>SKCR01030740.1:0-132965 GCA_019454045.1 Zanthoxylum bungeanum
TATACAACAAGGCTTCTTTTGGATGTCAATTAGTTGGATCCTTGCTAATATACCCCCGATATTGATATTGCAGACAAAAATTACCAATTGGTGCAAAAAATTTAATAAACTAATAATAATATTTTAGTAAAATAATAAATAAAATATTAATAAAATAAAATAAAATATGCCAAATCTTGTTTAAAATCAATTTCTATGTTCAATGTTCTATTTTTACTTTGAATGCCTAAATTATTATGTTAATGCTATACATTGTAATACTTTTATATTTTTCATATTTAATGCCCAAATTTCCTCATTAATGACATAAAAAGACAATAATTTTATAATTTTCATATTTAATGTCCATAAATTTTAGGTGAGCAATAATACACACGTGTGAAATGTCAAAATCACGTGCCACATGTGAAAATATTTTTTCATGTTCAATGAATATTTTTCGTGTTTAATGTTCAAAATTTCAGGTTAATGCTAATAAATGTCAGGCTACTGCTAATAAAATAAATATGTCAAATGTTCAATGTCCTATTTTTATGTTCAATGTCTTAATTCTTATGGTAATACTATACATTGCAATAATTTTATAATTTTCATGTTTAATGTCCAAATTTCCATGTTAATATCATATAAGACAATAATTTTTTAATTTTCATGTTTAATATCCAAATTTGGAGGTTAATGCCCAAAATTTCAGGTGACCAATAGTACACACGTGTAAAATGACACTCACAAATTAGTTCTTTACTCCCAAATATAAGAGTTTCGAAGTAATAAAATAACCCGGTAAGTCTGAGGTCGATCCATATGGAATAAATTTAGCAAAATAAAATAATTCGAGTGAAAATAAAAAAGTTGAATTGATTGAAGTGATGATAAATTTTTAAATTGGAATGCAACAATAATTTAAAATACTGTGACTAAGACATCCACTCTTGATATTTCAAATATAGAGAAATCTTACTTTTTATAATATATAAATTGTCAATATTACACAGATAATTTATTTCATGAATTAATTATGCCAAAACATATAAAACCAACCATATAGGTGGTGATAATATTTGTCTATAACAAGTTCAGTTAGATACTTAATTATGCCAAATATATAAAACTAGCTATAAATGCGGTAACAAAATTTGTCAATAATTAGTTCAGAATATGTGGTAAAGTATTAAATGTGCCAACCTAGATGAGATTGTTTACGGCGAATCAAGACACTAACAAATATAAGAGAATATTAAATATTATTTTTCAGATTACAATTCATATATTATAATATAAGTAAGATTAATTTATATTCTCATATTAAGAGTTTCACCATTTACCTTAACATAATGAAATTAACTACTCATGCTTTGAATAAAATACTCATAATTTTATTAATGAAAGAAAAAATGATTACAAGAAAAATAAAACACACAAGATTCTTATTCCAAACTTTTCAAGAGAGAAAATGAAAAAAACATGAAGAAAATGAGAGGTGAGCACCTCTATTTATAGTAGAAGTACTCATCCCTCAATTATGAATTACAACTTCTCAAATCAAATAGAAATAATAAAATTTTACTGATTTATTTTTTTCTTTTTCTTTTTTGATTTTTTTTTTAATTTTCGTTGATCATTTTGCAAACATTTGTCATTTCAATTTTTATTTATTTATTTATTTTATTTTCTAATAATTAAAATTATATGCAATACACATTGGCTTCTTCACCAATTTTGACCTTGAAAACCTAAGAACTAGAAAATCTTGTAAAGAGCAAAGTTGTAGATATTCACGTTTTCTTTCATCTGGAACTAAAATCGTCTCAATTCGATATCAGAGTAAAACGTTCTGGTCAAAATACGAAACTTGCGTAAAGTTGGAATTTCCGAAATTATACACTATTAGAACGCATTTCAAGTTTATGACCTCCAAAATCCAAATGTCACGTCCATTTTTCTAGTTATGCATCCAAAGTATTATTTCACCTACATAAAAAATAAAAATCGTAATAAAAATATATAAAACATAAATTTAATTATTATTTCACAAATGTGTTAAATTAAATGGATTAATGAAACTACAAATGTAAAATGATTAATTTTCCATTTAATAAATGTACATTTTTTAGTATTCATGACACCCCCAACTAGCTTATTCATAGTCCCTATTAATGTAAGCGAAAACTTAAAAGAATTTTTTTTTTAATCCAAGTTAGTAATTGTTTTATTTCTTTTTAAATTATAAAATTAGTAAATTCTCCTGTATCGTTTGCCCTTCTTCCATACGCATATAAGACAAAGTATCAATCAATTCATTATGCCCAAAATATTCACAGGTCTTGTTGAAAAGAGAATAATATTTTTTTGTCTTAAAGTTATATTAAAATTCACATATTTTGACAATGACAATTTATTTATAAACAAAAATAGTTTATATATATATATATATATATTATAATATATGTTTAACCCTTGTAACGAGCTTTGGGGCACTAGGTGTTAAGACACACTTATCAAATTAATTGCTCGGATCTCAAATGTCAAAAAAAAGAAGAAGTGTCTGATTTCCTTAAGCTTTCTCTCTCTTTAACCTATGTAACGAGTTTTGAGCCAGTGACTCCCAGACTAGTTGAGCTTATGGCACTAAGTGTTAAAAAACTCCAACAGACTTAATTGCTCGAGTTAGAGAGACTATGAAATCGAACTTATTTATACTTTTTTTCTTTTTTTTTTTCCTCAAGTTCTACCGTTTTACGCGAACAATCACTGCTTGCTGATGTAAGATGTTCGGTTATTAAGTAAAAGTTTGGTTATTATTTTTTTTTGCTTTTTTTTTTTTGAAATAAAAACATAAACTCTGTTGTTTTTAGGTGCTGCCTCTAACAAACTAGATAACCGAATATTACAAAATTTTCACTTACCGTGTTTATTGATGATGCATGTCAAATGAGCATATAGAAATCAAACTTAATCAATATTATGGATAATTTACAAATTTGAATGATTCAAAATGAAAGAAATAAAAATAACTTGTTACGAAACACATTGGGATGTGTCTCAATAGCGAAAACTCCTTACACTGCCATCTTTGAATAAAAATTCCAATTGGTTAGTCAAAATTTTGTTATTGGTTTGTGTGAGGTTTTTTTAAACATAAAAGAAAATCAACACAAAAATATTTTTTCCTTACAAAAAAAAAACAAACAAAAACAAAAACATAAATATATATATATATATATATATTTACAAAAAGGAAAAAATGAAAATGAAAACTATCTTGTCAACTGTTTCCTCCCCCAACCAAATTGAGACATTGTCCCCAATATATGAATAAGAAGAAGTAGAGTTTAGAAGACATCACATGGTTAGTTTAGAAAAGACAATTGAATCAACAACATAATTATTTAACCCAAAAAATAACATATTAAGATTCAAGTCCACTTTATGCTTCTTGCCACGATCATTATCTGACCAGTCCAACTTGAAAAAAATTGGGTCGATTCTTGGTTCGTAGGCTAACATTTGATCAATTAATTCAACAACTTTTCCTACATTAAGAACAATATATTTTGTCGGTTTTGAAATGAACCCGAGTCTTTTAGCATCCTCCAGAAATACTAAATGAAAATCAAAAAAATTATATACATTAAGTAGTCTAATGGGTTTTTAGTGAATGTTCAAATTTTCCCATGACACAACTGTGAATATTTCTTCCAACGTGCCTAGTCCACAAGGTAAAGCAATAAAAGCGTTAGCATGATTAATCATTTCAGTGAGTCTTTCAAACATACATGAGACAATGTATTTCTCTCCATTTGATTTTCTAATGAGATTTCCGTCTGCCAACGTTCTTGGGATGATTCCTAAAACTTGACCGTCTGCTTCTTGCACGACCTTCGAAACACATCACATCAATCCAAGATTGCTACCGCTATATACTAAGTGCATGTTTCTTTCCGTCATAACTTTACCCAATTTTTTTTGGCCTCAACAAATTCTGGTTTAGTTCCAGAGCTGGATCCACAAAATACACAAATATTAGTGACTCGTCGTCTTGAAATCTTCTCCATTTTTGCTCTCTCTCTTATTTGGATGTGTCGAAAATAGAAATGACGAGATGTATTTATGGATCTTGAAAAATGGTGAGTAATAAAGACATTAGTATCTACAAAATGACAATTGTCAGATGAACAATAAAATAGAATGTGAAAGTAAAAAAAGTTTGGTTACCGTCGGTAAAATTAAAGTAAAGGAAATCAAAACAGTAAATTAAATTAAATTGAAATAATAATTTAAAATAAAAGAAATCAAAACAATAAATTGAAGCAATATGCACTGATAGTTGTGATTGTAGCTCACATCTTCCTCGAGTTTTACGTGCAGTAACGGCTTGAACGCTCTCTATGGGTCGGAGATATGCTTCACATACAATTTTCTTATAAATTGGCAAACATGGTCTTTTAAAGTCAGATTCTCGAGACTGCATTGTTGTGTTTCTTTTTGAAATTATGTATGTAAATTGTGAATCAGTCTATCAAATCCACTAGGATGCGTCTCAAGAGTCAATGATATAATATCTAATGACTCTTTACTCAAGCCATCTCTAATGGATTGAATTTTTTATTCGCGATTATTAGATATCATTCCTAAAGAACGACAATGAGTGTTGCACATCCAACGTGCTTATTTATAACAAACACCTTATTATTTAACATTTCGTTTCTTAGCATATGTGTTGTTCTCCAAACCAGGTATATAACAGATGAATGAATCAAGAAATTTAAAGACTCATGTTTTAATCACTTATTTCTTGTAAATGTTTAATTTTTTTTTGGGTGGTCGACGTGTCCTGACATAATATTTTAAATGTGTTATGCCTGTGTATTTTAAAGGATTAATGCTTTTTATATCTTTTAAAGCCCATCCAATTCCATGTTTATATTCTCTCAACACATTTAATAACTTACTTTCTTGATCGCTTATAAGGGAGAAATAAATTACCGTAGGGTAAACACGTATTATCTAATGACTCATTACTCAAGCCATCTCTAATGGATTGAATTTTTTCTTCGCGATTATAAGCATCATTCCTAAAGAATGACAACGAGCGTTGCACATTCAACGTGCGTATTTATAACAAACACCTAATTATTTAACTTTTTGTTTCTTAGCATATGTGTTTTTCTCCAAACCAGGTATAGAAGAGATAAATGAATCAAGAAATTTAAAGACTCATGTTTTAACTACTTCTTTCTTATTAGAGTTTAATCTTTTTTTGGGTGGTTGACGTGTCCTTACATGATCTTTTAAATATATTATGCGTGTGTATTTTAAAGGATTAATGTCTTTTACATCTTTTAAAGCCCATCCAATTCCTTGTTTATTTCTCTCAACACTTTTAACAACTTACTTTCTTGATCGCTTGTAAGGGATGAAGAAATTACCGCAAGGTAAATTTGTTTATTTCCAAGAGATGTATATTTCAATTCTTCAAACAAAGTCTTTAATTCCAATTTGGGTGCTTCCGCATGTTTTTATTCTTCAAGTGTTCTTAGTTCCTTAAAGTTTTGTTCTTCTCCATCGTCTTCCAGAACTTGTGTAGAATCAAGTAAAGAAAAATCATTAGGAATATCTGAATCTAATTGCGTACTTGATTTAAGAAAATTAGTTGTACAAATTTCCATAGGGCCAGATTCACTCCCTTGAATATGTTCCTCCAAAATTGGTTCAATTAGTTCCATGCTCTCGTTTTCATTATCCTCATCGTACGACTGTTTGCACAAGTTAAAAATATTAAGCTCCAACGTCATATTGCGAAAGGACAAATTCATGATTCCATTCCTGTAATTAATTAAAGCATTAGCTGTTGCTAAAAATAGACGACCAAGTATTACAAGAATTAGCTTATAATTGTCTACTACATGTTGTGTTTCCAAGACAATAAAATTCACATGATATATGAATTTATCGATTTGTAATAACACGTCTTCCACAATTCCTTTCGATACATTGACTGATCTATCGCCAAGTAAAAAAGTAGTAGAAGTTGGTTTTAACTCGCCAATATTAAGTTGTTGGTAAATCAAAAATGGAAGCAAATTGATACTAGCTCCAAAATCAAGTAATACATGTTCAATTTTATGATTTTCAATAATATAAAAAATAGTATAACAACCAGAGTCTTTGAATTTCAATGCATTATCGGTTGAGAGAGTGAAACGTACCTGTTCAACTAGAAAAGCTTTATTTCTTACTTGATGTTTTCTTTTAACGATGCACAAGTCTTTCAGAAATTTGGCATAAGATGATATCTGGTTGATGACATTTAATAAATGAATATTGACCTTCATCTGTTTGAATATTTCATATCTCTCTGGGGAATAGTTCAATTTCTTTATTTTCAATGCTTGGGGAAATAGAGGTGCATTTGAAAAATCGTTATCATCAACGATAGGTAATGTTTCATCAACACATTCCTTATCCTCTGAAGCCGACTTTTTTCAACTTCACGAGGCTCAAGAATGGGTATCTGGATGACTTTACCACTGCAAAGAGTAATAACAAATGTATCCTCAAGGTTTTTCCTAGGTGGTGGGACATATGAAGCATAATTTTGAGAATTTTGAAAATTCTGTTGTACTTGGGGAAGTTGTTGCGATGGTTATGCTTGATTATCATTCATTCAATTGAAGTTTGGATGATTTCTCCAACAAGAATTGTAGGTTTGGGAGTATGAGTTTGTATTTGGTCTTTTGAAGGTATTTATGGAACTGACTTGGTCATTGAGACATTCTTGCATGGCTGACAAGGTTAAAAAAACTTGTGTGACATGTTCATTTGAATTACAGATATGACATGTGACTTCTTGAATTGACTTGACATGATCACTCTTTCTCATTTCTAATATCTCAACTTTTTTAACTAGAGATGCATATTTAACAGAAAGGTCATGATCCTCCCTAAGGTTAAACATACCTCTATCATATGATTATGGTTTTACAGACGATTTATAAGTGCCAACTGTGTCCCAGTCTTGTGCCTTCGCTGCTATGTGTTCTAGGTAATCTAATTCATTTTCAGGACTTTTGTCCCTAAATTCACTATTACACATCATTTCTACTACTTGTCTACTTTGGGGTGTTAAACCCTCGTAGAAGTAGGAAACCAGCCTCCATGTTTCAAACCCGTGATGTGGACAAATATTTAATATTTCTTTAAATATCTCTTAATATTAGTAAAATGTTTCTCCAGACTCTTGTGTGAAAATTATGATTCCCCTTTTAAAGGAGTTTGTCCTGTAAGAGAGGAAGAATTTTTTCAGAAATTGATTTTGCAAATCACCCCATGTTCTAATGGATCCTGACCTAATGTTATGCAGCCAAATTTTAGCTTTATCCTTTAAAGAAAATGGAAAAAACTTGAGTCGAATTATTTTCATGCTGCAATTTTGGTCTGTGCAAGTATTACATATCTCTTTAAATTCCCTCAAATGGTGATAATGATTTTATGATTCTAGACCATGGAATGTGGGTAAAAATTGGATGACACCTGGTTTAAAATTGTAACATGATGCATATGGGGGAAAGCAATGCAAGATGATAATCTTGTCCTAGTGGGATTCATGAATTCTCTGATGTCTTAGGATGATTAAGATTGTTATGATGAGACTCACGTTTTACTTGATCAACTAGATTTTCATTTCGGCCAAGTGGGTTTTCATTTCGGTTCTCGGCCATTTTGATTGATGATGATAGTGATTGAGACTCTATATTTAATCTACAGCTAGATGATCGAGACTAATGTCTCATGCAACCTAAATTGAGAGTATATGCTAAAATTTAAATATGCAAATGCAATATGTAGAAAAATAAAAAATAATAAACAAGTGAAAGAAAAAAGTAAAAAAATTTAATGACAAAAGAAAAAAATACAAATATAATGATTAGATCCTAAAAATGTCTTATGATTCTTGTAAATTCAGATATCAATTGAATTTCTCATTCAGCTGTCTCAATTTCTCGAATTAGGTTCTCACAAAAAATTATGGAAGAATATCTTGATGAGGACGATTCAAGAAATTCTTTGGCAAAGTGCAAACTCCATTTTAATTTAGTTTTTTTTTTGTCTTCCTATAACCTTGAAGAATCAAGTACATGGTTTATCTATATGTGTGATGTCTGGGTTCAGAATTCATTTAGGATCAATCAAGACATCTTGGATCTGCACAAATGCAAATAAGAAAAAAAGTGAGATGCAAAAAATATAAAAAATAAAAATATAAAAAGGAAAAAAAGGGTAAGGATGTTAAATTATTATTATATCTACTAAATTATTTTTCCTCGCAACGACACCAAAAACTTGACACACTCACAAAGTGGTTCTTTACTCTCAAGTATAAGAGTATCGAAGTAATAAAATAACCCGGTAAGTCCGAGGTCGATCCACATGAAATAGATTTAGTAAAATAAAATAATTCAAATGAAAATAAAAAAGGTTAAATTGATTGAAGCGATGAACAATTTTTAAATTGGAATGCAATAATAATTTAAAATATTGAGGGTTAAATGATTCACTCTTAATATTTCAAATATAGAGAAATCTTACTTTTTATAATATATAAATTATCAATATTACTCAGTTAATTTATTTCAGGATTTAATTATGCCAAAACATATAAAACCAATTGTCTATACCAAGTCCAGTTAGGTACTCAATTATGCAAAATATATAAACCAGTCATAAAGGCGGTAACAAAGTTTGTCAATAATTAGTTCAGATTTAAATTACTCTCTCATTTAATATGAGATAAAGTATTAACTGTGCCAAACTAAAAGAGATTGTCTAAGCGAATCAATACATCCACAAATATAAGAGAAGATTAAATATTAGTTTTCAGATTATAATTCATATATTATAATATAAGTAAAATTAATTTATATTATCATATTAAGAGTTTCACCATTTATCCCAACAAAATGAAATTAGCTAATCATTCGTTGAATAAAAATACTCATAATTTTAAGAGATTACAAGAAAAATAAAACACACAAGACACTTCTTCCAATTCTTCAAGAAAGAAAATAAAAGAAGCATGAAGAAAATGAGAGACGAGCACCTCTATTTATATTATAAGTGCTCACCCTTCAATTATAAATTACAACTTTTCAAATCAAATATAAATAATAAACTTTTACAAATTTATTTTTTATTTTTTCCTTTTTTATATTTTAGATTTTTTTATCATTTTGTAAATATTTTTCATACAATCCATCTAGGTGGATTGTGTCATTTCAACTTTTATTTTTATTATTTTTATTTTATTTTCTAATAATTAAAATTATATACAACACATATTGACTTCTTCACCAATTTCGACCTTGAAAACCTCAGAACTATAAAATCTTATAAAGAGAAAAGTTGTAGATATTTGAGTCTTCTTTCATCTGAAATGAAATAGCCTCAATCCGATATCAGAGTAATAAACTATGGCCAAAATACGAAACTTACGCAAAGTTAAAATTTCTGAAATTGTACACTGTTATAACGCCATTTCAAGTTTCTGATCTCCAAAATCCAAATGTCACATCTATTTTTCTAGTTTTACATCCAAAGTATTATTTTAAATACATAAGAAATAAAAATATATAAAATAAAAATTTAATTATTATTTCACAAATGTGCTAAATTAAGGGGATTAATGAAATTATAAGTGTAAAATGATTAATTTTATTTTCAATAAATGTACATTTTTTAGTGTTTATCATAAAAAAAATCATATATCTCATGTGATTTTTTTTTTTTTTTTTTATGTTCAATGTCTATATTCATGTTTAATACCCACAATTTCATATTAATGCTAATAGATTTCAAGATTACTCATTTTACATGTCTATGTCCGGTTTTCATGTTTAATACCCAAAAATTCATTTTATGCTAAATAATTTTAGATTTATTTCGTATTTGCATGTTTATTATCCGATTTTCATGTTTAATGTCAATATTTTTAGATTGATGTTATGAAATTTCAGGTTTGTCGTATTTTCAAATCAAATTAATATCAAATATTATATTTAAAAGATAAAATTCATATTTAATACATATATATTTTCATGTTTAATGTCTCATATTTTCATATTTAATACTCAAAATTTCATGGGTAACCATTATTTTTAATTTTTTTTTAATTCTGAGTATTTGAAATGTTCATCAAAGTGGCTATAGTCGGTATAGATTCATATTAGCATTCTAGTCGTGCCCAGTTGGTTGTTGAACGAGCAAAAGTGCAACCTCAATAGTTGAAATCTAAAGTAAGAAAATAGTATGTAAAATTATTTGTTTATCAAGTTACTTTATTACTGGAAATTTATGCCATAATTTTAAATTATATATGTGTATTGTTGTTTGTTAATAATAAAATCTAATATGTAATGGGCTTGCAAGTTGCAACGGAATCTAAAATGGGCTTTTGTGACTAGGCTTGAAGCCCAATCCAATAATTGGTCTTGGGAATTGGAATGATCAATTTCTGCCTCCTAGACCCTATGATGGCAATCCTGGTACGTGGTTACTGAATCTTGACCCTATGATTAATTAAGTTTATTTTGAGCATGATTCTTTGCATTCTAAGCATTTTTTTTTTTTTTTTTTATAGATTCTGTTTTTTTAGTTTGACTTGAAATTTGACATTAAGATAGTTTGGGCCGAGGACATGGAATTGGATGAATGACCATATACCTTGAAATCTATCTCTAGTTGTAGAGTACATGGGCTCCGTTAGTCAGAAATAACTATACCTATAACCCTTAATAGTAAAGCTAACCTTGAGTAAGTTGAGCCTATATACCACAAGTATAGCAAGAGATACTCTACGAAGACAAGAAGGATACCTTAAGGGGTAATGTGAAAGCTACTGATAATAAATTAATGTGCTTAAAAAAAGAAAAAAAAATGAAGTACTGTAAAAAAACAGCTATCAATAACCCTTAAGCATTAAACTATAAATGAGTAAGTTGGGCTTATATAAAAGAATACTCTATCATGAGAAGAAGGTTACTTTAACGGATAGTGTGAAAGTAAAAAATAAAAAGAAAAAAAATGTAATGCTGTGAAATACAAAAGAAAAAAATGCATGTACATCAAAAGTTGAGCATCTATGTCATATCCCAGTTTACCCAGGACGTGACCGACATGAGACGACGTTACCATCTCTCAGAGCCTCATGATGTGAACATGCGTGACATGTCATGATTAGTAACTGAACTGTCTAATCTGAATGCATGCATGAATTACATGAAAACATACTTTATATATCATGCTATATACATGCATACATAACACGGTCTCATGGCCTTAGTTGGAAAATATATAAATGTGCGGACCCCTGACACTGTGAACCCAGAGACTAATCCTAATGATTGCGGTATGTGTCCATCCTTTCCAAAGTTCGTCATCTGCATGCATCAAATCTTGCAACACACAAAATTGAAAATGGAAAAATAAGTCGTATGGACGACCTAGTGAATGAATTCTGAAAATGAAAGTAAAACATAAAGGTACATGATTTGCATAAATAACTACATATGCAATTTAGGTTTTTGAAGACATAACTTACAAAATCGTGGATACATACGGTAGATTATGAAACACGAAGCGTAGATGTTGGAAACTTAAACTGTAAATCATGTACTGCAACTTTAAACATGAAACATAATTATAACATAAACGGAAAGTATGTGAACATGGTTAATAGCATGTGATTACAAACTAATAACTAGGCATGGCAATAAGACCCGGACCCGGCCGGGTCCGCATAGACCGGACGACCCGGGTCCGGGATTAAAAAATCCGGACCTGGGTCTTAAAAATTTAGACCCGGGTGAATCTGGATCCGGGTTCACACGGGTCAGGCCCGGATAGACCCGGGTGTGGAAAAAAAATAAAAAAATAATGAAAAATACAAAATAATATGCACATATATAAAAAATATAATAGAATATAATTAAAAAATATAAAAGAATTGAAATAAAACTAATAAAATTGCCAAAATCCAAATATAAATATAAAATAATACAATTAAAAATTAAAAAAAATAGTAAACTGGGTATCCAGATCCGGACCGGGTAGACCCGGGGTAACCAAATTGCTTCAGGATCCGGACCCGGATCCGACCGGACCCGGGTCTGGATCCGGATTTTGCCATCCCTACTAATAACTGTAATATAGACTGTAAACTGAAAACAAGACATGGACTCTATTACCTGACTTGAAAATCGTAAACATGACTTGAAAATTTAAACTTGATCTGTATCTGTAATCATGATTATAATTGTAACATACATCCTACAACTATGACTGAAAACTACATAATGCGATCTTGTAAGGCTGAAAACATATCACAAACTTATAACTACACATGATTATAACCTGGAAACTTAAACTATAATCATGAGCTGAAAACATGTTCATGAACATAAACTATAAGCATGACTGAAAACTACATCAATGAATTTAAATTTATAAACTGTGAACATAACTTGAAAACGTAAACACGAACTGAAACATAACCAAAAAACATAAAATACAAACTTGACTGTATAATGAAAACTTAAATTGTAATCATGAGATGTATATGTAAACGTAAACTGTAGACGTGGTCATGAAAATAATGACGTGAAATGAAATCATAAACGTGATATGAAAATTATATACATGTCGTGAAAACTAAAACATAACTTGAAACCATAAACGCGACTTGAAACTATACTATGGAACTAAAAACTATGTTTATGACTACTTGAAAACTATAAAACGTAAACTTGCAAACATAACTAAAAAATATATCACGAGCTGAACCTGAATCATGAGCTGGGAACGTAAACATGAACCGATACTGGAAGAATATACATGAACTGAAGACATAAACATGAACTGACGTAATCGTGACTATAGACTCAAAAAGTTATATTGAAATCATAAACTGCAGACTATAATGTGTAAATATGAACTGGATAATGAATCATAATTTGATGAATCAAATGTGGATTGAAACGTAAAGATGAGCTGATGTAGGAAACGATTTCCTGAACGGAAGAAGCGTGTTAGGCACCATGATCGACCTTGAATTTTTTTTTTTGCCTTTTCCTCTTCTTAGCCGAAACTGTCCAGTCTTTTTGGAATTATTTTGCTTTTATTTTGATTATTTTCCCAGCCCCGAATAGTCTTAGAACTGTTAGGGTTGGTGCTCTGAGTGCCAATCCGGATCGTATTTATGTCCGATTCATAAATACGAGCAATTATATTTTCCATAATATTACTAATTTAGTGGTAGCATCATTGTCTTTTATACACTTATCCGATCTAATTGTGATTAGATATTTGATTACGATTAGATCGAAACTGAATCTGGTTCAGTGATACGTGTATATTAGACAAAGACCCTAGGATTTACAATATAGTGCGCAATTACAACGTAGTTTGTAATTGACATTGGGAAGCACACTATTAGTTGTATAACATTAAATAAAGTTCCTGGTCAAGATTTGCTAACACGGGTCGGTTAGTAAAATCCGATGAGACCAGTACATGTCGTATATCGTGACTTGGTCCGATGGTTTATCCTAGTGAACCATGAGTCTCAGGAGACTCGTATAGACATGTAGGTGTTTATTTGATAAGACACTGTACGACTCACTTAAGGTTTCCTAATAGATGGTACACCAACGTCAATAGGAACCTTCTCGAGTTGAGCGAGCATAGTGGTCATTCGACTTGAGATACCACCGTGGATATATGAGCTATCCTCCACACTTTGATGGAAGTCACATCAACGATCTAGCCATGATCAGACCTCCACCTGTTCGTTGGGTGTGGACTGATGCTCATGATACCCTGTGCGTATCAAGATAGGATCCGTCAGTCCTGTGTACAGGGCATAAACATCCGGCACGTGTTTATGATCTAGTAAATCCATGGCCGTTGTATAACTTTGGAAATGAGTTCTGAGTGTTATTTAGAGATCGTAAATTAAAAGTCGACTGTATTATATCGAACAGATTTAACGTTTTCATCTATATCTCAGGTATAATACGGATAGCCTGTGATGAATGGATTATACGTATGCTATGACCTCGACATGCATAGTTTAGCGAGATTATCCGTGGTCGTCAAAATCCATGAGTGGGTAGATTATGGACACGAAATTTTATTTCGTGACGGATAAACCTAAACTTAGAGAGTCCCACAATATGAAGTGTACTCGTTGAGCACTTGGGCAATGCGATATGAATAATACGGATTATTCGTAATACTTCACCGGATTAAATGAGTTAATTCAGATCGTTTAATCGGTTAAACGATAACACATGCATTAAGGGATTTTGTCCGCTGATAATTATTGTGTATTTGTATTTGATACATAATACGATTAGATACATATTAATTATTCATCAAATGAGATTTTGACACATGCCATAAATACATGTATTTGTTATTTAATGTAAATAAAAATACATATATGTGTTAATTAATTGTTTAATTATTTAATAGTTAAATAATTAAATAATTAAAATTAAACTTATCCATTTGTCATTAATTGAATGATACATGGTGAGTTTTAATTGGACCACTTGGCATGAGTTTGATTTCACTTTATTATGTCCTAATTTGGTTGGCTAAATAAAGTGAAATTGGTATTTTAATTTGATTAAAATAAAAAGATAAAAATACCCCACATTTTGACTTGTAAAAGTCGGTCAATATGGAAACAAAAAGTGGAATTGTTTTCATCTTCTTCTCATACACTCTACTGCCGAAATTTCAAGCAAAAATGGGTTTCCAACTTTGTTTGGTAAATCCATAAAGAAGTGAAGTAAAAATAAAGAAAAAAGTTTTGGAAAAACAAGGATTAAAGGTAATCTTTCATAACCCTAAACTTAGAAATTTTATTTCTTGTTTCTTGATCATTTAGAACTGTTCTAGGATTCTTTCATTTATGAAAAATTGAGGATTTTGGTTGTGGATGATTGAAATGGAAGATTAGTGCATGTGTGAAGTGGGTTTTGATGGAATTAGTGTAATTTCATTTCAATTTATTCAAATTATTGTTGGACAATATAGTTTCCATTCTAGAGTTGTGATCCACTCTTAGATAGCTTAGAATTATTCTAGAGTTGTTCATATGTGGTGGGACTCATTTGGTGATGGATTAATTAGATTAATCTTTGTGAAAATTGGATTAAAGCATGATTTTTGGGCCAATTTCGTTTTCTGATCAGACCTGGAAAAGTTTCTGTTTTGGGAATGAAATTGGTGTCTTTTGAATTTTATGGATGTATTTTGGGAGTTGGCACAATTTCTGAAAAGTATTTCCGACTTGAAATAAGCGAAAACGGCCAAAATCGGCGTTACCAGGTGACTTTTGAACCAACCGGGTGACAACTGTCCAAACAGTGAATCCGTCACTGTTCGGGCAGCCCATGAACTGCCCCGACACTATTGGAACTGACTTGGGCAGTTTCCATAAGTTTCGGGTAGTCAGTTCGGTTAAAAATGCATTTTAGGCCATTTTGCGGAAAATCGATTTTCGTAAAAGTTTCGCGAAATTTCAACTATGTTTATGTTAATATTTGATACTAAATAAATATGTTTAGGTGAAATATGAATAAATTATTCATATTAGATATTGAATAATTTATTCGGTATTTTGAAAAAATTTTAAAATATGATTTTGCCCGACCCGCGCTTCCGCTGCGCCCCATCACCCAAAACCCCAACAAAAATGGTATCAGATTGGGTCTGATACTTCATCCATTACATTATTCATGCTTGATATATATATAATCTAATTTTAATGTTCGCACATGCTTAGACTCTAGATATGTTTCTTATTGTTCGGTTTTACGCTAACGAATATGTAACAGAAATTTAATTATTAAATTGTGTTATGTTTTCTAAAGTAGAATTGAAATATTTAGAAAATGATTTAGATTCAAATTCTGTATTGGATGTAGAGTATAAATTCCATATGAAAATCCCCGCTTTTAAATATGGTTGTAAGTAACGTGTATTGGATACATGTTTCTCGGTCCGTCTTGTCAGTACGGTTTATGGGTATTTTTCTATAAGTGCATCCGAGATCGTGCCAAAGCTGTGAGGGTGTAGTTATAGGATTATTATCCATACCGGTTGTATATTGATACATGATAAATTCAAGTGAAAGTGGAAATACTAAATGTGCCAAAGCTGTCAGGACTACACCGGTAACTTGAGTTTGTCATTGACAAGTATAGCCTTGATACGCCTCACTGTGAACGTGCCAAAGATGTCACAATGAGAAACGGTCAGGACTAAAACAAGAGTCACTGACGAGTGATTGACAATGAGTTGTCTACCTAATGAATATACGTAGGCGAGATCGTGCCAAAGCTGTGAGTCGAAATATATTCATGGGATCCCACTCTCACTATGGAATACGATTTAATTATTGAATTCCCGTTGTTCGTTAGGGATTACAGTATTACGTAAAGTAATGTGAGACACTGCTGGTTAAAAATCCATAACTCAGGCAGTGCGTAATATTTTGGAATTTACTGCTTTTGTTTTCTTTTTATTCTATACTGCTTATAGAGTTTTTTTTTTTTGAAAAGTACTGCTTATAGAGTTTAAGCTTCTAATCCACTACATAGTATATTACTTGAATATATAGGTTTTCTGACTTTACATATGGTTGCGTAGTTCTAGAATAGGTTCTAGAAAGACGGTAGACCTAGATATTGTTAGATTAGTTGAAACCATCGGGAACTGTTGTTCCGATTTTCTTGAAAATCAAGATGGTTTGTGACTTAGTTACTAAGTCGCGATTAGGTAATCCAAATAGATATCTGGTTTATGATATAATAGTCTAGTTAGAACTGTTTCTTATGCAGTGAGAATTGACACGAATCGGTTCATATCTCAAGATTCTTAACTGGCATTAAGAAAACCCCTTTAGTATTTGTTTGTCTTATAATGACGTTTCTTAACTTTAGTGACTTTTAGAAGTCACATGTCTAACACAATTTGCTAATCAATTATTTGCAATCGTTGTGAATAATTGAACGCAAATAATAAAGCTTAAGAAATGAGATGCATATAGTTGTGTATAGAGAATTTTGATTCTCATAATACGACAACTGTAGGTATTTGATACTGGATCTCCCGTCTAGTTAATAAAATAATGTTTAATGACTGTTTTGATATTTGATATCAGAACTTGTGACTAATGAATAGTTACTTGTTATGTATAAACAATTGTTACATATTTTAAAACGACTAGTAGTGTCATTAATGAAAGATAAGCATTAAGAAAATATTCGGTAGAATAAATAACTTAGAACTGTGCTTTATGAGATTTTATCGTAAAAGCATCAGATGCTTGTTCCGTATGGTAAATGATGGTCTGATATGATATCACACGATATATCCTTATCCGTTTAATGAATATTGTATTCAGGAAGTGATTAAATCTCATTTAACCGATGATTGTCATTGGACCACAGATTTATTAAACTAATGTTTTGAAAGTATGTAGTTTGATGAATTGGAAATTGCCTTAGATAGTTATCTTTGCTTCGTAACTCAGTTGATGAATTGCCATGACTTAACTATGTGTTTCTAATAAAGAACATGTTGAACGTCTTGAATTGTTCAAAAACTGTCAATATGTTTCTAATGAAACGTGGATAGAATATTTTTGAATGGTTCGAGGATATTATATTTGTAGTGTTGAAAACTATATTTTAGAAATTCATTGGACGTCTTTGAATTGTTCGAAGATGTTTGATTTGATCAAACACATGAATTTAAGGCATTAGTTCTAAGGTTATTTATTGAATATGATTCTTACTCAATATTAAACTTCTGCGAATCCATTTTGATGGAATTGGTCAGTGGGAGTAATTGAATCTTATATGATTTGATTCGTCTATATTGAGTGTTACCGAATTAGTTTTCAATACTCTTGGGTTTATGCTCCATTAATGCTATTTCGTCTCTTTAATTTAGGTTCCATTTTTTCTACAGATACATATATGATATGTATAGTAGAAAATTCGAATATTGAAAGTTTAATATTTGAGACTTTCTTTTGTATAATAGAATATTGTATTCTATTTGATAGAATATCTTTTTTACGATCCTGAGTAATAAAATATTTGTTTACTTGGTGGGTTGGTTGACATTGGATGTTGACGATTGTAGAAAAGACTTGACTTAGTGAAGTCAAATGAGAGAATGATAAACTATAAGTGGAACTACATAATTAATAAGATGAAAAGACCCTTAGAAAACTTTCGTATATCTAATAGGATGTTAGAATCGTTTACAAAGTATTTGATACTTAATGATTCTGAAGTTTTCTTATCGAAGAAAATTATCCTATAAACTTATAGTGGGAGCGATATTTCATATCGATTTCGGAAATTACATTTGAACCATAGATCTAAGATTGTTCATAGCTTAGGGCACACCAAATCCGTTGGAAATACGATCGAGTTTTGGACTTAATTAGGCTTTCGTTATGAATAGTTCATAAAATGTGCAAATTATTTGCACAGCAAAAGCGAAGTGAGCTCGATAAAGGTTTGACCTTTATAGTATGACAGTGAGAAAGGTTATTCTCAGTAATCTATTGTAGATTCTGAGGGAGCTAGTCTTTTGTCGCACTAAATGGACAATTAAGGATTTGTTGGTTAATGTTGATATTAAACCGTGGTTTTGGCTAAAGAATGCAAAATGACGTTCTTGAGTGATTTCTTCGAATGAGAGATCTGTCGTGATTTCTTTGTTTGAAGAGTTCGTTCTAGAATGACCATAGAGTTAGTATTCTGCTAAGATCACAATTTGATATATTAGCTTATGGAGCCTATTGTAGACTCAAATGAGCTTTCCAGAAAATCGTGTTCTCTAGTTTTGATATCAGTCAGATTGTCTGGTTTTATCGAAATATAGAGAATACATATTTTTCAGTAGGGTCAGTGGGAGCGTACAAATTTCTTTCTAGTATTATATATCCTGAGTCTTCTTTTCTCCGTGAATACAGTGTGAGTAGTCTCAGTTATATTTGATATAAAATTTTATATAAGATATAAAACTGAGAGACTTGTGAGAGATAAATGTAAGATAAATGTTATCATTTATTAAAGTAAACTTGTTCCAATTAAAATCAAACAAAATGAAAATACTCATTATCTTTTTAGTTAAGGCTCACGGCAATAAGAGGAAAAATATATAAGTGTTTTTTGTTTCATTTTCTTTGATCACACAAGTTTGTCAAATATTCACTAAGTTAAAATTGAGAGAAAAAGTGAAGAACAAAAGGTGAAAGACTTGAAAACTTGGAGTTTTGTAAGTTATATCCAACTTTCTTCAACTAAGAAATTGTTTCTATGATTCTATACTTCAATTTTTGTAGTTTATAATTTTCTATAATCTTTAATTATGTGATTTATTGTGTTGGGAATTTGTTTGAAAGACGAGCATGTATATTATTAAAGATTGGATGAAATTAATTCATTAATACTCTTTTAGCCATTTGATGGTGATGTTGCCATTATAGAGTTGCTTAGCTATTCATAAATGACCTAGAATTTTTCTTGAGTTGTTTTATGATGGTGAGACTTGTTTGGTGTGGTAATGATTAAATTAAAGTGTTGAAATTTATTAATTTGGTCAAATGGATAATTTATAAAATTAGGGTTCATAACCCTATCCAAATTTGAGGATTTTCATAAATGTGATGTAATTTGATGTATATATGATGTATATTAAACTTGAGATTGATTGAATTTGATTTTGACATGTTTTGAACTAAAAAGGACTAAATTACAAATCTTGGAAATTATTGGGGCTGTTCGGCAATTTCAGAAAATTGGGATTTTTTGTTGCAATTTGTATTTTCATGTATTAGACATGTATAAATCATTTTGGGATTGATTTGGAATCAATTAAATATGTATTTGATAATTTAAGGACCAAAATGATCAAATTGAAAAGTTTAGGGGTAATTAGGTAATTAAAGGAAATTTGATTTATTGGGTTAAAATTTCAGATTTTAAGTATTGGATAAATAAATAAATAAGTTTATTTAATTGATCCAAGAAAATTTTTGAAATCAGAAAATTCTGATTTTCCGCGTTTCGCTGCGCTAACCCTGTAATTCCCTATAAAACCCCAACAAGATGATCGTCACCATCGACCTTCTGATATACGCAAAATATCTTGCTATCTACACATATGTGGCGAGTAGTTCTAGTGTCTATCCACCATTATTTCAGGTTTCCAACCATGTTGGCTTCAGTTACAACTGCCGAGAGGTTCAACTTTGAGATTTCATCAGTTAATAGCTCATCTTCAGTGGCACGAGCCTCATTTTTCTTTTTCTTACATTTGTCTTAAGACTTCTTATTTCTATAGTTCTTTGACATGTGACCATATTTCCACAGACATAGGACTTCCCTTGAACTTCTTGTTCGTTTGGGAAGAATTTCAACCCTCAATGATGTTGGTATTAGAGTCCATGGTCTTGTAGCTAGCCTTCTCGGACTTCTTGTTGTCCTCTTCGATTCTCAATTGAACTCTCAAATCTTCAAGACTCATCTGTTTCTACTTGATCAATCATTGACAAGCAAAATTCCAACCATGCTTTCTTGTTATCATCCGATAAATATGGCTTCACGGGATTTGAATGCGGTTGAAGGCTTTGTTCTTTAATTCTTCTATGAACGATTGATTTTCCCAAACCCAAAGCAGTTGCCAAAGATCTTATATTAGTTTGACGAGGAATGAATAACTTTAATTACTTCTAAATCAATTTCCACTCAACCTTTTTCACAAGATTTGAAGATAAATCATGTAAATTACCACTTGCAATAGAAGCTTTTGTATCATGCCAAATTTGAGAAAATGATCTTGTAAATATAGAAAAATGATTAGCAACTTTCAAAATGACTCATTTTACTAGTCTTTGTTGAAACCAGCTCAGCATGCTCATGCATGTGAGCACCGAAAGTTGAAGAGAAAGCTGGAGTTGCCAGCACTCATGCAAGCTCTGTGTGTGTGTGTTGATGAGCGGAAAATATATCAATATTTACCGCCCCTTTAACTTAATATTTTGTTTAGTTTCTCGGGTTTGATGAACGTTTTGATGTGTTTTAGTTTATTTTGCAGATAAAATAATTTCGGATCTCAATGAAATCATTTAGGACGAAATATGGGTCAAATAAGGGCAATTATTGGACTTGATATTTTAATTTTGGAGATTGGAAACTTGAAAAGACGTTTTTGACGAAGTGCAGTTTTGGAAATTCCAATTTTGCGCATCTGTCGTATTTTGAGCATAACGTTTTACTCCGATATCGGATTGAGCTGATTCAAGTTCCAGATTAAAGACTCAAAGATATACATCTTTGAAAGACAAAATAATTTCGAATTCGGAAGAGTTCATGCCCGAAATTGATGAACCATCCAGAAGTGTGTTGTGTGTAATTATTAAAGTCACTTTCAATCATTTTCAAAGCAAAAAATAAATTAATAAATAAATAATAAAAATTATCAAATCATCACCAACATGATAAGAGATTAGTGGAGCAATTAATAATGGATTTGGTGGAGCAATTAATGGAGCAATTAATAATTGATTTGGTGGATGATTTGATGAAGGCAAAATTTTGCATAAATACAAAGCTATTTTATTTGTAAAATTCATACTTTCTTCTAAGGAATTCCTTAAGAATACTAAGAAGATTGTATCTTATTTGTTTATTTACAGCTTTAGTAATTAATTTCCGCTTTCGCACTTTCTTTCATACTTTCAGTTTTTACTTTCCGCAATTTACTTTTACGCACAAACCTTTTCTTTCTTTACTTTTGCAGTTTTTATTTTTCAAGCAATGAGGAGGTAATTCCCCCTTGCTGGGGTAAAAGGTAAAGCTTTTATTATTGCTATCTAGATTAATCTCCCTTAAATATAAAATATAAACTATTTAAAACCTGACTTAATGAGGATACCGCTATATTGGCCGGTTGGAAATTAATTATAAATTGGTTTTAACCTGACTAAGTATGGATACCGCCTGGTTGGTCGGTTGGTAATTAATTAATAATTTGGCTTAATCAGGATACCGCCTTTATGGCTGGTTGGTAATTATCACGTAAAGTTAATATATTATATTAAGGGAGATATCTAAAATAGTAGTAATAAAAGTTGATCCTCTAACCCCAGCATTTTCTTTTATTGTAATTTTTACTTTATTTAATTTCAACAATTTACTTTTCAGCAATTTACTTTCAGTAACTTACTTTTTTTTTTTACTTTTACTTTATTTACTTTTCAACAATTTATTTTTCAGTATTTAATTTTCAGTATTTTACTTTATGTCTTTTATTTTATTTAAATTTTTACTACCCGTAAATATGTGTCGTAACTAAGCCAGTTATCTGGGGTTGTGATGAAATCCAATATCACCGGTTTATAAGGGCTTAAATTATAGTTTGGGTAATATAAAGGTTTATTTATTGAGTCTTAATCTTAATGCTTTTTATTAACTGGCCATTAATAAAATTGAACTGAGAAACTTAAAATGAACTAGATATATGGATTTTAAGTTTAAGACCTTAGACTCAATAGTCCACGATCTTCCTTGAGGATAGATAACCCTTTAATAGATTTCCTTACAGGATAGACATATACCTGTCGGGCGGGGGTAGCCATAATTGGAACATAAACTTAATGAATCCAAATAATTTGGTTGACATAGACATATGGTTCAATTGGGTTAAACTGGGTATTTGTGTCTGACCATCGACAGAGGCTTACACATAATTTAGTGTTCCAGGTTAATAAATCAATATATTACCCAACTTTAAGATAACCACTTAATATTTAAAATGATATTGGAAGAAATCACAACCCTAGATAGTTTTTAATATTGAATTTTCTTAAAACCTACTTTCGAAAAATTTTATTTACTTGTTTTTAAATTTAGAATCGTCACCATTTCAAATCAATCAAACAACCTGTTACATACTAGTAATCATTTGACCTCATAAAATTAATAGATTAGATATTAAGTCCTCGTGAGATCGATGTTTTTATACTACTTGAACGATACGTGCGCTTGCGTTATACGCGTGTGTTTACGCCGATCAAGTTTTTGGCACCATTGCCGGGGACTTATTTATCTTTTACTATTAGTTTAGGGGTTAGATACGTTATTTGTATCTAATTTCTTATTATTGTTGTTTTCTTGTGTTTCAGGTTCTCAGAAACTTCATGAAACGAACCAGAAGCTTTGAACTCCGACCGCTTGACCCGGAAATTGAAAGAACCATCAGACAGTTGAGAAGGGAAAGGCGAGAAGGCCAAGAAGCTTTAGTCAACATGGAACCTGAACCGTTGGAGGTTGCACCACCAATTCCCATTCGAGATAGAACCATTTCGGTGGTTGACATACTCATTTCCTGTATTGTACTTCCTCCCTTACCAGCAAATGCGTGTGACATCAAAACATGCATTCAGATGATTCAGCAGTCAGTTCAGTTCGGTGGGAATGCAACTGAAGATCCTAATGCCCACATCAGTAGCTTCCTGGAAGTTTGCGGTACTTTCAACTACAACAGTGCATCAGAAGAAGCAATGAGACTGCGTGTTTTCCCATACTCCTTGAAGGACAGAGCTAAAGCTTGGCTACATTCACTACTAGCAGGTTCTATCACAACTTGGAACACTTTAGCCACCAAATTTCTTGCAAAGTACTTTCCACCAGCCAGAACTGGAAAGCTGAGGAATGACATCACATCCTTTGTACAACAAGATTCAGAATCCCTCTGCGAAGCTTAGGAAATATTCAAAGATTTACTCCGGAAATGTCCTCACCATGAAATTCCAAAATGGCTTCAAGTCCAAACATTCTATAATGGACTTTCTGGAATAATGAGAACCACAATCGATGCTGCTGCTGGAGGAGCTTTAATGGCAAAAAGGAGAAGATGAAGCCTGGGACCTAATCGAAAAAATGGCCAACAACAATTCTTTATGGCCAACAGAAAGGAGCATGATCCAAAGAATTGCAGGAATTTATGAACTTGGAGCCAACACAGCACTGAATTCCAAGCTGGATGTGATTTGCAAAAACCTGGAAACTCTTAACATAAAAGTTAATGGTGGATCCACAAGTTCACCATTTGGAGGAGCACCTGAGTCAGAATCTTTCAACCAATATAAAGAAACGGTGAATTATGTCAATAATTTCAACAGACAGGGGAACAATCCATATTCCAACACCTACAGCCCAGGGTGGATGAATCATCCCAATTTCGCATGGAGCAACAATTCAGGGCAAATGAACAATCCACCACCTGAATTCCAACAACAGAACAAAAGCCAGGAGCAGGAAAATGAACCACGAATAACAGAAGTGTTGATCCACTTGAAAAAGATAGAAGCAAAACACGACTCTCAAGCAGCAAGATATGATACTATGTTTCAATCTCAAGCAGCAAGATATGATGCTATGTTTCAATCCCAAGCAGCATTAATTCAAGGTCAATCTGCTTCTATTAAAGCACTGGAGAATCAAATTTGACAACTGGCAAATGCTCAGAGTTACAGACCGCCAGATACCATTCCTAGCAACACAGAGCCAAATCCAAGGAACATGGGGAAATGAGCAATGTCATGCCATCATGTTAAAAAGCGGTACTGAAATCAACAAAGATATTGGAGCCAAAACAACTACTGAGGAAGTTCCAAAAGAAACAAAGCAACAGATGGAGGAAAAAGAAGCAAAGGAAAAAGAACAGATCATTCCACCTCCACCTTTTCCTCAACGTCTTCAGACGAACAAATTGGACAAGCAGTTTTCTCGGTTCCTGGAGATCTTCAAAAAACTGCATATCAACATTCCATTTACAGAAGCGTTGGAACAAATGCCCAGCTATGCCAAATTCATGAAAGACATGCTTTCACGAAAACGGAGATTGGGAGATTACGAGACAGTAGCATTATCAGAAGAATGCAGCACTATCATTCAGAGGAAACTTCCCCCAAATTGAAAGATCCTGGCACTTTCACCGTTCGTTGCACCATAGGAGAACATGACTTCGGTAAGGCTCTGTGTGATTTAGGTGCTAGTGTTAACTTGATGCTTTTTCTATTTTCAGGAAATTACAGATTGGAGAAACAATGCCCACCTCAATCTCTCTACAACTTGCTGATAGAACGCTCGTATTTCCGAGAGGTGTAGTTGAAGATGTGCTGGTCAAGGTTGACAAATTCATTTTCCCAGCAGATTTTATTGTCCTTGATATGGAGGAAGACGCAGACGTGCCAATCATCATCGGGAGACCATTCTTGGCTACAGGTCGAACCATTATTGATGTACAAAAAAGAGAATTAACCATGAGGGTACATGACCAAGAAGTAACATTCAATGTTTTCAAGGCCATGAATTTCCCAGATGATGAAAAGAAAGAGGAATATTTCAGACTTGATGTGATACACAGTACCATTCAAAACTCCAATGCAATGCAAAGTACTACTGACAACTTAAAACATGTCAATTGCTTGTGGAGCCTAAAGATAAAGCGTATTTTGCACTGAAAGAGCCAATTCTTGCACTACAAGCAACATAAGAGAAAAAGATCCAACAACTCAACGAATTGGAGGAATTTCACAATCATCCTTTTGAGGATGCCAATTGTACAAAGAAAAGGGCAGGAAAAGACATGATGAGAAGTTAGTGCGCATACAATTGGAACCAGGGCAGAAGGTACTGTTAAACAAATCAAGGGTGAAATTCTTCCCATGGAATCCAAAATCACGGTGGTCAGGACCATTTGTGATCACCAAAGTTTTACCAGATAGAGCCGTTGAGATACATGCCTGACTCCAACAAAACTTTCAAGGTTAAAAAAAAGCGTGTCAAGCACTACTGGGGAGAATCATTTGAGCGACAAAAAAAAAGTGTTACACTTTCAGATCCAGCTTAACGTTCGAGAAGTCAAGTCTGGCTGACGACTTTAAAATTAGAGCTAGCAGGGAGGCAACCCATGCAATTTGTGTATATATTGTGATCTGGTGTGTTTTATTTTTTGTGTTTAGTTTTTTACAGATTAAGTCATTTCAAGATGGAAGAAACTCTCGTAAATCTTCACAAGCAATTTCCTTCTCTCCCTCAAAATCTCTGATGAAAGTATACAAAGCTCGCTAGGAACGGATGAGATTATTGATGATCAAAGGTATTCCTACTGACATTCGTTGGATTATTGAAGCACGGGTCCGATTGGCATGTGAGTTTTCTGACTCTTTTATTTCACATCTGTCTGGTTTTGGAAGAAGCACCTATGCAAAGAAACGTAGAGCTAAGCAAATTGGTGTTTGTTATAAATGTGCACGCTGGAATTGCAATACTCGTTGTCGTTCTTTAGGAATGGTGTCTGATAATCGCGAAGACAAAATTAAATTCATTAGGGATGGCTTGAGTAAGGAGTCTTTAGATGATATATCTTCGACTCTTGAGACGCATCCCAGTGGATATGTTCACATAGCCTTTCGCAAATTACATACACATTTCAAAAAGAAAGACAACTGTTAAGTCTCGGGAATCTGACTCAAAAAGACATTGTTTGCCAATTTATAAGAAAATTGGATGGGAAGCTTGTCCCCGACGCATAGACGTCAATCAAGCTGTTACTTTTCTTGTGAATATTATATCTCTTTGTCTTTTCCTAATAATTGTAATTTTTTTTGTTGTTTTCTTTTATTTTCTCCGACAGGATCCATACCTTTTTGACTATCACGATATTATTTCGCTACTAATCGTCCTCTGAAAGATACTTGTGCTATTTTTACTTACCCTTTTCAGGTACTATAAATTCAGCCCGTCATTGCACTTTTGAAGGCATCCAGAGTTGAGAAAGAAATACATAAAAAATGGAAGTTACTTCAAGAAGACGAATTGAGAACATCTGTGTGTTTTGCGGTAGTAGTGTTGGTACTAAACCACAATACGTAGAAGCAGCACAAGAATTGGGTCGAGTCTTAGCTGCAAGGAATATGCACTTAATATATGGCGGAGGAAATCTTGGACTAATGGGGATCGTTTCAAAGGCCGTACAGGAAGGAGACAGTCACGTTTTGGGAATCATTCCAAAACCCTTGGCAGAGGCAAATCTTATTGAACCATCAAACGGAGAGGAACTGATCGTGCCAGGTATGTCTGAACGTTTGGTAGAAATGATTAACCGTGCTGATGCTTTTATTGCTTTGCCAGGTGGCTTGGGTACATTGGAGGAAATTTTTATTGTGCTATCTTGGGCGAACCTGAACATACACCACAAAACAAATTGGGCTGTACAACGTTGATGGATTTTATGATTTTCTTTCTGTGTTTCTTGATGATGCCCGGAGAAATGGGTTCGTGTCAAAACCTTTGAAAGAACTCATCTTTACTGCCAGAACTGCTTCGGATCTAATAGACCAACTCATAGCCTATGAACCACGAGTTGACCCTATCATTTCAAAGATAAATTGGTCCGAGGACGATCGTGGTAAGAGGCGTAGGATTAATCTTGATCTTAACCTTTAATTTCCTGTAGAATTTCAGCTAACCATGTATTATTTTCTAAACTCTTCTTCTACTTTTTAAGACATTGGGGAAAATGTCTCATTTAGGTTTGGGGGAGAGAATTAGTTGATCAGTACCTTGTTTTTAGTTTGTTGTTTTTTTTTTTTTTAGTCCAAAATTTTTCGAAAAATACAAAAAAATTGAAATTTTTTCAAAAATTACAAAAATATTTTACATTTTTTGTTTTTATTTTGACTAAAAATATGAAATTGGTACGAGATAGCTGAGTAAGGAGTTTCCAATCCTGAGACGTATCTCAAACCATTTTTGAAACAAGTTAATTTTTGTTTATTTCATTTTGAATTATTTAATTTGTGAATTCTCCTTAATACTGACTAAAAGGAATCTTCACATGCTCAGTTGACAGATATTATCAACATATATAGTAACATACGGACATGAGCTAAAATTGAAAAGTTTGTAATATTCAGTGCTTTAGTTTAATTGGAGGAAGCATCTCAAAAAGCAATGGAGTAAAAAAAAAAAGAGAAAAATCAAAGAAAAAAATCTGAAAAATTATTCCATTGCTACAAAAAGGTGTGAAATTTGATAGAACTTTAGGACAAAAATATTACTCTCTTATCAATGCACTTATGACTATTGTGGGCAAAAATGAGTTGATTAATATTTTGTCGACTGTGTATATGGAGAATGGTAAAAATAATCGGAGAATTTACTTATTCGGTAATTAGAATGAAACAAAACAACTATTGATTTGGAGTAGAGTTTCACTTGATTAGTCACTAACTTCTTTATTCTATTTTCTCTTGTCTTTTTACTTTTGTGTGCATTAGTTTCACTACCTTTTTACTTCTGTAAAACGTTTGTGGGTATCGTTGCTGTAAGCCATCACGAGACTATAACTCATCCACTAGTGACACCTAGGGGTTTAAAGGCTTGTTGCATATGCTAAATGCAACCGTGATCCCTACGAAAGTGGCTTAGTTTAATTTTAATTATTTCTTGTATTTTATTTTATTGTTTTGCTCGAGGACTAGCAAAATGTTAGGTTTGGGGGTGTGATGAGCGGAAAATATATCAATAATTACCGCCCATTTAACTTAATATTTTGTTTAGTTTCTCGGTTTTGATGAACGTTTTGATGTGTTTTAGTTTATTTTACAGATAAAATAATATCGTATCTCAATGAAATCATTTAGGACGAAATATGGGTCAAATAAGGGCAATTATTGGACTTGATATTTTAATTTTGGAGATTGAAAACTTGGAAGGGCGTTTTTGACGAAGTGCAGTTTTGGAAATTCCAATTTTGCGCATCTGTCGTATTTTGAGCATAACTTTTTACTTCGATATCGGATTGAGCTGATTCAAGTTCCAGATTAAAGAAGACTCAAATATCTACAGTTTTGAAAGACAACATAATTTCGAATTCAGACGATTTCATGCCCGAAATTGACTTAATCAGGATACCACCTTTATGGCTGGTTGGTAATTATCACGTAAAGTTAATATATTATATTAAGGGAGATATCTAAAATAGTAGTAATAAAAGTTGATCCTCTAACCCCATCATTTTCTTTTATTGTAATTTTACTTTATTTAATTTCAGCAAATTTACTTTCAGTAACTTACTTTTTTTTTTTTTACTTTTTACTTTTACTTTTACTTTTACTTTATTTACTTTTCAACAATTTACTTTTCAGTATTTAATTTTCAGTATTTTACTTTATGTCTTTTATTTTATTTAAATTTTTACTACCCGTAAATATGTGTCGTAAATAAGCTAGTTATCTGGGGTTGTGATGAAATCCAATATCACCGGTTTATAAGGGGTTAAATTATAGTTTGGGTAATATAAATGTTTATTTATTAAGTCTTAATCTTAATCCTTTTTATTAACTGGCCATTAATAAAATTGAATTGGGAAACTTAAAATGAACTAGACATAGGGATTTTAAGTTTAAGACCTTAGACTCAATAGTCCACGATCTTCCTTGAGGATAGATAACTATTTAATAGATTTCCTTATAGGATAGACATATACATGTCGGGCGGGGGTAGCCATAATTGGAACATAAACTTAATGAATCCAGATAATTTGGTTGACATAGACATATGGTTCAATTGAGTTAAACTGGGTATTTGGGTCTGACCATCGACAAAGGCTTACACATAATTTAGTGTTCCAGGTTAAAAAATCAATATATTACCCAACTTTAAGATAACCACTTCATCTTTAAAATGATATTGGAAGAAATCACAACCCTAGATAGTTTTTAATATTGAATTTTCTTAAAACCTACTTTCGAACAATTTTATTTACTTGTTTTTAAATTTAGAATCGTCACCATTTCAAATCAATCAAACAACCTGTTAGATACTAGTAATCATTTGACCTCATAAAATTAATAGATTAGATATTAAGTCCTCGTGGGATCGATATTTTTATACTACTTGAATGATACGTGCGCTTGCGTTATACGCCGGTCATGTGTAACAGCCTGTGTGTGCAAGTTGGCAAACCGCGTGACACTGTTCATGCGGTTTGATCACTATAAATATGAGCATCCAGGATCATTGTAATCATCCCAAAGTGTGTGTAAGCTCCAAGTAGAGAGCTTGAGAGTGTGTGAGTTTTTTGTTAAGTTTCTAGTTGTAAACTTGTGTAATCTATTCTCGTAGTAATAGAAATACAATTCGATTTTTCCTCAAATACACTCTAAAGTGATCGGTGAATCACAACAAGTGGTATCAGAGCTTTGGTTCTTCTTTGGGGTCGAAAAATCGAAGAACGGAGCTCGGTTCGGAAAATTTGGGTTCCGGCAAAGTTGTGAGAAATCAACTTTGAGCATACTATCAGCTAGTTCACGTCGAGACAAGCACGATGGTATTTTCCGGTGATCAAACGGAGGTCCAGAGAGCCCTCACGCGCCACACACGCCTTCCAGAAGCCAGCCCACGCGCCGCCAGTCGCGCCACGCACCACACGCGCATTCAGAGGTTGAAGACGATTACGTGGCCGCCACGTCAGCGCCCAGTAAGCGCCCAGTCAACGCCACGTCAGCACACAGTCAGTGCCTCGTCAGCGTACAGTCAGCCGCCACGTCTGCAAAATTGGTCCCACTTGCCATGTCAGTAGTGCCACGTCAGTAGCCTGATAAATTTCATTTAGCCCCCTGAAGTTTTTAAATTTATAGTTTTGCCCCAGAACTTTTAGGAATTTACAAATCATCATATTTGTCGGATTTAGACCAACGAAGTGTCTATTCCACCATTTTCGACCGTTTCGGACGCAACGGTGACCTCAGATTTGTGAAATTCAGCCCTAATTTTATTGTATTTACATTTTAAACTTTAAAAACTTAAAATGGAAATTGGAGATTCGTCTTCTGGTGCAATGATTAAACTGGCTGCAACTAATTACTCCATCTGGAGACCTCGGATGATAGATTTCTTGCATTGTAAAGATTTGTTTGATGTCATCGAGTTGAAGGGAGTGAAACCAGAGTCTGTTAAGGAGTATGACTAGAATAAACTCAACAACAGAACTTTGGGTCAGATTAGGTAGTGGATCGGTCACATTGTCTTCCACCACGTAGCACAGGATTCAGATGCTTACGGGATGTGGATAAAACTGGAAGACACATTCCAGGCCAAGACAACTCGGAATAAAGCCCTGTTAATGAGGCGTTTGGTGAACCTGAAGCTACGGAGTGGAACTTCCGTTGCGGAACACACCAACGAGTTCCAGAGCCTGGTGAACCAGTTGTCTGCAGTAGACATGCAGCTGGGAGATGAAGTACAAGCCCTCTTACTACTCAGTTCCCTTCTTGATAGCTGTGAGACATTGGTGGTTACTCTAAGCAATTCCGCTCCAGGAGGTAAAGTTACCATGCCTATGGTAAAAGATGCCCTGTCGAATGAGGAGTCAATGAGAAAAGATGTTGGCTCTGAACAGACAGAAGCCTTCGTCAGAGAGACTCGAGGAAGACATCAAGGAAGAGACGGGGAGAGAGGCAGAAGCACAACCAGGGGTAGATCCTTAGATGGAAGGAAGCCTACCTATAAGTGCTACCATTGTGGCATTGTAGGCCACCTAAAGAAGAATTGCCAAAAACTGCAACGAGAGCAGATAATGCAATCACCAGCCGAAGAATGACGAAGGAGAGACACTGGTCGTTGTCCAAGCAGATGTAGCATATGTTCCATGCAGGAAGAGACATGCCTTCACAACGCAACCCAAGATGTTGAGTGGGTGGTAGATACTGCAAGCATCCTACCACGTCACTCCACAAATGGATTTCTTCACAACATACAAAGCATGAGACTTTGGAGCAGTGAAGATGGGAAATATCAGCTCCTCTAGGATAGTAGGAATGAGTGATATTCAGTTGCGACCAAATTTCAGGTGTACATTGACCTTGAAGGATGTCATGCATGTTCCAGAACTTCGGCTGAATGTACTCTCGGGGATAGCTCTTGACAAACAGGGCTATGACAATCACTTCAGAAATAGCACATGGAGAATGACAAAAGGTGTCATGGTTGTCACCCGAGGACATGCTTGCGGCACACTATACAAGACTCATGTTAAAATTTGTGCAGACAGCCTCAATGTAGCTGAAAAAGAGGCTTCTCAAAATCTATGGAACCGGAGACTCGGGCACATGAGTGGGAGATGGTTGTCTACCCTGAATAAGAAGGAGCTTACCAAGGATGCTGCACGAGGTCATTGCAACCACTACTCAATTGGTAAGCAAAGCAGAGTCTCATTTGATTTCTCTTCAGAGAGAAGATCACAGTTTCTCAGTCTGGTGCACTGTGATGTTTGTGGTCCCTTGGAGGTTGATTCATTGGGCGGTAATAAGTATTTTCTGACTTTCGTCGATGATGCTTCACGGAAAATCTGGGTGTATTTCCTCAAGACGAAGGATCAGGTCCTAGATCAATTCAAGCTGTTCCATGCCATGATAGAGCATGAAACATGGAAGAAGCTGAAGTGCCTTCGTACAGACGATGGAGGAAAGTACAGTTCCAGAGAGTTCGAAGCCTACTGCTGGAGACACGGGATTCGACATGAGAGAACTGTTACACACACACCACAACATAATGGTGTAGCTGCGAGAATGAACTGCATCATTATGGAGAAAGTCAGAGGAATGATCAGTATGGCTAAGCTGCCAAAGCCATTCTGGGGAGAAGCTATTCGTGCTGCCTGTTACCTGATCAACAGATCACCATCTAAACCGTTGACCATAGAGATTTTGGAGAAAGTGTGGTCTGGTAAGAATCTCTCATACACTCACCATAGAGTATTCAGTTGTTTAGCCGTTGTATATGTATCCAATGAGCTCAGGGAGAAGCTCGATGCAAGGGCAACTCCATGTATATTCCTAGGCCATTGAGATGAAGAATTTGGATACAGACTATGGGATCCGAAGGAAAAGATGGTCATCAGAAGCTATGAAGTAGAGTTTCTCGAAGATCGAACAATTGAAGACATTGAAATGCCCAGAATATCTTCCAAATCCAGTGCCAACAGAAATTCAGACCCAACACCAGCACAATTGGCCACAGATATGGTGCACGAGGAAATTCCAGAAGCAGAACCAGAGGAGGCAAATGAAGATGTTGAGCAGGGGGGACACAGCCTGTTCCATCGGAGATTACAGAAGAAAGTGTTGAGTAGGGGGAGCCGCAACCCACTCCACTAGAAGCTGCAAGATCATTCACAGAGATGGATGATGACAGACCTCCAGAAATCAGTAGACCTCAGACAAGAAGATCTGAAAGAGGCAGGATTCCATCAACCAGATATCCGGGATCCGAATATATTCTGCTTACTGATGTGGGGGAGCCAAAGAGTTTCCCAAAGGCAAGAAGGCACTGAGGAATAAATGGGTGAAGGAACATGGCAGTAAAACTGTGCAGAGAACAACAGAAGATTACTGTGCAGAGACGCAGTGGACTGTACTATGCAGAGACATAGCAGGAGAATACTGTACAGAGATGCAGTGAAGTGTGTTGTGCAGAGACACAACCAACATGTCAACAAAAGAACGGTGATCGGGAAAAGCTAGAGTTTTGCAGAGACATAACCGGGATAGCTGTCAGATGACGATTGCTTTCAGATACAGAGAACTACGATTGGCTTGATCCCAAGTCAGGGTACGTAGGCAATCATACAGATGCAGCCAGGGGAGGATCCTTTGGAGGATCTGGATTTGGATGATTGATGGTCGGCTCAGATTTTGGGAAATCTTCACCGAGGGGGAGATTTGTTGAAACCAGCTCAGCATGCTCATGCATGTGAGCACCGAAAGTTGAAGAGAAAGGTGGAGTTGCCAGTACTCATGCAAACTCTGTGTGTGTGTAACAGCCTGTGTGTGTGTCTGTGCAAGTTGGCAAACCACGTGACACTGTTCACGCGGTTTGATCACTATAAATATGAGCATCCAGGATCATTGTAATCATCCAAAGTGTGTGTAAGCTCCAAGTAGAGAGCTTGAGAGTGTGTGAGGTTTTTTGTTAAGTTTCTAGTTGTAAACTTGTGTAATATATTCTTTTAGTAATAGAAATACAATTCGATTTTTCCTCAAATACACTCTAAAGTGATCGGTGAATCACAATAAGTGGTATCAGAGCTTTGGTTCTTCTTTGGGGTCAAAAAACCGAAGAACGGAGCTCGGTTTGGAAAATTCGGGTTCCGAAAAAGTTGTTAAAAATCAACTTTGAGCATACCATTAGCTAGTTCACGTCGTGACGAGCACGGTGGTATTTTCCGGAGATCAAACGGAGGTCCAGAGAGTCCTCACGCGCCGCACGCGCCTTTCCAGAAGCCAGCCCACGAATGTGATGGAACGCTATGGTCTATTTATCCCACATTCACCCTCCCTTTATTAGCCGGTTTCCAATGATGAGTTTTACCTATCTATTGAGTTCGTAACAATATATGCATGTGGTTATTGCAAATCAATTCCCTAAAGGAAAAAAGTCAGGCAAATGTTTCATAAAAAAAAATACATATTATTTAAATACAAATCATAAACTTTCAATTAACTTTCAAATATGGCCCTTATATAAGAGATGATGATTCCAAATTTTTAACATTATAATAGGGTTAAATATGTAATTTAAAAAATTTTTAAAAAAATTAACATTACTATTAACAAATAATAAAATGAAAAATAAAAATACGGGAGAACTTGTCAAACCCCTAAATTCTAATTAATATGGTATTATGAAACTCTAACTTTAATTAACATTAAATATCCAAACCGTAATTTAATTAATATCAAATTAACAAACCCTAATCTAATTAACAGCCAAAACTTAATTAATTAATATCAAAATACTAAATCCTAACTCTAAATTCTAAGTGATCTCCAATTGTCAAACCCTAACCCTCGTTAAACCTAAATAACTAATCCATTATTATTTTCAGAGCAGTGACCTGAGAAGGAGATCATGTTACGTAGCCGCTGCGGCGTTCATTGAGAAGGAGCTGCGCGTGACTTGTTTGCTTGGGCAGCCGTCGCACAGGCCTTTCTCGCACGAGCAAAGCAATGGGAGCGTGATTTGCTTGACATATCGTGCCCTACATATGTGTTTAAGTTTATCTTATTTTTTAATGTTTTCAGCTTCGAAAGGATTAATTGAAGTATTTTTTTTTAAAGATTAATGAAATGATTTATTAATAAAAGACATTACAAGAATATAAATACACGATCATTTCGGTTATATCATAAACTTAACAATTGAAACTAGTTAAGATGAAGCATAACAACACAAAAACAACACACTATGCATCCTCATAATTTGTCAAATCAAAAATTGGATTCACACCTAAATCTTCTAAATAAGTTGGAAGATTTTACTGACCGACTGAAATGTCACACCTATGATAATGTTGGTGAATATTAAGGGTGGCAGAAAAGTCCGGGCTCGGTCCAGCCCGGCCCGCCAGGGGCAAAAAAAGCCCGGCCCGGCCCCGAGCCGGGCTTTCCATTTTTGGCGCGGGCCAAAACCAAAAAAAAAAAAAACACACATATATATATTAATATGTTTGTAGCATTTTTATTTATTTGTAACATTTAAATTGTTAATTTATGATGAAATTTGTGATTTATTTTGCATATAGTGTGAATATATTTTGTATTTGTATGTTTTTAATTTTTTTTTTTAAAAATTCGGGCCAGAAAAAAAACCCGGGCCCGAGTTCGGCCCGGAAGACACCCGGGCCAGGCTTTTCCCGGGCTCGGGCTTTTTTTTTTGCCGGGATCAGGCCGGGCTTATCAAAGCCCGGGCCCGGCCCGGTCGGTTGCCACCCTTAGTGAATATAGAGTTTAGAGCTGTTCAATAAAGATTTGATAACAAATACCTAAACGAAAAAGAAAAATCATATATATATATATATATATAGGTGGCCACAGTTCGGTTCTATGATTCTAGGTTGCTGGAACCGTAACCGAACCGGTTCAAAACCAGTTCGGTTACGGTTCCAGCTTTTTGGAACCGCAGAACCGAACCGAACCGAAAAATTCTCTATTTTTTAAGGGGAAAAAATAAAAAAAATTGGTTCAGTTCCGATTTCGAACCGGAACCGAACCAGAACCGAACCGAACCTTAAGGTTATGGTTCAAAATTTTGTGGAACCGTAACCAAATCGTTTGGGAATTATGTTCGGTTCCAGTTTTGGAACCGGAACCGGATGGAACCGTAATCTTACGGTTCCATCCGGTTCGATTCCGGTTGGTTTCGGTTCCGGATCGATTTCGGTTCCGAATCAGAATCTTGACCAGATATATATATATATATTATATATAGGAGGGGGAGGGGAAGGAAAGGACAAAAGAGAGAACTAATATGGAAATGTATATAACAATTATTACAATTATTACACGGTAATTGGGAAATCCGAATATGACAAAATTATAATTATAATTATTATCCTCGGAGCAGACCCTAACGGCAGACCCTGAAAGCGGAGGAGGGGCTGATGAGCAGAGGCAGAGGCAGATGCTGGGCAGAGGCAGATGCTGATGCTGGGCAGAGGCAGAGGCAGATGGCAGAGGCAGATGCTGATGCTGGGCAGAAGCAGAGGCAGATGGCAGAGGCAGAGGCTGATGCTGGGCAGAGGCAGATGCTGGGCAGATGGCAGAGGCAGAGGCTGATGGCAGATGCTGAGGTAGGCAGAGGCAGAAGCTGAAGCTTAGGTAGAGGCTGAGGCAGATGCTGAGGCAGGCAGAGGCAGAAGCTGAAGATGAGGCAGAGGTGAGGCAGACGCTGACTGAAGGCAGAAGGCAGATCAGAACTTTCCCGAGGCTTGTTGTAAAACAACAATATCCTTAAAACAAATTCGTCCCCTACCGTAGGTGCAGTAGAACGTGAGACGATTATTTCCCAGGATACAACGGGAACGTAGGAGAAAGGGCACCACCAGACTCGTATCCAACGAACCACAAAGTGTTTGAACTCTCCTTTTAACAAAAACAAAAAATGATCTTTCGTGTGTGCGCTATGTCTTCTCTCAATTTTCGATTTCATATCTTGAAAACAAGAACTGATGTTGTTTATATAGGAAAAGAAACACACATCTCAATTAATAGAAATTAACTTGCCAATTAAATTTAATAATGGGAGATGTTACACATTGTTGTAACCACTAAGCTAATTAAATTAGCACTAATGGAAATTAAACTATGTAACCACCAAGCTAATTAAATTAGCTGTTATGGAATTACAAAAGGCTTGGAAAAATTGTAGAGAAAATTAAAAATTCGGTTGGGGGCCGGGCCTGCACATTTTGGTCCGGCATTCGTGTACGCAGGTGCACACGAGCCAAGCTTGGTTCGGATTTGATTTGCACCCCCCCCCCCGCGCACGTAGAGAGAGCCTATATCCTTACAACTCTTACCCATCTACATATGAGCAATCATATATAAGCTTAATATTCTCTCTATAGCTTTCCATGTGGGACAAGCTCACTTCTCTTTTTCCAACACCAATGGGTGAACTTTGAACAACAATTTCTCATTCACCCAAGCACCATTTTAAGCATATGAATATACCATTTCGAAGTACTCACGGAGGGGGTATTCGAATCATTCAATAACAACCACTAACACGAAGTGGACCATGCTTGAAATTGTGCCTCAAAATGCTTATGAATAAGCATTTTCAACAATCCCCCACATGAATGAAATTGGCGAAAAACTTCGAATAAAATTATTTTATAAAACATTTTATTTTGACTTAGAAGAGTTCAACGGTTCAACACCTGTGTAGGATAGGTAGGCCACAGCCTTTGAACCTTCCCTTGTGAAAATATATCTCATTACTGGCTGACAGTTGACGCGATGTCATTGAACTGTATTGCCGTTCATGTAATTGGAGAACACATATCACACAGATATTTTACCTACACATTTGAGTTCTCATTATTATGTTCATTTTGGCCATGAGCATCTACCTGGTTCTGCAAGAGTTTCTAAAAATTGTGCCCCGTACAATTCCCTTTGAAGCGGCCCCACTTCTCTCTCACATAGGTGACTTCTTATTTAAGAGTATCTCGTAATACTCTGATCGGATTCCCGACGCATAAGAATCATGAAAAGCTTTTGCTTAACCTCTATCCATACGAGCATCACTGTTTCATTTCATCATAGGAATGGACTAGAGGGTAACCCCCACAGTGATCCAATTATGTCTTTTACGAGTAGGTTATCCCATTGAACCTAGATCTTGGGATCTCCAGTCAAAAAGGTTGGGTTTTCCTTCGTAATAAACATTTATCTAATGGGCTTCAGTCCCATTCCCCTCGATGATTTCACAACTAACTCTCTATTTAACCCTTTGGTTAGCGGATCCGCAATGTTATCCTTTGACTTTACATAGTCAATCGAAATAACTCCAGTAGAGAGTAATTGTCTAACGGTATTGTGTCTACGACGAATATGTCTAGACTTACCATTATACATATTGTTATGTGCCCTTCCAATTGCAGATTGACTATCGCAATGAATGCAAATTGCTGGCACTGGCTTAGGCCAACTTGGAATATCCTCTAGAAAATTTCGAAGCCATTCTGCTTCTTCAGCACACTTGTCTAATGCAATGAATTCTGATTCCATTGTAGATCTGGCTATCACAGTCTGTTTGGAGGATTTCCATGATATAGCTGCACCTGCTAGTGTAAACACATAACCACTAGTAGACTTTGAGTCTTTCATGTCAGATATCCAATTAGCATCACTGTATCCTTCAACTACAGCTGGATATCTATGATAGTGCAACCCATAATTACGAGTAAAACGTAAGTACCTAAGTACTCTCACTATTGCTTTCCAGTGATCAACCACTGGATACTCTATCTGCTGAGCTTGTTTATCTGCTGACGTTAGTACAGGCTATATCAGGCCTTGTACAACTCGATAGATACATCAAACTCCCGATCACTCTAGAGTATTCTACTTGAGATATACCATCTCCCATATTCTTCGATAGGTGTAAACTCACATCTAAAGGAGTTCTAGCCACAGCTAAATCATCATCGTTGAATTTACCAAGAATTTTGTCCACATAGTGTGACTGATCAAGAATAAGTCCATCTGGACTTCTCGAGATCTTTATTCCCAGAATGACATCTGCAAGACCCATGTCTTTCATGTCAAACTTGGATTTCAGCATATTCTTGGTAGATTTCACCATTTTGACATTACTCCCGACAATCAGTATGTCATCACGTAGAGACATAAAATGACATAGCCAACTTCTGTCTCTCTGACATAAATGCATTTATCACATTCATTGATTTTGAAACCCATGTCTTGCAGAGTCATTCTGGGAAGACATCTGCAAGACCCATGTCTTTCATGTCAAACTTGGATTTCAGCATATTCTTGGTAGATTTCACCATTTTGACATTACTCCCGACAATCAGTATGTCATCAACGTAGAGACATAAAATGACATAGCCAACTTCTGTCTCTCTGACATAAATGCATTTATCACATTCATTGATTTTGAAACCATTTGCCAACATGGTGTCATCAACTTTTTATGCCACTGTTTCGGGCTTGTTTCAATCCATACAAGGATTTAACTAACTTACAGACTTTCTTTTCTTGTCCTGGAGCTATAAAGCCTTCAGGTTGTTCCATGTAGATTTCTTCATCTAAATCTCCATTCAGAAAGGCTGTTTTCACATCCATCTGATGTACCTCAAGATTGCGCAAAGCTGCAATCGCTAGTATCATCCTTATGGAATTTATTCTCGTTACAGGAGAATAAGTATCAAAGTAATCAAGACCTTCACGTTGTCTATAACCTTTAATTACAAGTCTTGCTTTGTACTTGTCAATTGATCCATCTGCCTTTATTTTCCTTTTGAAAATCCACTTGGACCCTAAAGGTTTACATCCTGGAGGAAGATTCACTAACTCCCAGGTGTGATTTTGTAAGATGGATTCAATTTCACTATTGATGGCATCTTTCCACAAGGCACCATCAGCTGACCTTACAACTTCGTTATAGCTTTGAGGATTTCTCTAGCAAAAATGTCAGAAAATCTGGACCAAATGATTTTTCCGTTCTAGCTCTTTTGCTACGTCTTAGTTCAGGTTCAACAACTTGTTGATCCTCTGGAACATTAATTTGTTCTCGGTCCTGACTATCTTCAATGATAGTCTCATGTGCCCGTTTGTGCACATCTGAATTCGAATTAGTTTTACAAGGAAAAACGTATTCGAAAAAGAATGCATTCCTCGATTCCATTATCGTATTCTTGTGAATATCTGGTACATTAGACTCATGCACAAGAAATCGATAAGCATTACTGTTATGTGCATATCCTATGAAAATGCAATCAACAGTTTTTGGTCCTATCTTCACCTTTTTAGGTGGATGAATGACTACCTTGGCAAGACACCCCCACACTCGTAGGAATTTATAGGAAGATACTATTCCTTTCCACATTTCATAAGGAGTTTTCCCTGCTTCTTTCCGTGGTACCTTATTTAAAAGGTAATTAGCTGATAAGACAGCTTCTCCCCACATAATCTGAGGTAAGCTAGAGCTGATTAACATAGCGTTCATCATCTCTTTCAAGGTACGATTCTTACGTTCCGCAATCCCATTGGATTGAGGCGAATAAGGAGCTGTGGTTTGATGTATGATTCCATTTTGTTCACAAAGTGATTCAAAAGGGAAAACATACTCACCACCACGATCACTTCTTAACTCCTTAATTCTTTTATTCAGTTGGTTCTCAACTTCATTCTTATAGAGAAAAATTTCTCTATAGCTTCGTCCTTGCTTTTCATAAATACACATAGCAAAATCTTGTGCAATCATCAATAAAGGTAATAAAATATTTATTACCGCCTCTCGATTGTATTGAATTAAAATCACATACATCGGTATGAATTAGATCAAGTGGTTCAGAGTTTCTTTCAATACTATGAAAAGATGATCTTGTTAGTTTTGCCTCAACACAAGTATCACACTTATGTTTGTTATCAATTTTAAAATTGGGAATATGATTCATGTTAATTAACTTTCGCAATGAATTAAAATTAACATGTCCTAATCTACCATGCCAAAGATTAGAATACTCAACAATATAAGCAGAAGAACTAGCTTTATTGATATTTTTGGGTTTAACAACCATTACATTGAGCTTAAAAAGCCCATCAGTTACATACCCTTTTCCCACATACATCCCATTTTTAGTCAAAACTACTTTATCAGACTCGAACACCATCCGGAATCCATGCTTGTTCAGAAGCGATCCAGACACAAGATTCTTCCGTATTTCAGGTACATACAGAACATTGTTCAGAGTCAACTCTTTCCCAGAGGTCATCTTCAGAATCACCTTTCCTTGACCTTCTATCTCAGATGTTGCTGAATTCCCATGTATATCTTTTCCCCATTTTCAGCAGGCTCAAATGAAAAAAACATGCTCTTGTCTGAGCATACATGTCGAGTGGCACCAGTATCAATCCACCACTCTTGGGTTAGAACCCACCAGATTCACCTCAGAAACCACAGCAGAAAGGTTAATGTCTGAAACATCTTGAGTCATGTTTTCTAGCACATTAGCCTCTTGTTTCTTTTTCTTCTTCGGCAGTCTGCACTCAGAAGACTTGTGACCCATTTTGTCACAGTTGAAGCATTTTCCTTGAAATTTTGATTTCTTTAGGGCCCATCTTTGACCCTTTGTTCTTGAGGTTCTTGTTCTTATGGCCATGTTCGACAACATTTGCTTTGGCCTCATGAGTCATTCCTCTCTTTTCAGAAACTCGGTTATCTTCCTCAATTCTTAGCTTAAGAACCAAGTCTTCAATGCTCATTTCTTTTCGCTTATGCTTTAAATAATTCTTGAAATCTTTCCAACCAGGTGGTAGTTTCTCAATTATCGAGGCTACTTGGAAGGTTTCACTTAAACTCATCCCCTCAGCATGAATTTCTGCTAGAATAATCTGCAGTTCTTGTACTTGGCTTATCACAGTTTTGGAATCAATCATTTTAAACTCTAGGAAACGGCCTACGACAAATTTCTTAGTACCGGCATCCTCAGTTTTATATTTTCGATCTAAAGATTCCCAAAGCCCTTTAGCTGTTTTCATTCCAGCGTACACACTGTACAAGGAATCACTTAGCCCATTCAGCACATAATTCCGACATAGGAATTCAGAATGTTTCCAAGCTTCAATGGCACTGATGACTTGGATATCAATCTCACCCTCTTTGGGTACAAGAGCATCTTCCTTTAGAAACCTCGCAAGGTTCAACGTGGTCAGGTAGAAGAACATTTTCTGTTGCCACCTTTTGAAATTCTGACCACTGAATTTTTCAGGTTTTTCCGCAGCAGGATTGACATGGCTCACATGTCCAACAGGTGTCTAGCCATTGAGGCAGAAATACCTTGGCCAGCCACAACGGCTGCCATATTAAGCCCAGAGGCTGATGCAAGTTGGCCAGCCGAAGGGGCTGCCACTGCACTTTGGTCAGCCACGGGGGCTGCCACAACATTCTGGCCAGCCGAAGAGGCTGCCATATTCGGATCTACTGTGTTTGGACTGATTTCCATATCCACAGAGTCGAATTTTATTTTAAGACTGTATATAACAATTATTACAATTATTACACGGTAATTGGAAATCCGAATATGACAAAATTACAATTATATTATATCCTCGGAGCAGACCCTAAAGCGGAGGAGGGGCTGATGAGCAGGGAGAGGCAGATGCTGGGCAGAGGCAGATGCTGATGCTGGGCAGAGGCAGGGAGATGGCAGAGGCAGATGCTGATGCTGGGCAGAAGCAGAGCAGATGGCAGAGGCAGAGGCTGATGCTGGGCAGAGGAAGATGCTGGGCAGATGGCAGAGGCTGAGGCTGATGGCAGATGCTGAGGCAGACAGAGGTAGGCAGAGGCAGAAGGCTGAAGCTTAGGCAGAGATGAGGCAGATGCTGAGGCAGGCAGAGGCAGAAGCTGAGAGGCGAGGCAGAGCTGAGGCAGCTGCGCTGACTGAAGCAGAGACAGATCAGAACTTTCCCGAGGCTTGTTGTAAAACAACAATATCCTTAAAACAAATTCGTCCCCTACCGTAGGTGCAGTAGAACGTGAGACGATTATTTCCCAGGATACAACGGGAACGTACGAGAAAGGGCACCACCAAACTCGTATCCAACGAACCACAAAGTGTTTGAACTCTCCTTTTAACAAAACAAAGAAAATGATCTTTCGTGTGTGCGCTATGTCTTTCTCAATTTTCTATTTCATATCTTGAAAACAAGAACTGATGTTGTTTATAAGGAAAAGAAAACACATCTCAATAATAGAAATTAACTTGCCAATTAAATTTCATAATGGGAGATGTTACACATTGTTGTAACCACTAAGCTAATTAAATTAGCACTAATGGAAATAAACTATGCAACCACCAAGCTAATTAAATTAGCTGTTATGGAATTACAAAAGGCTTGGAAAAATTGTAGAGAAAATTAAATTTCGTTGGGCCGGGCCTGCACAATTTGGTCCGGCATTCGTGTACGCAGATGCACACGAGCCAAGCTTGGTTCGGATTTGATTTGCCCCCACCCCCCCGCCACGTAGAGAGAGCCTATATCCTTACAACTCTTACCCATCTACATATGAGCAATCATATATAAGCTTAATATTCTCTCTATAGCTTTCCCATGTGGGACAAGCTCACTTCTCTTTATTTTCCAACACCAATGGGTGAACTTTGAACAACAATTTCTCATTCACCCAAGCACCATTTTAAGCATATGAATATACCATTTCGAAGTACTCACGGAGGGGTATCCGAATCATTCGATAACAACCACTAACACGAAGTGGACCATGCTTGAAATTGTGCCTCAAAATGCTTATGAATAAACATTTTCCAACAATCCCCCACATGAATGAAATTGGCGAAAAACGTCGAATAAAATTATTTTATAAAACATTTTATTTTGACCTAGAAGAGTTCAACGGTTCAACACCTGTGTAGGATAGGTAGGCCACAGCCTTTGAACCTTCCCTTGTGAAAATATATCTCATTACTGGCTGACAGTTGACGCGATGTCATTGAACTGTACTGCCGTTCATGTAATTGGAGAACACATATCACACAGATATTTTACCTACACATTTGAGTTCTCATTATTATGTTCATTTTGGCCATGAACATCTACCTGGTTCTGCAAGAGTTTCTAAAAATTATGCCCCGTACAATTCCTTTGAAGCGGCCCCACTTCTCTCTCACATAGGTGATTTCTTATTTAAGAGTATCTCGTAATACTCTGCTCGGATTCCCGACGCATAAGAATCATTAAAAGCTTTTGCTTAACCTCTATCCATACGAGCATCACTGTTTCATTTCATCATAGGAATGGACTAGAGGGTAACCCCCACAGTGATCCAATTATGTCTTTTACGAGTAGGTTGTCCCATTGAACCTAGATCTTGGGATCTCCAGTCAACAAGGTTGGGTTTTCCTTCGTATAAACATTTATCTAATGGGCTTCAGTCCCATTCCCCTCGATGATTTCACAACTAACTCTCTATTTAACCCTTTGGTTAGCGGATCCGCAATGTTATCCTTTGACTTTACATAGTCAATCGAAATAACTCCAGTAGAGAGTAATTGTCTAACGGTATTGTGTCTACGACGAATATGTCTAGACTTACCATTATACATATTGTTATGTGCCCTTCCAATTGCAGATTGACTATCGCAATGAATGCAAATTGCTGGCACTGGCTTAGGCCAACTTGGAATATCCTCTAGAAAATTTCGAAGCCATTCTGCTTCTTCAGCACACTTGTCTAATGCAATGAATTCTGATTCCATTGTAGATCTGGCTATCACAGTCTGTTTGGAGGATTTCCATGATATAGCTGCACCTGCTAGTGTAAACACATAACCACTAGTAGACTTTGAGTCTTTCATGTCAGATATCCAATTAGCATCACTGTATCCTTCGACTACAGCTGGATATCTATGATAGTGCAACCCATAATTACGAGTAAAACGTAAGTACCTAAGTACTCTCACTATTGCTTTCCAGTGATCAACCCCTGAATTACTCGTATATCTGCTGAGCTTGTTTACTGTACAGGCTATATCAGGCCTTGTACAACTCGATAGATACATCAAACTCCCGATCACTCTAGAGTATTCTACTTGAGATATACCATCTCCCATATTCTTCGATAGGTGTAAACTCACATCTAAAGGAGTTCTAGCCACAGCTAAATCATCATCGTTGAATTTACCAAGAATTTTGTCCACATAGTGTGACTGATCAAGAATAAGTCCATCTGGACTTCTCGAGATCTTTATTCCCAGAATGACATCTGCAAGACCCATGTCTTTCATGTCAAACTTGGATTTCAGCATATTCTTGGTAGATTTCACCATTTTGACACATTACTCCCGACAATCAGTATGTCATCAACGTAGAGACATAAAATGACATAGCCAACTTCTGTCTCTCTGACATAAATGCATTTATCACATTCATTGATTTTGAAACCATTTGCCAACATGGTGTCATCAAACTTTTTATGCCACTGTTTTAGGGCTTGTTTCAATCCATACAAGGATTTAACTAACTTACAGACTTTCTTTTCTTGTCCTGGAGCTATAAAGCCTTCAGGTTGTTCCATGTAGATTTCTTCATCTAAATCTCCATTCAGAAAGGCTGTTTTCACATCCATCTGATGTACCTCAAGATTGCGCAAAGCTGCAATCGCTAGTATCATCCTTATGGAATTTATTCTCGTTACAGGAGAATAAGTATCAAAGTAATCAAGACCTTCACGTTGTCTATAACCTTTAATTACAAGTCTTGCTTTGTACTTGTCAATTGATCCATCTGCCTTTATTTTCCTTTTGAAAATCCACTTGGACCCTAAAGGTTTACATCCTGGAGGAAGATTCACTAACTCCCAGGTGTGATTTTGTAAGATGGATTCAATTTCACTATTGATGGCATCTTTCCACAAGGCACCATCAGCTGACCTTACAACTTCGTTATAGCTTTGAGGATCATTCTCTAGCAAAAATGTCAGAAAATCTGGACCAAATGATTTTTCCGTTCTAGCTCTTTTGCTACGTCTTAGTTCAGGTTCAACAACTTGTTGATCCTCTGGAACATTAATTTGTTCTCGGTCCTGACTATCTTCAATGATAGTCTCATGTGCCCGTTTGTGCACATCTGAATTCGAATTAGTTTTACAAGGAAAAACGTATTCGAAAAAGGATGCATTCCTCGATTCCATTATCGTATTCTTGTGAATATCTGGTACATTAGACTCATGCACAAGAAATCGATAAGCATTACTGTTATGTGCATATCCTATGAAAATGCAATCAACAGTTTTTGGTCATATCTTCACCTTTTTAGGTGGAGGAATGACTACCTTGGCAAGACACCCCCACACTCGTAGGAATTTATAGGAAGGTACTCTTCCTTTCCACATTTCATAAGGAGTTTTCCCTGCTTCTTTCCGTGGTACCTTATTTAAAAGGTAATTAGCTGATAAGACAGCTTCTCCCCACATAATCTGAGGTAAGCCAGAGCTGATTAACATAATCATTCATCATCTCTTTCAAGGTACGATTCTTACGTTCCGCAATCCCATTGGATTGAGGCGAATAAGGAGCTGTGGTTTGATGTATGATTCCATTTTGTTCACAAAGTGATTCAAAAGGGAAAACATACTCACCACCACGATCACTTCTTAACTCCTTAATTCTTTTATTCAGTTGGTTCTCAACTTCATTCTTATAGAGAAAAAATTTCTCTATAGCTTCGTCCTTGCTTTTCATTAAATACACATAGCAAAATCTTGTGCAATCATCAATAAAGGTAATAAAATATTTATTACCGCTTCTCGATTGTATTGAATTAAAATCACATACATCGGTATGAATTAGATCAAGTGGTTCAGAGTTTCTTTCAATACTATGAAAAGATGATCTTGTTAGTTTTGCCTCAACACAAGTATCACACTTATGTTTGTTATCAATTTTAAATTGGGAATATGATTCATGTTAATTAACTTTCGCAATGAATTAAAATTAACATGTTCCTAATCTACCATGCCAAATTAGAATACTCAACAATATAAGCAGAAGAACTAGCTTTATTGATATTTTTGGGTTTAACAACCATTACATTGAGCTTAAAAAGCCCATCAGTTACATACCATTTTCCCATATACATCCCATTTTTAGTCAAAACTACTTTATCAGACTCGAACACCATCCGGAATCCATGCTTGTTCAGAAGCGATCCAGACACAAGATTCTTCCGTATTTCAGGTACATACAGAACATTGTTCAGAGTCAACTCTTTCCCAGAGGTCATCTTCAGAATCACCTTTCCTTGACCTTCTATCTCAGATGTTGCTGAATTTCCCATGTATATCTTTTCCCCATTTTCAGCAGGTTCAAATGAAGAAAACATGCTCTTGTCTGAGCATACATGTCGAGTGGCACCAGTATCAATCCACCACTCTCTTAGGTTAGAACCCACCAGATTCACCTCAGAAACCACAGCAGAAAGGTTAATATCTGAAACATCTTGAGTCATGTTTTCTAGCACATTAGCCTCTTGTTTCTTTTTCTTCTTCGGCAGTCTGCACTCAGAAGACTTGTGACCCATTTTGTCACAGTTGAAGCATTTTCCTTGAAATTTTGATTTCTTGGAAACTCCTCCTTTAGGGCCCATCTTTGACCCTTTGTTCTTGAGGTTCTTGTTCTTATGGCCATGTTCGACAACATTTGCTTTGGCCTCATGAGTCATTCCTCTCTTTTCAGAAACTCGGTTATCTTCCTCAATTCTTAGCTTAAGAACCAAGTCTTCAATGCTCATTTCTTTTCGCTTATGCTTTAAATAATTCTTGAAATCTTTCCAACCAGGTGGTAGTTTCTCAATTATCGAGGCTACTTGGAAGGTTTCACTTAAACTCATCCCCTCAGCATGAATTTCTGCTAGAATAATCTGCAGTTCTTGTACTTGGCTTATCACAGTTTTGGAATCAATCATTTTAAACTCTAGGAAACGGCCTACGACAAATTTCTTAGTACCGGCATCCTCAGTTTTATATTTTCGATCTAAAGATTCCCAAAGCCCTTTAACTGTTTTCATTCCAGCGTACACACTGTACAAGGAATCACTTAGCCCATTCAGCACATAATTCCGACATAGGAATTCAGAATGTTTCCAAGCTTCAATGGCACTGATGACTTGGATATCAATCTCACCCTCTTTGGGTACAAGAGCATCTTCCTTTAGAAACCTCGCAAGGTTCAACGTGGTCAGGTAGAAAACATTTTCTGTTGCCACCTTTTGAAATTCTGACCACTGAATTTTTCAGGTTTTTCCGCAGCAGGATTGACATGGCTCACATGTCCAACAGGTTGTCTAGCCATTGAGGCAGAAATACCTTGGCCAGCCACAACGGCTGCCATATTAAGCCCAGAGGCTGATGCAAGTTGGCCAGCCGAAGGGGCTGCCACTGCACTTTGGTCAGCCACGGGGGCTGCCACAACATTCTGGCCAGCCGAAGAGGCTGCCATATTCGGATCTACTGTGTTTGGACTGATTTCCATATCCACAGAGTCGAATTTTATTTTAAGACTGTATATAACAATTATTACACGGTAATTGGGAAATCCGAATATGACAAAATTACAATTATAATTATTATCCTCGGAGCAGACCCTAACGGCAGACCCTGAAAGCGGAGGAGGGGATGCTGATGCTGGGCAGAGGCAGAGGCAGATGGCAGAGGCAGATGCTGATGCTGGGCAGAAGCATAGGCAGATGGCAGAGGCAGAGGCTGATGCTGGGCAGAGGCAGATGCTGGGCAGATGGCAGAGGCTGAGGCTGATGGCAGATGCTGAGGAAGACAGAGGTAGGCAGAGGCAGAAGCTGAAGCTTAGGCAGAGGCTGAGGCAGATGCTGAGGCAGGCAGAGGCAGAAGCTAAAGATGAGGCAGAGGCTGAGGCAGATGCTGACTGAAGGCAGAAGGCAGATCAGAACTTTCCCGAGGCTTGTTGTAAAACAACAATATCCTTAAAACAAATTCGTCCCCTACCGTAGGTGCAGTAGAACGTGAGACGATTATTTCCCAGGATACAACGGGAACGTACGAGAAAGGGCACCACCAGACTCGTATCCAACGAACCACAAAGTGTTTGAACTCTCCTTTTAACAAAACAAAGAAAATGATCTTTCGTGTGTGCGCTATGTCTTTCTCAATTTTCGATTTCATATCTTGAAAACAATAACTGATGTTGTTTATATAGGAAAAGAAAACACATCTCAATTAATAGAAATTAACTTGCCAATTAAATTTCATAATGGGAGATGTTACACATTGTTGTAACCACTAAGCTAATTAAATTAGCACTAATGGAAATTAAACTATGTAACCACCAAGCTAATTAAATTAGCTGTTATGGAATTACAAAAGGCTTGGAAAAATTGTAGAGAAAATTAAAAATTCGGTTGGGCCGGGCCTGCACATTTTGGTCCGGCATTCGTGTACGCAGGTGCACACGAGCCAAGCTTGGTTCGGATTTGATTTGCACCCCCCCCCCCCGCGCACGTAGAGAGAGCCTCTATCCTTACAACTCTTACCCATCTACATATGAGCAATCATATATAAGCTTAATATTCTCTCTATAGCTTTCCCATGTGGGACAAACTCACTTCTCTTTATTTTCCAACACCAATGGGTGAACTTTGAACAACAATTTCTCATTCACCCAAGCACTATTTAAGCATATGAATATACCATTTCGAAGTACTCACGGAGGGGTATCCGAATCATTCAATAACAACCACTAACACGAAGTGGACCATGCTTAAAATTGTGCCTCAAAATGCTTATGAATAAACATTTTCCAACAGAAAAAAGGGGGAAAGAACTAAAAGATAACAAGTAATAGGGGGAAAGGGAAATGAGTTTTTTTGCCGCTTTTGGTAGTGGTAGGGGGCTGCAACTTTTTTAATTTTTGTATATTTTTTTTTAATTTCTAACTTCTATTTAGTTTTGTCATTCAGAGTTCGAATATTAGGAGATATAAAAGAATAAAAAAAAATTTAAAATTTATTCATCCATTTATCTTTGAAAAAAGTTGTCATAACTGGCAGAGGTAAAATGAAACTTCTCCTAAAATGTATAAGAGAATAACCAATATATATATATATATATATATATATATGTGTAAATTTGTAATGAATAGACATCTCTAAATCAACTTAGCCAATAGTTTTGACATTATCATGTTCTTGTCAAACATACCATGTGACAAGGACAGAGGAATTAATTAGATCATAAATGAATGTAGCTAGTACTGTAAGATAATTTTTTGGTTTAAAGAAAAAAAATACTTCTGATCGACTAACCAAAACCTTTGACCACAGCACAATCTGATTATGCTTTGTTTAATTAGACGTAGTCAAGTCAAATAACCAGCTTAATTACTCGTCCACAACTTTACATGCTATCAATTGATCAGTCATAGTTGCACTCTTTTTTTTTTTATTTTTTTTTTATTATTATTTTTTTATTATTTTTTTATTTTTTTATTTTTTTTTTATTTTTTATCCCATTTATTTTTTTCTTTTATATTTATATATTTTTTCTTTTACTTATTTAATAAATCTATATATATATTATTTTATTTATTTAATTTTCTTTTAATTCTTTATTAATTTATGTATAATAGAAAATGTTTTTATGTTAGTAATAATTTTTCATTTGTGACTAAAATAATTATATGTATAGTTTGCGAATAAATATTTTTTTAAATAAAAAATCTCTTAAATCAATCTTGTTTTAGCCATGTTTAGAGAAAAATACAAGTAAAAATACTCAAAAAATATATAAAACATAAAATTTAATTTAGGTTACCTCCAAAGTCTCTTCTTGCTGTACTTTGTGATATATATATTATTTCGTAATAATAAATAAAAGATATAAATATGTGTTGTAAGGGTTACTAGTTTATGCATAAAACAACAATGAGAACAACATTAGTACTACTACTCTCCTTCCTTATATTTGCCTTTATGACAGGGCCATTGCCTGCACTAGGCGATGCTTCACCTGACCCGGTGCTTGACATCGCCGGTAAGCAGATCCGAGCGGGCACCAATTACTACATCCTGCCCGTTGCCCGCGGCCGAGGCGGCGGCCTTGCTCTTGCCAGAAGATCAGGAAACACAAAAACATGCCCACTTGATGTTGTGCAAGAGCAACATGGAGTAGAAAATGGTCTCCCAGCAACATTTGCACCTGTGAACCCTAAAAATGGCGTTGTTCGAGTGTCAACTGATTTAAACATCAAGTTTGAAGCTGCAACAACTTGTGTACAATCCACAGTGTGGAAGCTTGACCGTTTTGATGATGCATTCGGGCAGTGGTTTGTGACAACTGGTGGAGTTGAAGGCAATCCTGGTCCCAGAACCACAAGCAATTGGTTCAAGATTGAGAAGTTTGATGATGATTATAAGCTTTTTTTTTGTCCTTCGGTTTGTAATTTCTGCAAAGTCGTGTGCAGAGATGTTGGCATTTTTATTGATGGTGTTGGGGCAAGGCGTCTGGCTTTGAGTGATGTTCCTTTCAAAGTTGCGTTTAAAAAGGTTTGAAGATTCAGCTGCTGATGATGAAGATTTTATATATGCATGTTTCAAATTAAAAAATAATGAAGTATGTTTTGTTTCTCCATTGCAAATTCAGATGACAAAAACAAAAGTATGAACTAATAAATAATTTAATGTTGTGATAGATCCCTACCCTATCAGAGGAAATTCTAATATGCAATAATATTATCACATCACTCATATAACAATATAATCATATCATCTTATGCGTGCTAAAATAGTTAAAAAAATAAATAAATGATGATTATATTTAATATAACTTTACATGTTATATATTTATTAGTTAATAATACCATGCACCAAAGAATTATTCTTCCGTTGGATTAATTAGGATAACAAAATGATAAATTGATTCTATGTTACCAATAAAATGGTCACAGTCAGAGAAACGAGACAGATAAAATTCTGTTAGGATCAGAGAAAATCAGACAATTGACAGATAAAACTCTTTTAGGGTGAGAGAAAACCATAAAATTATTTGTTAAACCGTTTCTCTTTTTTTATTGAAAGGTGAAAAATCTATTTACAAGAAAGCCAGAACTGCAAAACAAAGTTTAACTCTGCAGGATGATCCTCCATCCAGCTCATGTCATTAGTGTGCTGAAAAAATATGCTTCGCCAGAGATCCCAAGTGCAATTTAAGCCACCGATGAACCTCTAATATGTCCCAAAAATCTCTTTCCTTGTGCTCTTTCTGCTCTTAATAAGATTCACCATATTTAAAGAATCGGATTCTAGGATTAATAGATAAAAGTCCGTGTCGGATTATTACAATTGGAGTAATTGAGTCGATAAAGATTTCGTCGTAAGTCTTTTAATCATTACTGTAAGTTTCCCTTCATAATGAATTCATGTGGTAACCTATTCCAGAAGTGTTTTTTTATCTGCGAAGAATTTTCTATTTCGTAAACCAATCTTGATGTTATTTGTTTAGTTTGTGCACTTTACATTATCTGCTTAGATTAAGAGAGTGACTACTGATTAGGCTTAAGGGTGTATATGTATGTTCTTAACCATACAAAATATTATTATAGAACTTGTCTTAGATAGTTGATTACGCCCAAAAGAACTTTTGGTTATTACAGTATATCTGGAGTGTCGATTTCTTAGAGACATGGTTAAAAAGGAACTAATTCACTCAATGAAAATCTTAACGATAACTTAATTATAGGAAAATATTTAATTGAAAAATAAACTAAAATTATAAGAAATTTCTGAAATTTATCAAGAGAAAAATGCAGCAAAGCAACAAGAAAATTTTGGATATTAAACGTTAAAATAGAAAAATTATTGTCTACCTAACATTTAACATGAAAGTAGGACACTAAACGTGAAAATAATAAAATTATTGCTATATTATCTTGAAATTTTGGGTATTAAATATGAAATTATGGCATTAAATGTGAAAATTATAATATTATTGTCTGCTTAACATTAACTTGAGATTTTGGACATTAAATAAGAAAATATGACCACTACAAGAAAATTGGGAAATAGAGACGAAAATATCCGTCTCTAATCCGTCGCTAATGTCTATTAGCGACGGTCCGTCTCTGTTCTCTTGGTCGCAAAAAATATAACGACATAAATATTAATCCGTCGCTAAAGTTTGCGACGGAATTTATTCCGCCTCTAATTAGAGACAGAATATTTCGTCGCCAACATAGCGACAGATTAATATTTCCGTCGCCATTCCGTCTCTATATTTATATTAATTACTTAAATTATAAAAAAAATAACAAATAGTAAAATAAAAATTTTATTACATAAATGTTATGTGTAAAAAAGTACAACATAAAATAAATACATATAAGTTAATTCTCCTTATCTCTCTGCTCACAATTAGTCGGAGGATCAGGTGGACCTGAAGAGGAAGGCTGTGAACTCAAGTCTCTCATCATCTGAAAATACCGCTCCATATCTGCCATCTTCTGTTTGAGATCAAGCACCTCTTCATTTCTCTTCCGCTGCTCTTCCTCTAGTCGGCGGTGTATCTCTTCATTTCTCTTTCGTTGCTCTTCATCCAGTCGTTGTTGTATAGTCTGCATTTCAATCCTAACTCGCTCTTGTACCCGCTGCTCAAATGTATCATCAAAAGTCGTACCGTAGTGCGATCTACCTGAGCTGCGTAACGAATCTGGATATGAAAGCGATGCAAGAGAGCCGAGACTGTACACTCGACGTTTCTTAGTATCCACTCCAACCACATCTAAGTATAGGTGATTGGTGTCAAGCTGAGTCTCAGGCTCACCAGACTCCTCTGAAAACTGAGATGCAATCATTGCCATTTACTCCACAACAGCCTACCAATAATAAAAAATATATATAAGAAAGCAAACATGATTTTGAAAAGAAAAAATTAAAAATATTTAATTTATAAACAAAAATTTACATTAATGTCGCTTGATCTTTTGTCAACAAAAGTACCGTCATTCTTTGTGTGCATATGCTTAAACACCTCATAGCCTGTGGGTGCACGTCCTAACTGAGATTCCTATTTAAAAAATAAAAAATTAATAAATAAGAATAATAAAAGTAATAAAAAATTAATATATAGAGACGGAACGAATATTTCGTCGCTAAATAGAGACGGAACGAATTTTCCGTCGCTAAATATAGCGACATGATTATTTTCCGTCGCTAAATATAACGACAGAATATTCATTCCGACTCTAAATAGCAACGGAATATTAATTCAGTCGCTATTTAGAGACGGAATTACAATCCATCTCAGTTACGTCTTTATTTAGAGACGGAATATGAATTCCGTCGCTATAGATAGATACGAATTCAATAATCCGTCGCTATTCCGTCGCTTTCTATCCCGCGATTTTAGTCCCGCCACTATTAGTTACGAAATTTTGTCCCGCTGTTAAATTCCGTAGCTAATGCTCTAATCCATTTCAATTTTGTCAATATTCCGTTTCTAAAAATTGAAACGGATTAATCAGTCACTATTTTCCGTCGCTAATTCCGTCTTTTCTTGTAGTGGACATTGAACATGAAAATTATCTTTAAACAAGAGTTGACACTAATTTAACATTGATTTGATATGTTTATTTTAATATTTATTTTTAAAATAATTTTTTATTTTATTTTATTAGTATTATAATAATATTTTTTTATTTAATTATTTAATTATTAATTTATTGCTCAACCGTTGCAACCGATTGGTGCCCATTAAGTTGCTTTTTTTGGCAACCAAAGAAAAGGAGACACGCTTCCTTAATTTGAATCCCTTAGTATCAATACAGGGGGTATATTAGCTATGACCATCACCAAAACTCTCTTTAGCTATGGAATATGTCCTAAAAACTTTTATTAATTAAACTAACTAATATTTATAACATAAGCAAGTAGAAATATATATACATATATTGAAATAATATATTAAAATTATCCAATATTTATATTTTTAACTTGAGATTAGAGGATTATCCAACATTTATATATTAAGTTGATTCATTTATTTGAGTCAATATAAGATATTTTCCTCAACAAAATCGCACTCACCCATTAAATCATATTAAGTGTACCGTTACAGACGTGTCTCAAGGAAAATGGACTGAACATGTTGTTAAGAATAAATAATTTGTCCCCAAGGGGTGTGACTTGGTGGTGTAGGGTCCAGGATCTCACCTTGAGGTTCTGGGTTCGAATCCAGGGGGTGCACTTCTTGTAAGAGCCTGGGATAGCCGGTGGTTTTACCTTCACCGCGGCCTAAAATGAGTGGTTTGGTGGCGGGGTTTCCATTATTTCCAAAAAAAAAAAAAAAAAAAAGAATAAATAATTTAATAGATAACTCTTAGCCAATAGTTCTGCAATTATAATGTTCTTGTAGGTCACACAATGAGCCGCAGAACGGCAAAACTATTGACAAAGACACCGGACTTAGAGGATATATATATATTAAGAGTGTATGATATCTTACGCTAAACTAAATCTTTGACTTTCATAATAGATTATGCTTTTAGTTTGAAAAATAAGGTTGTGCTTTATAAATAAATTATAGCACCTAAACCACAATCTAATTATGTTGTGTACTAATTAAATTTAGATTCGATATTCAGCTGAGTTTTTTAAAAAATTATTGTGCTGAGTTATTGGATAATAAAATTTTAATGTAACTCAATTTTAACCGTGTATTTCTATTAAAATCCACATAGTAAAAGATTATAAAAGTTTTAGCATAATTCAACTCAATGACATATGTAATACTTTGATTCGGCACGAGCAAAATTTGTTTTTCTTTTTTTTTTAAAAAGAGAGTTAGATACTCTTCATTTAATTAATAAATCGGATTTTTTTTTATTGATTTATAATAAGACATATTTTAACAAATTTTCAGATTAAACGGAGCCAAACGCTCCCGTCCTTCCTATCACTATGTGGTTTCGTTACTGGCTCAATTCGGCACTAGATCTAAATTCAATCAATCATGGAAAATAACTCATCCTCATTCAATGATTTTCCTCAAATTAAGGAGGGAACTCTAAAGTGGCGAGGATTAAAGAGATAACATACTTTTGGTGAGAAATAATATGAGAGCTTATTTTACTTCAAAATTATATTAGAATTATAGATTTACAGTCATGTCTCTAGGGAATTGAAGTGGATTAAAATATTATTATTTATAGACGGTGGATTTTATCTTCAGTCCATAATCGAGATTTCTAGGATGGGGGCACCAACTATCCTGCAAAACAAAGGCAGAGAGAGCGTAAAGTAACTACCCACCGGTGTGGTGGATGTCGTAGGCACTTCGACGCTCAAGTCAGTAAGGGTGATGAGCGAAAAAGAGGAAGAACAAGGAAAATGGTTACCTCGATCTCTGTAGTTTATTGTCATGAATGTGGTAGGCTAGTGTTTAGGGAGTTATCTGATTTGAGAACTCGAGTGTGGGAGCCAAAACTTGAATGCCTTAACTCCTTGGACCTCATATCCTTTTATAGGTCGTGGAAGTAGCCTCTTAGTTAAATTAAGATTCTTGGGAATTTTCGAATTCCAATCTTACTTGGAAAGGGTAGTCGAGTCGGGATTGAATTAGGAGTATCCAAGTATATAGGATTAAGTGTAATCCTAATTGGATTAGACCACTTTGTTTGTAGATAGTCTGTTTTGATCCAAATACTTGATTTTCCTTATTGAGAAGGGGTTAGTTGTGTGTAGACTGGTGAACAATGTCTACTGAGATATTAAGTAATATGACATGTGTCTCTTGGAGACCATCTGGTCGTGTGGAACTCTTACCCTTGTGGGTGTATGAGCTCGTAGGCTCTACATGTGAATCCTATGTGGAAGCTCATGGCTGTAGATAGTTGATTATTGAGAGTCATATGATGAGCAATTTAATTACAGTAGGTTTCAGTTGGAAGTAGTCTAGTAGACTGGAATTAGAATAAGCCTATGAGTAGGCCCTATTGATGGGTTGACGAAAACTTGGGCAATTGATAGCCTTGCTTTTGAGCATGTATTAACCCAGTAGACCATGTGTCGACTGGAATGTCTATGTCGTATGTACTCCACATGTTATTGGGCTCTAGTGTGGACTAGAACCTATGTTGATTGGGCTTTGCCAGAAGCCCATGGTATCATTGGGCTAGATGAAGTCCATGAGATATAATCTCAAGCAAGTGGGTTTGCTGGAAGCCCATACGTTGTTTGAGGCCAAGTTTCGATTGAGACACAACGATGTTTGGATCCTTAGCCTCAATTTGTCCCGTACAGTTTGTCTCATACTCTCCAAGTCAATGAATCATTGGCTTAGAGGGTAATCAATGAGTATATCATCTGGAGTTTCCAAGTGTGGACAACAGAACCTGGGCGACGCCGTTCTAGGCTCGCGGCACTAGTTGGGAAATACTAAATAATATGGAGTCGCCACCCGGTGTGAACCGGGACAAAGATTTAAGGCCGCACTCACCCCTCGCAAGGGAAGACCTCAAACCGTTGGGTTCGGAATGGTCCCTTACTTATACCACTTGTAATGAAAGGATTTATGTAATAATTTAATCAAGCTTAAGTAACACTTATTTCCAAGAGTATCATGCTTCTAAATTCTCATATGCAAAATAAAATTATGCACACATTTCACATATATCTCATATCTAAAATCGCATGCTTAACATATATCAAAATAGCAACGAACATACAACTTTATTTGCATATTACATTCAAGAAAACACAAGCACACATATTAACCATACAAACATACATATGGGCACTTTTCCAAGTGGTACGTGGAATTGTATCCCAAGTACAGACCGCACTACCGTCCATTCGGAATCGGCTACAGAATTTACGTCTGAGTTTCCATCCGATATACCACAAGAAATAATACTCAAATGTTATCACGACACAAGCATATGAATTGTAATTTGTTAACATAGTTGTATTCATACATGTGGGGATAGCTACTAGGAAAACTATGCATGAAATCTAATGAAGAGGACTCAGTTCAGTGCGTTCGTGTTCGTGTAGCGTTCGTAAACGCGTTCGAACGGAAATGAAACAGAATGCTCACGTTCGTATGGCATTTGTTAACGCGTTCGAACGGAAATGAGACAGAATGCTCACGTTCGTATGGCGTTTGTTAACGCGTTCGAACGGAAATGAGACCTGACACATGATAAGGAAAAAACACATGCGCGTTCGAGTTGCGTTCGTAAACGCGTTCGAACGGGAACGGACCTGATGCATGAAATGGGACGCAATACATAAACACAAAATAAAAGGGCGCGGCGAAGTACTGCCGTAAAGGTGCCTTTTGGGGCTCTTGATCTCTCAAAGAGAGGACCTTTAGACCAACATACTAAGCCCATGCGCGTCACATCACACATACAAGAATAGAACCAATCATATCAACCAAGTATGCCCGATTGAACACATCTTACATCCAATCTGAACACACATCAACCGGCGCGGCAAAGCATCGTGGTAAAGGGTTTTAACCCCTCCCCATAAGGGATCTTTCATTCCACTTACTAAGCCCATGCGCTTGATTGAACCATACATAAAAGATAATAATATCAAACTAAGTATGCCCGATTGAACGTATCTCGCATCCAACCGAACACACATCAACCGGCGTGGCGAAGTAGTGTCACAAAGGTGGCCTTTTCGGCTCTTTGTCTCCCAAATGGAGGACCTTTGGACTAACTCACTAAGCCCATGTGCTTGGTTGAATCATGCATAACTAAACAACATATTGAATTCAAGTAAAGAGAACTAAAAAACAAAAACACCAACAAAAGAAAGATGGTGCCGTTTACCCAAGCGGTACGTGGATTTGGGCTGCTGTTTTTTAAGGTGATTTAGGGGCTACTTGGGCGTGTTTTAGAGGGGTGCAGGGGCTGGTTTCAGTGGCTTTAGGAAGGCTTGTTATTTTCGGCTATGGAGGGAGGAGAATGAGAGAAATTCTTGTTGTTTCTTGCTTACAATGGGCGTCAATGGGAAGGCTTTTTTTTTTTTTTTGTATATGTGTGAACTAGAGGAGCCCAAGAGGCTTGGTGAAGGGTGGTTTATATAGAAGATGTCTAGGGTTTCACCTTGTCTCACAAGGAAGAGATTTGGTTTCCAAAGAGGGGATATGATTTGGTGTTAGATTAGGAAGTCAAAGATTGAGTGGGGGACAAATTTGGTTTAGATTAGGAAGTCAATACTTTTAAATTGGTGGATATCTTATTGAATTAGGAAGTCAAATATGTGATTGGCTTTAATTGGTTAAGATTGATTTTAATTAGGCATATCTTCTTTTTAGTTTTAGTATATAATATATTTGATTTATTTATATTAGGCATGATTTTATTTATGTTTTATTTAATTGGTAAATGATTTTAAATATTTTATTTAATGTTTAATATTTATTTATTTATTTGGGATGTGTTTTATGGGCTTTGGGGCCAAATGGGCTGTGGGTGAGGCTAGCAGCAAAACCAGAATTACCGGCTCCGTTCGAACGCCTTCTCGCACGCGGCACGAACGTCCGCAATCTGCACGAGGTTCGAACGGAGGAACGAAAACGCAGCACCAACGAAGACAGTGAACTTGTGGAATGAACTTGATGACATACTTTTCCGAATTTCCCCTTCCGACCTCCGTTTCCCGCAATATCCTTAGCTAAAAAGGTAGTGCCTCCAATTGAGACTCATCATCGGGTTTCACATGCGAAAATGCAATGCCTACAGTCGCCCCCACTTTGATGGGACTTGTGCAGTGTGTGACTTTGAAAAATCCTATCAAAGTTATGCAATGCATTTTTACTTACCTGGCTCGGCTGCCGTCTCGAGTTGAGTTGATACTGCAGCGGACCTCGATCCTGGGACGCGTCCCAATAATTGCAACTTACAACGGGGGCACCTCGACCCGGGCACCTCGACCCAACACCGCTGGACTATAGGGACCTCGCCCTTGAATTGATGATGTAGTGGGCACCTCGACCCTGGGCACCTCGACCCGGAACTACAACTGACAACAGGGGCACCTCGACCCTGGGCACCTCGACCCAACACCGCTGACTATAGGGACCTCGCCCTCGAACTGATGATGTAGTTGGGCACCTCGACCCTGGGCACCTCGACCCGGAACTACAACTGACAACGGGGGCACCTCGACCCTGGGCACCTCGACCCAACACCGCTGACTATAGGGACCTCGCCCTCGAACTGATGATGTGATGTGGAGCCTCGCTCCTCAGCCGATATGGGCCTCGCCCCCGAGCTGATATAATGTGACATGGAGCCTCGCCTCCTCAGCTGATACGGGCCTCACCCCCAGCTGACTGGTGTGATGGGAGCCTCGCTCCTCAGCCGATATGGGCCTCGCCCCCGAGCTGATATAGTGTGACATGGAGCTTCGCTCCTCAGCTGATACGGGCCTCGCCCCCAAGCTGACATGTGTGATGTGGATCCTCGCTCCTCAGCCGATATGGGCTTGCTTTTTTCCTTCTTCATCACCTGTTTACACAAAACAGCACAAACACAAAAAGATGCAATATGGGTTACGTGTATGCATGTATGCATGAGTTTTCTCATTCCGTTGGGTTAGGTCTTCCACTGGCGACCAAGTCTTCTTAAGCAAAGTACAGCTTCAGCTGTCGACATTGATTGGTTCTGTGAATTCATTTCCTCGAGATCTGACAACTTCACTACTCCATTTCCCATGACTTTCTGAACGATGTAGGGTCCTTCCCAGTTCGGCCTGAATTTCCCTCTCGGATCTGTCGTCGACGGCCTCGACTGCTTAAGTACCAAATCACCCTTTCTGATCTTGGTGGGGCGTACTTTCTTGTTGAATGCCCGAGCTAGTCTCTTCTGATACAACTGCATGTGATACAAAGACTTCGTTCTCTTCTCATCTAACAGAGCTAACTGATCAAATCTCCGTGCGGCCCATTCCTGCTCCGGTAACTCTGCCTCTGCTAATACCCTCATAGACTGTATTTCCACTTCTACTGGCAATACTGCTTCCATTCCGTAGACCAAAGAGTAAGGTGTGGCCCCTGTTGCTGTTCTTACTGATGTTCTGTACCCCCACAAAGCATACGGTAATTTCTCGGCCCAATCTCTGCAATTCTCTGTCATCTTAGCTAAAATATCTTTATAGTCTTGTTGGCTGCCTCAACTGCCCCATTTGCCTGCGGCCTGTACGGTGATGACTTGTGGTGGCCTATCCCATACCTCTGTAACATTGCTTTCGTCTCCCCTTGAAACTGGACCCCGTTGTCTGTCACTACATGATGCGGCATACCATACCGACAAATGAGGTTCCGAGCTATGAACCTTGCCATCTGTTTCGCTGTAACATTACGGAATGATTCGGCTTCCACCCACTTTGAGAAGTAATCTACTGCCACCACTATGAAGCGATGCCCATTTGATGCATTTGGTCGAATTTCCCCAATCATATCAATTCCCCATGCTGAGAAAGGCCACGGCTCTGATAACCCGTGTAATTCTGTGTGCGGTAAGTGGTTCAAATTACCATGTGCTTGACAGTCATGACAGTGCTTTACCATCTTCGCGCAGTCGGTTTCCATGGTTGACCAATAAAAACCTTGTCTCACTATCTTGCGGGACAGATTCAACCCGTTCATGTGCGGACCACATACCCCGGCGTGTACCTCTTCCATTACATGTTGAGCTTCTTCTTTTCTCAAACACTTTAACTGAATACAGTTTGCGTGCCTCTTGTACAGTTCCCCTCTCAAAATCACATACTGGGACGCTAACTTCTGAATGGCTATTCTGTCTTTTCTGCCCGCCCCTTCCGGGAATTCACCATGTTCCAGATACCTCTGAATGTCATAATACCAAGGTTTACCGTCGTCAACCTCAACTTCCAGAATTCTTTCTATCTCATAAGCAGGTTTACTTGCTGTTGTTAGTACCAACGGTCTCATCACTAACTTCTCTGGATTTTCCCAAGTCGCTGCTAGTGTAGCCAATGCGTCTGCCATCTGATTCTATTCTCTCGGTAGGTGCTGAAACTTACACTCGGGGATAACCTGTGCCAATTTTCTGAGGTGAAAAAGGTAAGTTTTCAACCGTTCTTCCTTCAATTCCCATTCTCCTCGCATCTGCTGGACTACCAACATAGAATCTCCGTAGATTTCAACACTTCCGGCCTTCAAGGCTATCAATGCTGTCAAACCAAAAGCACATGCTTTGTACTCGGCCATGTTATTAGTCACTCTGAATGTCAACCTCTTGGCCAAAGGCAAAGTCTCTCCCTCGGGGGTCACTATCACGATCCCGATTCCAGCTCCCTTGTAATTCACTGCTCCGTCAAAGTACATCTTCCATCTCTGAACTGTTATTGCTTGGATCTCTTCGTCTGGAAACTCAAACTTATAATGATCCCCCTCAACATGGTTGCAATGCCAGAAACTCCGCTACTGCTCTCGTCCCTTGATCACTTTGGAGGTGATATACTCAATGTCAATTCTGTCAACAATACCAACCATCGGCCCAGTTTTCCCACTAGTGAAGGCACTGAATGAAGATATTTCAGAGGATTCTCCTTTGCCACTGCCTGGATCTTGTATGACTGGAAATAATGCCGCAACTTTCTGGAAGCCCATACCACTGCAAGACATATCTTCTCAACTTCCTGATACCGAGCCTCTTACGGAAGCAGCTTCTTACTTAGATAATACACTGCATGTTCTACCCCTGTCTCATCTGCCTGTACCATCATACCCCCTAATGCTTCTGATTCTATAGCCAAATACAATATCAAAGGTCTGCCCGGTCTCGGAGGTTTCAATACAGGTGGCTTCACCAAGTACTCTCTGATTCTGTCGAAGGCGGTCTGACACTGTTCATTCCATCTCACTGGCTGATCTTTTCTCAACAGTTTGAAGATAGGCTCACATACCGATGTCAGCTTGGCAATAAACCGACTGATGTACTGAATCTTCCCCAAGAATGCTCTGACTTCCTTTTCTGTCTTCGGTGCAGGCATTTATGTGATTGCCTTGATCTTTTCGGAGTCTACCTCTATTCCACCCATTCCCACTGTATGACCAAGCAATTTCCCTGATGTCACCCCAAACACACATTTCTTGGGGTTAAGCCGCGGGTTATATCTGTCAACTCTCTGAAGGAACCTTCCAATGCCTCAATATGCCCAACTCTTGTCTCTGATTTCACCATCATGTCATCCACATACACCTCAATCTCTTTGTGCATCAAGTCATGGAAAAGTGTAGTGGCCATCCGTTGATAAGTGGCTCCTGCATTCTTAAGCCCAAATGGCATTACTTTGTAACAATAAGTACCCCACTCAGTAACAAATGCAGTCTTGTGTTTATCTTCCTCAGCCATGAGAACCTGATTGTAACCTGAAAACCCATCTGCAAATGAATACATAGCGGATAAAGCCGCGCTATCAACCAGAACATCTATATGCGGCAAAGGGAAATCATCTTTCGGACAAGCTTTATTGAGATCTCTGTAGTCTACACACATTCTGACCTTCCCATCTTTCTTCGGTACCGGTACTATGTTAGCCAACCATTCAGGATACTTTACCACTTCCAAGAACCCCACATCTATCTTTTCTGAACTTCCTCTCTGACTTCTCAGCCCATCTGGTCTCATCCGTCTGAGTTTCTGTTTCACTGGCCTCATATTCGGATAAGTTGGTATTGTTGCTGGGTAATGTTTCTGTCTACCCCAGGCATGTCCTCATAGGACCAAGCAAATACTTTGGCATATCTGACCAACACTTCTTCTAGTTTCTCCCTCTATTCGGAGGTTACTTCACTTGCAATCAAAATTTCTTTGGGGTTCTCAAGTGTGCCCAAGTTAAATGCAATAGTTCTGGCTGAACTGATGTCAAATATGCTTGATTCATGCAGAGTGAATGGAAATGACTCAGGCAAGTAAGCAAAAGAAATGTCTTCTTTTATTTGGATAATGCGGAAGTACATTCAAATAAGTCAGGAAGGTAAATGTCTTCATCATCTATAGACACTTCTTCCTTTGCAGTCAGGTCTTCCTCTGGCTTCTCATCCTCTTCCAGAGTCAGGCTCTCTAACTTCATCAGCTCTTCTTCCCAACTCTCTGTTTCCTCAGCTTTCCCAGTCAGTGGCTTCTCACCCAACAAATCCTGGAAGATCTCAAACCCAGGTAAAACAATCCCATTAACCTCCACAGGTTCAGGCTCTCCTTGATACCCTGAAGCTTTCACAAAGCACTCCATCAGCCTCAGGCCTTTTTCTTGACCTTTGGCTTTTCTTCGTCAGATTTGTACCCCAAACCCTTCCGAGTAGTCTGTCCTATGAAATCCGAAAATTTTGAACCTTTTCCCGGCTCAAACTTCATCTTCTCCATAATCCTAGCCACCCTAGGATCCACCCATTCCTCGAAAGTAGCTGACACCTGAAACCTCGTGAAAGGTTGTATCTCCTAGGCAGCCACGACATTATCTAACTCAGCCCGGATGGTAACAACTTCTCCCTCATACGGGAATTTGATCATCTGATGCAAAGTGGAAGGCACGCCCCCAAGTTTGTGAAACCAAGGCCTTCCCAACAGTAAGGCAAAAGTGGCTGGGATGTCCAGCACTGTGAACTCAACCTCATCTTCAATCGGCCCTACCTTGACCATAGCCACAAAGGTACCCTCAACTCCCCGCTTACTGTTATCGTAAGCCTTAATAGTCATACTGGAGGGGTCTAAGTCTGTTGCTTTCATACCCAATCTTGCCAGAATTTTCAACGGGCACACATTGATGGACGAACCGTCATCCACCATCACACATGAAGTTTTCTTGCCCCTCACCTCGGACCTGATAAATAAAGGCCTGTTAAGATTTCTTTCCTCCACCGGGAGTTCATCCTCAGAAAAGGATATCTGCAAAGCTTCTTTCTGAACCGACCCAACAAACATTGCGGGGTTGGCATCTCCCCGGTACCACGATCTTGCTCAAGGCCTCAACCATAGCCTGTCTATGCTCCCGAGACGCACATAACAGTTCCCAGATACTCACTTGTGCTCTAGTCTTCCTCAATTGCCTCAGCACTATATCACCTTCAGTATTTTCTGCAGTCTCAACCACTTCTCTACCATCTGTTAAAGCTTCCTTACCCTTTTCTGCCATATCATTGTAAAAACGACCGCTACGTGTCATTCCCCTTACTTCTTCCTCATCACTGCTAGAGAAATCAAGCCAAAATTTTTTCCCCTGCTCAAACTCATCCTCACTAGTGCTATCCCAGATTCCCAGGCAAAAGGCTTGAGGGGGAAAGGATTTTAGGACAAGGTCTTCTGGGAGGCCAGAATTGATCATGTAGGCTGGTGGTGGTACAACACGGTAGTTGGGTAAGGGGTTTCTGTGTGTGTCGGGCTGTCTGTTTCTGGGTGGGTATTTTCTTGGAGTCTATTAGGTCTTGGATTTCGTGGCGGAGTCGGGCGCAATTGTCGGTGTCATGGCCTTTTTGTTGGTGGGGAAGTGGCAGTAAAGGCTTAGGTTATAATGTGATGGTAGGGGATTGGGTAATGGTTTGGTATCCAAGGGTTTCAAGAGCCCTTGCCTCTTCAATTTCTCTAGCACCTTGGACAGGGGCCTTCCCAAGTTGGAAAACTGCCTGTTCCGGATAGCATCAATTTCATCAGAAACAGGCTTTGTTCCCGATGTTCCCCCAATGGGCCTCCTGTTCAGACCATATAATTTTCTATTCTCGGCCTCTTCTTCCTCAATATCCATGACAGTTTCCCTCAACTGCCGAAAGTCTGCAATCATGGAGGTCATCCTCCTCAACTTGCCATAAATAGAGGGCTTGATGCCCTTGATAATCATCTTGATCTGATCCTTCTCCGAAGGCCTAGTCTGCATTTTCAATAACTGACCCCTCCACCGGTCCACATACTCTTTAAAACTCTCCTCCGCTTTCTGCTTAACATTCTCCAGATCACGAAGTGACAGATCGATCTCCAAGTCGGTGACATATTGCTTCAGGAAAGCATCGGCTAACTCCCTCCAATCTTCCTTTACTTTCTTATCCAAACTGTGGTACCACACCACGGGAGCTCCTTCAAGCGACATTCCAAACATCTTCTGTACCTGACGCTGAGATAAGCCAACTGAACTCATGACTGATACAAACTGTCGGAGATGCACCCTCGGATCCCCATTCCCGTTGAACTTAGCCATATCCGGCATCTTGAACTGTACCGGCAACTGTTCCTCAAAAGTCAATGTGTCATAATCCAGCAAATCCTCATTCTTACCCCTCATCTTGCGGGTAACTGACTCAACCTGATCCCGAAGTTTCTGTAACTCTGCCTGAGACCCAGATACTCTGCCTGCTGCATACTCTTCCATATCATCAAAAGTGGGGGTATCATCCCCCAATCTGTTCGGAGGTTCCTCTGGTCTTGCATCCCCAGAACTACCCCCAGCACGAGACCCGGCTATACCAGCCACAGCAGTAGTCAAAGCCTGCAACTGTTCAGTGACTTTGGCGAGACTGTTCTCTAACTGATCCATACGGGACACCTCATTATCGGATTCACTCATACTTGTTCTTTTAGTGAGCCTTGTCACTTCTCTAACCCAAACGGTATCTATATTGTCTTTTAGAGACATAGATGGTGTTAACATGATATATGGATGCATGAGGTGCATGAGATGCATGTAACATATAACATACTGAATAAAATAAAATTCTCAAACAAATCGGCCTATTATCATTTCAGAAACTTTTGGGACAACTGTCATAAGAGTGAACCCGTCCCAGTTTAAATGGCCCAACGAGTTCATGTCTTATGGCAAGGAGCCCAACTAAATCCAAATGATAATATTCCGAACACAAGCACAAGGTGGCCCATCAACACTTAGACGCCTTTGGACCAATAGTCATGGAATACATCATTGTCCCAATTTAAATGGCCCAACAAGTCCATATCTCATGACAAATGGTCCAAATGGATCCAAACGATAATGTTCCCAAACACAAGCATATGAGGGAGATAATACAAACATAATAATTTTCACATAATGGCCCATCAACATTTCAGAAGCCTTGGGCCTAATAATCATACAATACGAACTTGCCCCAGTTTAAATGGCCCAGCAAGCCCGCATTCCTGATAATAGTCCAACTGCATCCAAATGAGGATGGTCCATAAGCACATTCTCAAGGAAATAATTGTTACTTTAACCGTACAAACCGGTCTATGGGTGGATTTGCAAGAGTATGGACAAAGGCTCTCACCGGCGAAGGATAGCCCACAACTAGGTCTCCCCACTCAAGGGTTCAGGCCACCAAGTGAGCGTATCCCTTTTTATACACTAAGGTACGTGCCAATGAGCTATGGTGTGTGACGGACTGTCAAATGGATTTCCCGTTGTAGATTCCCCAGAGGGAAGGTGGAGCGAGGCTCACTTAAATACCCAAGCCTCTTAGGCTCTTATCGCTTGGTGTCAGGAATAAACAACGAGTCCTCCAAATTAGTCCATCACAAAGGCTACGAGTAGATGGTCATGTAGGTATCCTCACAGCTTTTCCTTCTAGAAAGGTAGTGAGTGAAGGAAGACACCAAACAATTACCTAGCCTTAAAGTGCCCTTGATTAAACCCTCACTTATCCACTATAGACATGGCCAATTAAAACATAAATCCACTCATTACAAGACAATTTTTCGGGGCCAATTCTCATGTCCCCAGTGGAGTCGCCAGACTGTGGACAACAGAACCTGGGCGACGCCGTTCTAGGCTCGCGGCACTAGGTGGGAAATACTAAATAATATGGAGTCGCCACCCGGTGTGAACCGGGACAAAGATTTAAGGCCGCACTCACCCCTCGCAAGGGAAGACCTCAAACCGTTGGGTTCGGAATGGTCCCTTACTTATGCCACTTGTAATGAAAGGATTTATGTAATAATTTAATCAAGCTTAAGTAACACTTATTTCCAAGAGTATCATGCTTCTAAATTCTCATATGCAAAATAAAATTTATGCACACATTTCACATATATCTCATATCTAAAATCGCATGCTTAACATATATCAAAATAGCAACGAACATACAACTTTATTTGCATATACATTCAAGAAAACACAAGCACACATATTAACCATACAAACATACATGGGCACTTTTCCAAGTGGTACGTGGAATTGTATCCCAAGTACAGACCGCACTATCGTCCATTCGGAATCGGCTACGGAATTTACGTCTGAGTTTCCATCCGATATACCACAAGAAATAATACTCAAATGTTATCACGACACAAGCATATGAATTGTAATTTGTTAACATAGTTGTATTCATACATGTGGGGATAGCTACTAGGAAAACTATGCATGAAATCTAATGAAGAGGACTCAGTTCAGTGCGTTCGCGTTCGTGTAGCGTTCGTAAACGCGTTCGAACGGAAATGAAACAGAATGCTCACGTTCGAGTAGCGTTCGTAAACGCGTTCGAACGGAAATGAAACAGAATGCTCACGTTCGTATGGCATTTGTTAACGCGTTCGAACGGAAATGAGACAGAATGCTCACGTTCGTATGGCGTTTGTTAACGCGTTCGAACGGAAATGAGACCTGACACATGATAAGGAAAAAACACATGCGCGTTCGAGTTGCGTTCGTAAACGCGTTCGAACGGGAACGGACCTGATGCATGAAATGGGACGCAATACATAAACACAAAATAAAAGGGCGCGGCGAAGTACTGCCGTAAAGGTGACCTTTTGGGGCTCTTGATCTCTCAAAGAGAGGACCTTTAGACCAACATACTAAGCCCATGCGCGTCACATCACACATACAAGAATAGAACAATCATATCAACCAAGTATGCCTGATTGAACACATCTTACATCCAATCTGAACACACATCAACCGGCGCGGCAAAGCATCGTGGTAACGGGTTTAACCCCTCCCCATAAGGGATCTTTCATTCCACTTACTAAGCCCATGCGCTTGATTGAACCATACATAAAAGATAATAATATCAAACTAAGTATGCCCGATTGAACGTAACTCGCATCCAACCGAACACACATCAACCGGCGTGGCGAAGTAGTGTCACAAAGGTGGCCTTTTCGGCTCTTTGTCTCCCAAATGGAGGACCTTTGGACTAACTCACTAAGCCCATGTGCTTGGTTGAATCATGCATAACTAAACAACATATTGAATTCAAGTAAAGAGAACTAAATAAACAAAAGCAACACAACAAAAAAAGAAGATGGTGCCGTTTACCCAAGCGGTACGTGGAGTTGTGGCCCGAGTACAGATCATATTACCGTCCATTCGGAATCGGCTATGAAAATTATGTCCGGGTTTCCATCCGATATACCGCGAGAGTTGACACATCTCTCATTCATCCAATACCCACAACATATTACATTTCATAATTCATGCATGTTTATCTACTCAAAGACCACAACATGCATTCCAACATGACAATCATACAAGTAATACTTAATAAATAATGCGGAAAAAGAAAACAGGTGTGAAAGATACCCTCAGGTCTAACCTTTTAAGCCGTCTCTCGGACTCGCGTTCCACGAAGATCGGAAGGGGTACAGCTCCGCAACTTTTCTGGTTCACTGGTTCAGCGTCCTAGCTCACTGCTTTGCTGTTTTGCTTGTGGTTCGAACTCCGTTCTGCTCCTATTCGGCTTCTGTCTTGCTGCTCACTGCACGGGCTACCTGTTTTAACGTTTTCAATAAAACTATTCCAAGTTTGTGTGGGTTTTTAGTGCAATTATATGTGATTATTTTTAAGATTATCTATGCAGTTTTTATGTTACTGTTTTTGGGATTTTGGGGACTGTTTTGGGAGGATTTTTGCTGCTGCTTTAAGGTGTTTGGGCTGCTGTTTTAAGGTGATTTAGGGGCTACTTGGGCGTGTTTTAGAGGGGTGCAGGGGCTGGTTTCAGTGGCTTTAGGAAGGCTTGTTATTTTCGGCTATGGAGGGAGGAGAATGAGAGAAATTCTTGTTGTTTCTTGCTTACAATGGGCGTCAATGGGAAGGCTTCTTTTTTTTTGTATATGTGTGAACTAGAGGAGCCCAAGAGGCTTGGTGAAGGTTGGTTTATATAGAAGATGTCTAGGGTTTCACCTTGTCTCACAAGGAAGAGATTTGGTTTCCAAAGAGGGGATAGGATTTGGTGTTAGATTAGGAAGTCAAAGATTGAGGGGGGGACAAATTTGGTTTAGATTAGGAAGTCAATACTTTTAAATTGGTGGATATCTTATTGAATTAGGAAGTCAAATATGTGATTGGCTTTAATTGGTTAAGATTGATTTTAATTAGGCATATCTTCTTTTTAGTTTTAGTATATAATATATTTGATTTATTTATATTAGGCATGATTTTATTTTATGTTTTATTTAATTGGTAAATGATTTAAATATTTTATTTAATGTTTAATATTTATTTATTTAATTTGGGATGTGTTTTATGGGCTTTGGGGGGCCAAATGGGCTGGGGTGTGAGGCTAGCAGCAAAACCAGAATTACCGGCTCCGTTCGAACGCCTCCTCGCACGCGGCACGAACGTCCGCAATCTGCACGAGGTTCGAACGGAGGAACGAACGCAGCACCAACGAAGACAGTGAACTTGTGGAATGAACTTGATGACATACTTTTCCGAATTTCCCCTTCCGACCTCCGTTTCCCGCAATATCCTTAGCTAAAAAGGTAGTGCCTCCAATTGAGACTCATCATCGGGTTTCACATGCGAAAATGCAATGCCTACACCAAGTTTATTGGGTCTTCAATGTCGATTGGACTTTCAATGTCGACTGGATTTGATGAAGGTCCAAAGGTTTTATGTAACATCCATTTTTTGAGAGATGCCACCGGCAGAGAATAGGCCACCTTATCCCCATTAGCCTTTGACTTTCTAACTCTGATCAACTCCACTAATCTCGTCTTATAAATGATGTCATACTTGGGACCATAGCCCAACTAAATAACAAAAGATCCACTTAATATTCATATCTATATACTTAAAATATAATTATTTTACAACCATGTTATGGACACTTTAACGCATAAATCATATAAGCTGACTGTACTATTATCTGACACAAAAATTTACTTTAACTCTGACTGACTATGTCTCTGACTTGACCTGGTGGACTCCACACCATAGCGATTGCCATCAGTATCTAACCTCTCGAGCTTGTCCCCTATGTAACCTACAAAATGGAAAAATATGGAGTGGGGGCTTAGATCGTCTGAACGACCTAGTGAGTGGACAGTAAAAAAAATGAATACAAATTCTTTCTGAAAATTCATGATTCTAAAAAATGAAATCCTTCCAGAAAACATTCTTTTCTGAAATCTATTTCTTATCTAAAAACTCAACTCTTTCCGAAAATCTTTTCTGAAAACTCTTTTATAAAACTCATCTCTTCTAGAAATCCATTTCTGGAATTTCATTTCTGAAAATCTATAAATCTGCTGAAAACCTGACGCATGGGGGAGTTACCTATCGTCGTCCCCCCATACTAATAAATTGGAGCCAAATATGCAAATCCATGACATTGTGGCGTTACGTATCGCCGTCTCCTAATGCATGCCACTATCTTGTCCCTAAATCTATGGTCTAGAGGCGTTACGTATCGCCATCCCATTAGCCTTGAAATCTGGTGGACTTGGGGCGTTACATATCGCCGTCCCCCAAGTGATAGATCTGGAGCCGGGGGCACGGATCTATGCTACCCTTTAGACTCTGAATCTGGGATCTAGGGGCATTTGTCATCCCTAGTCTTGAACTACGTGTGCACACAAGTATGGTAAATTATTTATGAAGAATTAATGTAAATCAAGTGTGGTAAATTATTTTATTAAATAATATCATGACTAAATGAATAAACAAATATTCATATATGATTCGTTTAATAAACAAATCGAATACGAATCCATCATATTTTGATTCGATTCGTTTAAGATTTGATACAAATTCGATTCGTTGATTCATTTTTCCACCCCTACACTCGCCATTCTTCTTTCGAACTGCCACAACATTGGTGAGCCACTCGGGATTCTGGACTTCCTTGATCGCTTTGATTTCTATTAGTTTTTGAACCTCCTCATTGATGACTTGGTTCATTTTTTGGGGTGAACTTTCTCATTTTTTGCCTCACTGGAGGGTAGTCTAGGTCAACATGAAGCTTGTGGGTTATCAAATCACGGTTTATCCCGATCATATCTTGGTGTGACCAAGTAAAGCAGTCGTGTCGATCTTTAAAGAAGCTAATCAATCCGGACCATAGCTTTGGCTATAATTGGGCCTCAATTTGAACCTTATGATCCACTAGCTGAGGGTGGATATGTACCTCTTCAAATTTTCCTACTTTGGGCTGATCTAGCTCGGCTTGACGAGACCATTGCTATAATTGCTATGCGGAGGTTGACTTGGCCTTCAAGTTCATCTGGTAGCAACTACTTGAAGCCTGCTGATTCCCATTTATCTCTTTCACCCCAATTTGGTAAGGAATCTTGTCACTTGGTGGAATGTTGATGAAATTGTCTGTATGTTATGGATCCAAGGTCGACCTATGATCATGTTGAAAGTTGAGAGGAAATCCAAGACTAAAAATATAGTCATCGTATTCACTAATCCCGCGTATACTAGGAGCTAGAATTCTCTTTGAGTGAATTTTTATTCACCACTAAACCTAATCAATATAGTCGATCATCGATTGATGGTGCTCAACTATACGCCCATATCTGCCAGATTTGTTGTGAAGATGATATTGGTTGAGGATCCAGTGTCAACCAATACTCGTTTGATCAAGAAGTTTGCCACCTACAGAGATACTATGAGAGTGTCATGATGAGGGTTCATAAGGGTTGAATTCATGTCGTCTGTGAACTTAATATTCAAATTAGTGAATGACTCCTCAAGAAACTTTATTGACAGAGGCATTCTAGTTGCTACTTCTCTCGCGTTTCATTTGGCATTTTAGTAAGAAAACCATGATTTCTGAACCTTCAGTGATGTGGTTGACCATATTTTATTTGGAGATGATGGAGGGGGTCCATCATCATTATCACCCATTTTTTATCTTCGGGCCAAAGTATTCTTGCCCATTTCTACAAGCAAGTCCTTGAGATATCCCTTAATCGTTAGTTCAACTACCTCCAACCTCAAGGCAACACAATCAACAGTTATATGCCCATAGTCTCGGTGTAATTCACACCACTTCATTATGTCTTTTTTTTGATGTCCCTTATCTTGAACGATCTAACCATCTTTCTGCACCTCTAATTTTTTTTAGGATTGAGACCAGGATACCGGGTGATACCCGTGAAGTTGTAGTCTATGAGGCTTGGTCAGCTAAATAAAGATTGATGCCTTACCGAGTAGGTTGAAAGCCTTCGTTCATAGTCCCTGTTGATAGGGCGATATTCTTTGGCTCGCGGGATCCTCTCATCTACTGGCTGCCGGTTCTACTCTTCAGAATCTTTTGGTCATTTGGAAGGGTTTAAAGCTCTCTTCTCATTGCGGCTGCTGGACCTTCATAATTTTTGTTCCTCTTGTCTTCTTCCCATCAGATTTCAATTTGGACTCGGGCCATCGCTTGGTCCACCGTATAACACTTGAACTTGGTCAGCTTCTTGTAAAGCCGACTATCTACGAACAAATCGTTGTGAAAAGCTTCAACTATTGTCGGCTGGTGGAGGTCCGGTATGGAAATCCTTTCTCTATTGAAGCGTGCGACGTAGATTTACTATGATTCTCATTTCCTCTGTTGGATGAAGTTTAAGTCATCTCAGTTCTTCTTAAAACTGCAGTGGTCCCCGATATTGAGAAGTGGATACTATATGCTCCAATTTTCTTTGGAGAATGGTATTGGTACATCGCATCGTAAGGTTTTCTTCTTCCAACGCATGTAGTCATTCTAGCAAGGTGGCTAATTAAGCAGACATGGTGCCTGAGGTGTTTTCGTTCCCAGATGCCAATGGTGGTTGTGAGTTTAAATGGAGACTGACAGATAGCTTTGTTTTCTATGAATCGTTGAGGCTCCATAGCGGGTGCCAAATTATAGACAGTGAAACTTTCAGTCCACAATCGAGACTTTGTAGGGTGGAGATACCAATAATCCTGTAAAACAAAGGTAGAGAGAGTGCATAGTAACTCCCCACTGGTATGGTGGATGTCATAGGCACTCCGACGCTCAAATCAGCAAGAATGATGAGCGAAAAAAGAGGAAGAACAAGGCAAATGGTTACCTCAATCTCTGTAGTTTGTTATCGTGAGCACGATAGGCTGATGTTTAAAGAGTTATGTGCTTTGAGAACTTGAGTGTGAGAGTCAAAACTTGAATTCCTCTTTGGACCTCATTTCCTTTTATAGGTCCTGGAAGTATCCTCTTAGTTGAATTAAGATTCCTTAGAATAGTCAAATTCCAATCTTACTAGGAAATGATAGTCGAGTAGGGATTGAATAAGAAGTGCCTAGGTATCCGGGATTAGGTGTAATCCTAATTGGATTAGACCACCATGTTTGTAGGTAGTCTGTCTTGATCCAAATACTTGGTTTTCCTTGTTGAGAATGGGTTAGTCGTGTATAGACAGGTGAATAATGTCTACGGAGACATTAAGTAACATGACAAGTGTCTCTTAGAGATGATCTAATCGTATGGAGCTCTTACCCTTGTGGGTGTATGGGCTCGTGGGCCTTACATGTGAGTCATGTGTGTAGGCTTAGGGCTGTAGATAGCTGACTGTTGATAGTAGTGTTTTAAAAACCGCACCGGTCAATCGACCCAATCCGACGAGAGGGTTAATGTAACATCCCCGATCTGGGAGATGTTACCGGGAGAGGATAGCAATATTAACCCCATCAGCCTCTGACTAACTACATTTAACTGATACTAATATACTTATCTTGATTTGACTATACTTTGTATGAGACTGTGGCACAACTCGAAAACACTGAAAACAAACTCAATATTAATTATTGTACTTGGTGACAATTGATTTTACAATGAATACACACATCATGACTTATACAACACTCATATTTGACTATGACTCGTACTTGACTAAGACTGGACTTTTACTCAAACTCTGACTCATACTGGTGGACTCCATACCTAGTGACTGTATCAGTATCCATCCTCTCGAGCTCGTCCTCCGAGAATCCTGCAAAACATAAAGACTTGAGTGGGGGTTAGATCGTTATTCGATCTAAGTGAGTGGACGAAATCTGAAAACTGATGTCAAACATTTGGATTCAAAACTATAGTGTCTACGCATTTTTATTTGAAAACTCTTTTCTGAAAACTCAGTCTGAAAATCTTTTTATAAAACTTATCTTTCTGAAAACAGCTTTGAATCTATGATTTCTGGAAACTGTTTCTAAAATCTAGTTTCCTAAAACTGTTTTCTAAAAATCTGAAATCTGTAGCTGATCTATATCTGAAAACCTTGACGTATGAGGGCGTTACGTATCGCCGTCCCCCCATACGCCTAACTGTAGCCAGCAGTGCAAATCCAATACTTTGGGACGTTACATATCACCGTCCCCTAAAACATGCCACTAATGTCTCAGAAACTAGTGGTCTTGGGGCGTTACGTATCGCCGTCCCCCAAGCCACAAACTAGAACCGGGGGTGCGGATCTATGCTACCACCCAAGCTCTGAACTAGAGTCCAGGTACACGAACCTATGCCGCCATCCTGGCTCTGAAACTAGGATTTAGGAGCAATACGTATCGCCGTCCCCCTAATCCTCTACATGTGCACATGTCTCTGTCCGTCAATTCCAAGTTGTCTGAAGTTACATACTGGGGTGAGTTTTTACCTCATGCCCCGAAAAACTTAAAACCATATTTTGTATCTCAAAACTGTAAGAAAATTTTCCTGAAAACCATTTTTTTTCTAAAACATTTCTCAAGCCATGCTATATCATGCTTGATATAAAAACAATTTGGCTAAAGCCCTAATTGTAGAAAAGTAAGTCTTCATTTACAAGAAACAAACAAACAAACAAATAAATAAAATCAACTTTAAAGAAAGAGGTGTCCACTCACTGTTTTTGAATCTGGCCGGTATCTGGATCATTTACCGAGGAAAATTGTGACTCTTGTAGATAATCTAGGGTCGAAAACTTAATTAGTATGTAAGTTGTAACAATAAATATCGGAAATTAGCTAAGTTAAATGATGTATCATCGTATCTTATTTATAAGGTTTATCGTGCTTATGTCTCGATGTAGGATATGCATATGAACTGATATGAGACCCATAAGGTGGCCTCAAGCATGCTAGAAAGAAACATGGGTGGCTTAAAACTGATTCGGGCTCGCATAACGACGTAAATAAATTTCAGTCTTTTTAGCACGCGTCGCGACGCAGTTTATTTCTTACGTCGCGACGCGAATCTGGAAAATCAGATTCTGCATTTGGTTCTTCAAGTTTTCTTCCTTAGCCAAAATACATCCCCAATGCTTCCATATCAATTCCAATACACAAACCACTAAATTATATCAACTCCATACATACTAAACTACCATTCTATCATCATCAATCACTCAATTAATCCATCACATACACTTTACCCAAAACTTTACAAATTAGGATTTATTAACTTTTCCATTCCTTTAATTGTCAAAATCATACTATCATCAACACAACCATGTTCTCAACACAATATAAGCATCAATTCATCAAAACTTGCTATTTTAAGAAAATGGGTCATGGAGTTCTCACCTTTTTCTTATTGGTTTTCTTCACTTCCTAAAATCTCCAAGGATTTCCAAGCTCTCTTCTAATTCTTTCCTACCTTTTCTTCTTTCCCTCTTCTTCTTCTTCTTTCCCTCTCATTCTTCTTCTCATTTCCCTCTCCTTCTTTTTCATTTCTCACGGCTTTCTTCCTCTTTTTTTCCCAAAATTTGATTTGTGAATAGTAAGCCCTTTATATAGGGGGACTTAAATGATATAAGGAAGAATGTAGAAGAGTGTAGAAAAAATGGGGAAGTTTTGAGATTTTAACACTTGGGTCCAAAATTACTATTCATCCAGATTTGGACTTGCATGTTTGACCCATTTCTGATCTGAATTTGGGAATATATTCAAATCGGAAGTTGTAGGACTCGGTCTCAGCTTTCCAACGATATAAAATTCATAAAAATCAGAGTTCATATGAAAAAGATACGCCCCAAATAGCACAGGCTGCCCAAAAGGAAAACTGAACAGTCTCGTCCCGAGATTTCGAGGTATTTACCAATTTTTCCCAAAGTCATACCATGCGTATATTTGAGTCTCATCATAATTTATTTTATGTGGCTTCGTCCCGTACGTAACAGCACCACAGTATGCAATATTAAAACTACTGGTCGTTATAGTCAAGGGTCAGAGATCTGGCCGGGGGTCGACCCCGGGTGAGTGTTTTAACTATATTATTATTATTTTTTTACAAAAAAATATAAAATCAAAAATCAAAATTAATAATAAAAAATAAAAAATCGGACCAAAAACCCGTCTGATCCAAACTGGATCACAGGTTCATCGGTTTTTGGCAGGTTCACTACCGAACAGGTTTGGGGGGTCACCTTGACTCGACTTTGGGCCAGGTCCCAATTCAACCGTTCCGATCTTCCGATCCGATCCGGGTAATCCTTGGTTTATAGCCATGTGATGAGTAGTTTAATTCCAACATGTGTCGGTTGAAAGTACTCCAGTAGACTGGATTTAGAATGAGCCTAGGAGCAGGCTCAATTAGTGGGCTGTCGAAAGCTTGGCTATTGATAGCCTTGCGTTTGAGGATGTATTAACCTAGTAGATCACTTGTCGACTGGAAGTGATTGTCGACTCGAATGTCTATGTCGTATGGACTCCACATGTTGATTGGAGATCTAGTGTGGGCTAAAGCCCATATTAATTGGGTCAAATGAAGGTTATGAGACATAATTTCGAGCAAGTGGGCTTGCTGGAGGCCCATGTGTTATTTGGACGCAAGTATCGACTGAGACACAATAATATTTGGATCCTTAACCCAAAATTTGACATGGACATTATCAATGAATGATTTAATAAATATTTCTCAGCAAGGGCGGCATGGTAGATTGGCATACCATACTAATACCGGGATTGAAATTTTAATTTCATATAATTTTCTATATTTGTTATCATCAAAAAAATTAAAAAAAAAAAGCCCGCTAATATTATATATATATATTAGCGACAAAACTATTGTCGAAGACACAGGAATTAGATCTGTGTGAGAACAATGAAATAAAGGTATTTGACTTCAGACTTAACTAAATATTTGACTTAGATTATGCTTTTTATTTTGAAATTCTTGTCAAATCGGGCTGTGCATAATGCTTTAAAAGAAATTATACCACCCAAACCACAATCTAATTAGGTTAGGTAACGTATGCAAGTGTTGGCGGATTTGTTCAAGACATTTCAAATTTTATATAATAGCTAGATTTTGGATTTCATTTTTTCGGTTGCGTGAATTAATAAAGAATTAATATGATTATTAGTTTTTGAGACTGGTTCTATTAGTCTACAAAACTTATCTCATAAACCTTTAAACATGATTCTAATATTAGCTTACGGGCTTTGGTCTCATCAGCATGGTCAATGGTGATGCCCGAAGAGACTTAAACATTTCTTAAACCTATATAAAACAATAATTATATAATTAGACGTGTGCAATCAATCAGGACTTTGATTCAGTATTGAGATGAATATTCTATAAAATATGAGTAAGTAGTTATTGGATTCAGTGTAACTGAATTTTTACTGTACATTATTATTAAAACACGCATAGTTGATTTAATGTGAGCAAAATTTGATTTTCATAAAATAGATATCTTTCATTTTATTGGAGCCAATTAAAGTATATGAATCTGCCACTGACATTGAATCATAGGAAAGATATATTTAATCCATACCTATATTATGGGCGATGGCTCGCAGGTTGAATTGGACTGGCCAAGTTAAAAACCAGCCTAATTACTAGTCCTCCACAATTCTACGTGCTATATCCATCAACTAAATAGCTCTATAAATTTGAGCTCTCACTGGTTGTTATTAATTCATCAACAAAAGAAACAAAAGAGCAACAATGAGAACAACATTAGCACTTCTCTCCTTCCTTATATTTGCCTTTATCACAAGGTCATTATTGCCTGTCCTTGCCGATGCATCACCTGATCCGGTGCTGGACATTTCTGGTAAGCAGCTCCGGGCAGGCACTAATTACTACATCCTTGGCAGCGGCGGCGGCCTTACTCTTGCCAGCAGAGGACACAAAACATGCCCATTTGATGTTGTGCAAGATGCACATGAAGAAGAAAATGGTTTCCCAGTAACATTTGCACCTGTGAACCCTAAAAAAGGCGTTGTCCGGGTGTCAACAGATTTAAACATCAAGTTTGAAGTTGAAACAACTTGTGTGAAATCGACAGTGTGGAAGCTTGACCATTTTGATGAAGCACTAGGGCAGTGGATTGTGACAACTGGGGGAGTTGAAGGCAATCCTGGCCCTAGAACCACAAGCAATTGGTTTAAGATTGAGAAGTTTGATGATGATTATAAGCTTGTTTTTTGTCCTTCAGTTTGTGATTTCTGCAAAGTTTTGTGCAGAGATGTTGGCATTTTTGTTGATGGTGGTGGGGCAAGGCGTCTGGCTTTGAGTGATGTCCCTTTCAAAGTTGTGTTTAAAAAGGTTTGATGATTCGGCTGCTGATGATCTGAAGACTTTATATATAAATGCTTCAAGTTAAAAAAATAATGAAGTATGTTTTGTTTTTTTATATATGTTATCTATGTATGCTTTGCTAAATAAATGTTAATGTCATAATAAGAGTTGCATTAGTGATGCAACTGGAAAATGTTAATGAATGGTAATATCTTTCTTTATTAGCAAAAGTTATTGCAATAATCTGTTCAACTCAGAATCTTATAAGTTCATGGTTTGAGGATGGAGGTTAATCGATTGGAAAAAGTTTCCACTATTCAAGAAAACAGGGGAATCGAGTAGCGGAATATGAGTGATGTGATACTACCGATAAATAATTATTATAAACATATAAGAGTTGTGTTAAAAAATTATCATTTTTTAGTCAATTTTACTATTAGTATATGTGATCAATGACGGACCTGCGGGCTTGGCCAGGCTCAAAGGAAATTGGTCAATTTTTTAACTCATACACCCATGAGTTCCTGTAGGGATTCGAACTCAAACCTCAAATTTATTTTGAGGTCATAAGATCACATAATTTCTAGCCCTAGGGGTGAAACTTGGTCCTTAATATTGATATTTTTAATAATAATAATCGGGATAATGAAATGTAAATTTTTATAAAATAAATAGAAAATAATTAAAATAATCATTTTCTCTTAGATATCTTGCTTTGACCAAAGACTTGTCCATATATAGTTTCCTTGGAACATCTCTATCTTTCATTATCAAAACCATCGGATCCTATTTAGATTCGCATTTGACTTCGTACGCTAGTCATTCAAAACCATCCAATAATTTTTTTTATAAGATATGGCTAGTCGAATTATATCATATTAGGGAATCATGACAACTTCCATGCAAATTGGCAACCAATTTATTATCTTGTTAAGTCTCATCATCATACACCCTTAAATATGCATTCTAAATACATAATAAAGCGCGTATAATAAAATAATAATGATATGCGGATGGATACTTTACACAATGATCCTAGATCAAATCTCTCACTTTCCTCTCTCCCGTTAGCACAAGTATTTACTTCTACCCGTTACACTACACTTCTAAAGAAACCTCATTTACATTGAGGGGAATAGGTGAGAAGAGAAATACAATGAGAAAGGAGGAAATAGGCTGGACACGCAGGTCCAATTAATAAATTCCAAATTTATTACAATAATTTCTAAATTGCCCCACCTATCTAATATCCATCCGATATACATTATTCATGCATCGCAATCATGTATTCATACAAGCATGTTATCAATCAATCTAATCAAATTAATTAATCTGATAATTAATGACCATCCAATGTTCAAACAACGATTTGATTTTGCGCGAGTCAAACTCGTTTTGCGAATAAGTACTCAAAGTACGAATTCTCGAATTAAATTAGACTACATAATTAAATCCAATTCAATTTGTATTTAATACTAATTCGCTATTTAATTCCAAATTAAACACTACACTTTATTAATGAACTTTTACGACTTAAATTCCAAATTTAATCGTTACGGGTCTCAAAGCCCGATTAACGTCCAACGTTAATTTAATTAAAGTCCAATGAGCTTTTAATTAATTTCTTTAAGGCGTGGGCTTCGGCAACCAAAGCCCAATCTAGGAGTAACCCCATAAGCCTAGAAATCAATTTAGGCCAATTAGGCCCAATTAAATTTATTAAGGTCCATTAGTCGCATTTGGGCTTTATGGAAGCGGTTTTGAGCCCAATTGGATCCAACCAATTTAGCCTAAACCCATCTTGGTACAACCAAGCCCAATAAGCCCATTTACAACATTACAAGACCAAATCCAATTTAAGCCCAAATAATTAAATTACAAAAAAATCCAATTTCACAATTTAATTACTCAAAGTGTATTACATAATTAATTACCCAATTAATATTTCTAAAACATCTATTAGCCTAATTAATCATGCTCATTAACAGCAAAACATGTCCAACACATTTTATCAAAAAATCAAACCCAATTTTATGCTTCAAAGTCTCGGCAAAAGGGGAATTTTATGTCCAATTTTAAATCCAATCCAATTGAATCAAATTCAACATTAAATCAACATTCCCAATCGTTTCCAACTCATCCAATGAATCAAAAAAAAAATTCCAAGACATTTAGGGCTAGTCATCCATTCGGCCAAGCTAAGGATTTTGGGGAAAAATGTTCCAAACAATTTTTCTTGAAATTGATCTAATCAATCTTCAATTAAACATCATTTAAACATATTCAATCAAACAATTAACTAAATAATGCTCAAAATCAATTTACCCAAATTTAACCCTAATTCAAGTTTCATGCTCAAATGGCTCAAGATACCATTGTTGGAATTCTATTAAGTCCCAAAGATCATTTTAAAGTAATGAAACAAGTATGAATACACAATGAAATATGGCGGAATCATACTCACATTGATCGGATTGGATGCGACGAAGAAAAAAATTCTTTTTGACCCTCCATGATGCTCGGCAAACTCATTGGTTTTGGTCTCCAAAAATGGCAATGGATCATCATCAAGCTCCAAGCTTTTCAAGGGAATTCCAAGCTCACGTGTGCGGTTCCCTATCACCTTCACGTGACTCAAATGGTGTGCTAGCACTTGGTGAATTTTGCCACAAAAATCACCTATTTATTCCCCTCCATTCTCGGCAGTGAGCTGCTGCAGAAGAGAGAAAATTCTGCCCCTTGTGGGCGTGAGAGAGAGATGAAGAAGAAAGTGAAGAGAGAGTGTTGTGTTGGTGGTTGGCAAAAGGTGTATCAAATACACTTTATTTAATTTTCAAAAAACAAATAAAATTATTTACCAAATTTGGCTTCAAAAGTCAAATGGCAATTATGCCAACAACCACCTCCATCAAGTCACATCACTCATGAATAGTGACTGGTGTCAATCACTCAAAGTGAAAGACACATATCACTTGATTGACGAATGATGTGACTCTAGATGTGACTAGCGATTTGACGCTTGACATGACTTGCGTGCCGCACTCGAATTTGAAATGTGAATACTCTCGCAAACACTCGCGGCTCGGGTTCGCTAATATCAAATTAATGAATTTTCCGTTGCGACGCATTAAATGATTATGCCTAGTAAAATCACTATTCACGTCGCTAACGAATTAATTCTAAATTAACTCGTTCGCCCGAATTAAAATATAATTTCAATTCCGCGTCGAAATCTAATTTCGTTTAATATATCGAATATATTAATTAATCGATTAATTCCAAATTAATCGTTATCTCTCTTTAAATGATATTTTATCCCAGATAAATATCTCCGTAATTAATCCCAGATTAATTTTCTCTCTCATCCAATTAATCCCAGATTAATAAAGTGCGAGTCATACGTCATCGGTGAATCTTCGGGAAACGACCCATGAGATCCCCATATATGTTGGCAGTAAATATGATTATCGGACTATCCGAACACGTAAGTACCTAGTACTACGTTTGTACCGATTTACAAGACAAGGTTGGCTTCTAGCAAAGCGACATGCCTTCCCAATTCTCCAGAAACATGCTTACAAGAATAAGCGATCTATATCAGGCGTAGTATACGTAGTATTGCGTATGTCGATCCAGTATCGGATGTCACGTGCTAGGCCTGGGGCTGGAATTATGTCTGCCCCGTACGAAGCACATGTTAGATCTCTGGTAACTAATCTCTATAATCGGATATACATGACCTTGTCATAATATCCCGATAGCTGCACCATATAAGAGAACCAGTTACGTATCATACGTGACCATAATCCCCACTATGACTGGAGTGATACTTCCGTCTTGACATCACACCCAACACACTACGATTCTCAATATACCCAGCAGAGGCGTACACAGAACCTGTTAAAGCCCTGGACGACCAAAACCAAAGCATATTACTCTGTTTCCGTACCATCGGTAAAACACAACCTCCTATTACACTTGCATGAGTATCCTATACACAAATATATGAGAACTATGCCATTATGCCCTCACAACGCGCACAAGTGTAATACTAGTCTTTTACGCATTATCGATGTCCAATCTCGATAATACTCTGACTAGGGATATTTAATGATTTATCCTTCGTGGATTGATACTGTCTCATATCATCTCAATCCAGGAACAAATCATAAGGACCTCCTATCATTTATACATCTTGGTGATCTAATTACAAATGATAAGAGAGCAATCTCCTTTGTCACATAGTTAATTTAAACAACAACACCATGATCTGTACAAATAGTGACGCTATGGGTCATAATTGTCCAACAGTTTAGTAAGAAACACCACCGATTTCTGAACCTTCAGTGATGTGGTTGACCGTATTTTCATTTGGAGATGATGGAGGGGGTCCATCATCATTCTCACCCATTTTTTATCTTCAGGCCAAAGTATTCTTGCCCATTTCTACAAGCAAGTCATTGACATATCCCTTATTTGATAGTTCAACTACCTCCAACCTCAAGGTAACGCAATCAACAGTTAGATGCCCATAGTCTCGGTGCAATTCACACAACTTCATTGTGTCTTTTTTTGATGTCCCTTATCTTGAACGATCTAACCATCTTTCTGCACCTCTAATCTTTTTTAGGATTGAGACCAGGATACCGGGTGATACTGTGAAGTTGTAGTCTAGGAGGCTTGGTCGGCTAAACAAAGATTGATGCCTTACCGAGTAGGTTGAAATCCTTCGTTCATAGTCCCTGTTGATAGGGCGATATTCTTTGGCTCGCGGGATCCTCTCATAGACTAGTTGTCGGTTCTGCTCTTCAGAATATTTTGGTCATTTTGAGGGATTTTGAGCTCTCTTCTCATTGCGGCTGCTGGACTTTCACAATTTTTGTTCCTCTTGTCTTCTTCCCATCAGATTTCAATTTGGACTCGGGCTATCGCTTGGTCCACCATATAGCACTTGAACTTGGTCAGCTTCTTGTAGAGCTGACTATCTACGAGCAAATCGTTGTGAAAGGCTTCAACTGTTGTCGACTGGTGGGGATCCGATATGGAAATCCTTTCTCTAATGAAGCGTACGATGTAGCTTTACAATGATTCTCATTTCCTCAGCTGGATGAAGTTTAAGTCATCCCAGGTCTTCTTAAAACTGCAGGGGTCCCCGATACTGAGAAGTGGATGCCATATGCTCCAATTTTCTTTGGAGACTGGTATTGGTACATCACATCGTAAGGTTTTCTTCTTCCAATGCATGTAGTCTTTCTTGCAAGGTGGCCAATTAAGCAGACATGGTGCCTGAGGTGTTTTCGTTCCCAGATGCCAAGGGTGGTTGTGAGTTTGAATGGAGACTAACATATAGCTTTGTTTTCTATGAATCGTTGGGGCTCCATAGCGGACGCCAAATTATAGACAGTGAATTTCACTTTCAGTCCACAATCGAGACTTTGTAGGGTAGGGATACCAACGATCCTGTAAAACAAAGGCAGAGAGAGCGCATAATAACTCCTTACTGGTGTGGTGGATGTCATAGGCACTCCGATGCTCAAATCAGCAAGAGTAATGAGCGAAAAAAGAGGAAGAACAAGGTAAATAGTTACCTCAATCTCTGTAGTTTGTTGACGTGAGCACGATAGGCTGATGTTTAAAGAGTTATGTGCTTTGAGAACTTGAGTGTGAGAGTCAAAACTTGAATTCCTCAACCCTTTGGACCTCATTTCCTTTTATAGGTCCTGGAAGTATCCTCTTAGTTGAATTAAGATTCCTTAGAATAGTCAAATTCCAATCTTACTAGGAAATGTTAGTCGAGTAGGGATTGAATAAGGAGTGCCTAGGTATTCGGGATTAGGTGTAATCCTAATTAGATTAGACCACCATGTTTGTAGGTAGTCTGTCTTGATCCAAATACTTGGTTTTCCTTGTTGAGAATGGGTTAGTCGTGTATAGACAGGTGAATAATGTCTACGGAGATGACAAGTGTCTCTTGGAGATGATCTAATCGTATGGAGCTCTTACCCTTGTGGGTGTATGGGCTCGTGGGCCTTGCATGTGAGTCATGTGTGTAGGCTTAGGGCTGTAGATAGCTGACTGTTGATAGTAGTGTTTTAAAACCTGTACCGGTCCATCGACCCAATTCGACGAGAGGGTCAATGTAACATCCCCGATCTGGGAGATTTTACCGGCAGGGGATAGCAGTACTAACCCCATCAGCCTCTGATTAAATACCTCTAACCGATACTAATATACTTATCTTGATTTGACTATACTTTGTATGGGACTGTGGCCCAACTCGAAAACACTGAAAATAAACTCAATATTAACTATTGTACTTGGTGACAATTGATTTTACAGTGAATACAGATATCAGGACTTATACAAGACTCATATTTGACTATGACTCGTACTTGACTAAGATTGGACTTTTACTCAAACTCTGACTCGTACTGGTGGACTCCATACCTAGTGACTGTATCAGTATCCATCCTGCAAAACATAAAGACTTGAGTGGGGGTTAGATCGTTATTCAATCTAAGTGAGTGGACGAAATCTGAAAACTGATGTAAAACATTTGGATTCAAAACTATAGTGTCTAAAATTTTTTTATTTGAAAACTCTTTTCTGAAAACACAGTTTGAAAATCTCTTTATAAAACTTGTCTTTCTGAAAACAGCTTTGAATCTCTGGTTTCTGGAAAATGTTTCTAAAATCTAGTTTCTGAAAACTGTTTTCTAAAAATCTGAAATCTGTAGCTGATCTGTATCTGAAAACCTTGACGTATGAGGGCGTTACTTATCGCCGTCCACTCATACGCCTAACTGTAGACAGCAGTGCAAATCCATTACTTTGGGGCGTTACGTATTGTCGTCCCCTAAATCATGCCACTACTGTCTCTGAAACTGGTAGTCTTGGGGCATTACGTATCGCCGTCCCCCAAGCCATAAACTAGAACTGAGGGTGCAGATCTATGCTACCACCCAAGCTCTGAACTAGAGTCCAGGTACATGAACCTATGCCGCCATCCTGGATCTGAAACTAGAATCTAGAGGCATTACGTATCGCCGTCCCCCTAGAGCTCTACATGTGCACATGTCTCTGTCCGTCAATTCCAAGCTGTCTCAAGTTACATAACAGGGTGAGTTTTTACCTCATGCCCCGAAAAACATAAAACCATGTTTTGTATCTCAAACTGTAAGAAACTTTTCCTGAAAACCATTTCTTTTCTAAAACATTTCTCAAGCCATGCTATATCATGTTTGATATAAAAACAACTTGGCTAAATCCCTAATTGTAGAAAAGTAAGTCTTCATTTACAAGAAACAAACAAACAAACAAACAAATAAATAAAATCAACTTAAAAGAAAGAGGCGTCCACTCACTGTTTTGGAATCTGGCCAGTATCTGGATCATTTACCGAGGAAAATTGCGACTCCTGTAGATAATCTAGGGTCGGAAACTTAATTAGTATGTAAGTTGTAACAATAAATATCAGAAATTAGCTAAGTTAAATGATGTATCATCGTATCTTGTTTATAAGGTTTATCGTGCTTATGTCTCGATGTAGGATATGCATATGAACTGATTTGAGACCCATAAGGTGGCCTCAAGCATGCTAGAAAGAAACAGGGGTGGCTTAAAACTGATTCGGGCTCGCATAGCAACCCAAATAAATTTCAGTCTTTTTAGCACGCGTCGCGACATAGGTTCTTTCTTGCGTCGCGACGCGAATCTGGAAAATCAGTTTCTGCACTTGGTTCTTCAAGTTTTCTTCCTTAGCCAAAATACATCCCCAATGCTTCCATATCAATTCCAATACACAAACCATTAAATTATATCAACTCCATACATACTAAAATACCATTCTATCATCATCAATCACTCAATTAATCCATCACATACACTTTACCCAAAACTTTACAAATTAGGATTTATTAACTTTTCTATTCCTTTAATTGTCAAAATCATACTATCATCAACACAACCATGTTCTCAACACAATATAAGCATCAATTCATCAAAACTTGCTATTTTAAAAAAATGGGTCATGGAGTTCTCACCTTTTTCTTATTGGTTTTCTTCACTTCCTAAAATCTCCAAGGATTTCCAAGCTCTCTTCTAATTCTTTCCTACATTTTCTTCTTTCCATCTTCTTCTTCTTCTTTCCCTCTCATTTTTATTCTCATTTCCCTCTCATTCTTTTTCATTTCTCACGGCTTTCTTCCTCTTTTTTTCCCAAAATTTGATTTGTGAATAGTAAGCCCTTTATATAGGGGGACTTAAATGATATAAGGAAGAATGTAGAAAAAATGGGGAAGTTTTGAGATTTTAACACTTGGGTCCAAAATTACTATTCATCCAGATTTGGACTTGCATGTTTGACCCATTTCTGATCTGAATTTGGGAATATATTCAAATCGGAAGTTGTAGGACTCGGTCTCAGCTTTCCAACGATATAAAATTCATAAAAATCAGAGTTCATATGAAAAAGATACGCCCCAAATAGCACAGGCTGCCCAAAAGGAAAACTGAACAGTCTCGTCCCGAGATTTCGAGGTATTTACCAATTTTTCCCAAAGTCATACCATGCGTATATTTGAGTCTCATCATAATTTATTTTATGTGGCTTCGTCCCGTACGTAACAGCACCACAGTATGCAATATTAAAACTACTGGTCGTTATAGTCAAGGGTCAGAGATCTGGCCGGGGGTCGACCCCGGGTGAGTGTTTTAACTATATTATTATTATTTTTTTACAAAAAAATATAAAATCAAAAATCAAAATTAATAATAAAAAATAAAAAAAAATCGGACCAAAAACCCCGTCTGATCCAGACTGGATCACTGGTTCATCGGTTTTTGGCAGGTTCACTACCAAACGGGTTTGGGGGGTCACCTGGACTCGACTTTGGGCCGGGTCCCAATTCAACCGTTCCGATCTTCCGATCCGATCCGAGTAATCCTTGGTTTATAGCCATGTGATGAGTAGTTTAATTCCAACATGTGTCGGTTGAAAGTAGTCCAGTAGACTGGATTTAGAATGAGCCTAGGAGCAGGCTCAATTAGTGGGCTGTCGAAAGCTTGGCTATTGATAGCCTTGCGTTTGAGGATGTATTAACCTAGTAGATCACTTGTCGACTGGAAGTGATTGTCGACTCGAATGTCTATGTCGTATGGACTCCACATGTTGATTGGAGATCTAGTGTGGGCTAAAGCCCATATTAATTGGGTCAGATGAAGGTTATGAGACATAATTTCGAGTAAGTGGGCTTGCTGGAGGCCCATGTGTTATTTGGACGCAAGTATCGACTGAGACACAATAATATTTGGATCCTTAACCCAAAATTTGACATGGACATTATCAATGAATGATTTAATAAATATTTCTCAGCAAGGGCGGCATGGTAGATTGGCATACCATACTAATACCGGGATTGAAATTTTAATTTCATATAATTTTCTATATTTGTTATCATCAAAAAAATTAAAAAAAAAAAGCCCGCTAATATTATATATATATATTAGCGACAAAACTATTGTCGAAGACACAGGAATTAGATCTGTGTGAGAACAATGAAATAAAGGTATTTGACTTCAGACTTAACTAAATATTTGACTTAGATTATGCTTTTTATTTTGAAATTCTTGTCAAATCGGGCTGTGCATAATGCTTTAAAAGAAATTATACCACCCAAACCACAATCTAATTAGGTTAGGTAACGTATGCAAGTGTTGGCGGATTTGTTCAAGACATTTCAAATTTTATATAATAGATTTTGGATTTCATTTTTTCGGTTGCGTGAATTAATAAAGAATTAATATGATTATTAGTTTTTGAGACTGGTTCTATTAGTCTACAAATCTTTTCTCATAAACCTTTAAACATGATTCTAATATTAGCTTACGGGCTTTGGTCTCATCAGCATGGTCAATGGTGATGCCCCAAGAGACTTAAACATTTCTTAAACCTATAAAACAATAATTATATAATTAGACGGTGCAATCAATCAGGACTTTGATTCAGTATTGAGATGAATATTCTATAAAATATGAGTAAGTAGTTATTGGATTCAGTGTAACTGAATTTTTACTGTACATTATTATTAAAACACGCATAGTTGATTTAATATGAGCAAAATTTGATTTTCATAAAATAGATATCTTTCATTTTATTGGAGCCAATTAAAGTATATGAATCTGCCACTGACATTGAATCATAGGAAAGATATATTTAATCCATACCTATATTATGGGCGATGGCTCGCAGGTTGAATTGGACTGGCCAAGTTAAAAACCAGCCTAATTACTAGTCCTCCACAATTCTACGTGCTATATCCATCAACTAAATAGCTCTATAAATTTGAGCTCTCACTGGTTGTTATTAATTCATCAACAAAAGAAACAAAAGAGCAACAATGAGAACAACATTAGCACTTCTCTCCTTCCTTATATTTGCCTTTATCACAAGGTCATTATTGCCTGTCCTTGCCGATGCATCACCTGATCCGGTGCTGGACATTTCCGGTAAGCAGCTCCGAGCAGGCACTAATTACTACATCCTTGGCAGCGGCGGCGGCCTTACTCTTGCCAGCAGAGGACACAAAACATGCCCATTTGATGTTGTGCAAGATGCACATGAAGAAGAAAATGGTTTCCCAGTAACATTTGCACCTGTGAACCCTAAAAAAGGCGTTGTCCGGGTGTCAACAGATTTAAACATCAAGTTTGAAGTTGAAACAACTTGTGTGAAATCGACAGTGTGGAAGCTTGACCATTTTGATGAAGCACTAGGGCAGTGGATTGTGACAACTGGGGGAGTTGGAGGCAATCCTGGCCCTAGAACCACAAGCAATTGGTTTAAGATTGAGAAGTTTGATGATGATTATAAGCTTGTTTTTTGTCCTTCAGTTTGTGATTTCTGCAAAGTTTTGTGCAGAGATGTTGGCATTTTTGTTGATGGTGGTGGGGTAAGGCGTCTGGCTTTGAGTGATGTCCCTTTCAAAGTTGTGTTTAAAAAGGTTTGATGATTCGGCTGCTGATGATCTGAAGACTTTATATATAAATGCTTCAAGTTCAAAAATAATGAAGTATGTTTTGTTTTTTATATATGTTATCTATGTATGCTTTGTCCCCAAGGGGTGTGGCTTGGTGGTGTAGGGTCCAGGATCTCACCTTGAGGTTCTGGGTTCGAATCCAGGGGTGCACTTCTTGTAAGAGCCTGGGACAGCCGGTGGTTTTACCTGCGCCGCGGCCCAGAATGGGTGGTTTGGTGGCGGGGTTTCCATCGTTTCAAAAAAAAAAAAAAAAAAAAAAAAAAATCTATGTATGCTTTGCTAAATAAATGTTAATGTCATAATAAGAGTTGCATTAGTGATGCAACTGGAAAATGTTAATGAATGGTAATATCTTTCTTTATTAGCAAAAGTTATTGCAATAATCTGTTCAACTCAGAATCTTATAAGTTGATGGTTTGAGGATGGAGGTTAATCGATTTGGAAAAAGTTTCCACTATTCAAGAAAACAGGGGAATCGAGTAGCGGAATATGAGTGATGTGATACTACCGATAAATAATTATTATATAACATATAAGAGTTGTGTTAAAAAATTATCATTTATTTAGTCAATTTTTACTATTTAGTATATGTGATCAATGACGGACCTGCGGGCTTGGCCAGGCTCAAAGGAAATTGGTCAATTTTTTAACTCATACACCCATGAGTTCCTGTAGGGATTCGAACTCAAACCTCAAATTTATTTTGAGGTCATAAGATCACATAATTTCTAGCCCTAGGGGTGAAACTTGGTCCTTAATATTGATATTTTTAATAATAATAATCGGGATAATGAAATGTAAATTTTTATAAAATAAATAGAAAATAATTAAAATAATCATTTTCTCTTAGATATCTTGCTTTGACCAAAGACTTGTCCATATATAGTTTCCTTGGAACATCTCTATCTTTCATTATCAAAACCATCGGATCCTATTTAGATTCGCATTTGACTTCGTACGCTAGTCATTCAAAACCATCCAATAATTTTTTTTATAAGATATGGCTAGTCGAATTATATCATATTAGTGAATCATGACATCTTCCATACAAGTCAAAATTGTATCGCAGGTCAAAGGACATGATGACACTAGTGTATTATAACGATTATCAATGACCTAAGATAATGTTATCATGTGATCAATAGTTTATGTGGTCGTGTTCGATGTTTCATTATTCTAATGAATCATTAATGTTTAGTTCACTATGATATAAGACTCATCACCATTCTATTATCATCTAATGTTAATCCTATGCGACATATAATAGTATTGCTCCTGATATATTTTTGCCCCGTACAATAACCATATGACCAAGAACATATTTTAAGACTTATTCATATAAATATCGTTGACTCTCATAATCTCAAACTCCTTTGGGATAACAATCATATTTTGACATAAATCTCGAGACATACACATATAATATAGATATATATAGACAATTTGTAAAAAACAATTGTCTTTATTATTAATAATAATATTTATTACAAGAAAATAATTTATTTATCCTACAACTATAATTGATTTTAGGACATACTCTTTAACATATTCTCACTTGCACTAAAGCCAATTACTATGATACCCTATCCCCATCTTCTCAAGATGATGATCCAATTGCTGCTAGTTCTTAAGCTTCGTAAGTGGGTAAACAACATTCTCTGCTGATGGTGTCTTCTCTACCATGATTTGACTATCTCCAGCATATTCTTTGAGAATGTGATACTTTCGTTAAACGTGTTTGGATTTCTGGTGAGACATTGATTCATTGGCCTATACTATAGCCCCATTGTTATCGCAATACAACATAATAATGATTCAATGGTAGGAACCACACCAAGTTATGTTATGAATATCTTCATCCAAATTACTTCCTTTGTGACTTCTGATGCTACTAAATACTCATTCTCTATCGTGGGGTCAACAATAATAGACTGTTGGTATTTTTCAACCGACTGCTCCTCCGTTACACAAAAAAAGTATACATTGACTTATAGTCATCAATATATGTTTGAAAGTCTGAGTATGTAAACCCTTTTACTTTTAGATCAGATCCTCCATAAGTCAATAATAAATCCATAGTTTTTCTCAAGTAATTCAGGATTTCCTTAACTGCTATCCAATATTTTTCTCCCGGATCAGATTGAAATCGGCTAGTTACACTGACAATAAATGCAATATATATTCTTGTACATAACATGACATACATAAGACTTCCAATTGTTGATGCATATGGTATGATGCTTGTACGTGCTCATTTTTGAGGTGTTTTAGGGCTCATTGATCTAGATAAATGAACTCTAAGCCTACAAGACAATAAACCTCTTTTAGAGTATAACATATCAAATCTCTTGAGCACATTTTTTATGTATAGATTTTGCAGAAACCAATCATTCTTTTATATCTATCTTTATAGATCCTAATCCCAAGAATGTAGGTTGTCTCTCCCAAGGTTTTCATGGAGAAAATGATGGATAACTAAATTTTTACAGACTTCATTAGTCTAATGTCGTTTCCCAATAACAATATGTTATCCACATATAGTATCAAGAAAATAATCTTGCTCCCACTGACCTTTTTGTAAACACATGGTTCATCAACGTTCTTAATAAAATCAAATATTTTGATTGCATTATCGAAACAAAGATTCCAACTTCTGGATGTTTGCTTCAATCCATAAATGGATCTCTGCAACTTACATACTTTATGATTTTCTTCTTTAGATGTAAAACCTTCTGCATGTTTCAGATAGATTTATTTGTTGGGTTTTCTAGGTCAAACCAAGATCAATTAAGCATAAAATATGTGTGAATAAACAAAGTAAGATAACGGAAAGTACTCACTTTGATCGGCTAAAGATGTGTAGACAACAAAACTTTTGCCTCCATTGAAGTTGCTCCAAGCTTCTCATTTGATGTATGTTGAGCTTCCAAGCATGTCCTTGAATTCCAAACTCATGGATTAGTGTCCCTAACACCTTAGAATGACCCCTTAGATGTGCTAGCATCCATGACTTTGAAACAAAATCAAGAACAATGAGCCATAGGCTCACGGAAAAACCAATGGAGAGAGGAGAAAAGGTTTCAGTTATTGCAAGGAGAGAGATGAGCAAAAAATGTGAATTGTTGACTTGTGTTTAATTTTCAAAAAATCAAAAGACTAATACCAAATCTTCCAAAGTTGGTAAAAGTCACTCAAGCCTTTCACACTTGTGTGTTTTACACACAATCAACCACCCACCAAATCCCATCAACTAAAAGTTGATTGAAGTGACTAGGTGACGTGACTTGTGTGGGCCCCACTTGATTCAAAATCCGAGTGGGCCCGCAAACACTTTCCGGGCTCGGGTTCGTTAATTCCGAATTAACGAATTTTCCGTTGCGACGTAATTAAATCAAATTTAATTAAATAATTATGCCTAGTAAAATTATTATTCACGTCGCTCCCAAATTAATTCTAAAATAATTCGTTCGCCCGAATTAAAATCTAATTTCAATTTCGTTAATATATCGAATATATTATTTTATCGATTAATTCCGAATTAATTATTATCTCTCTATTAATGAATTTTATCCCAGATAAAATCTCACCGTAATTAATCCTAGATTAATTTTCTCTATCTACTAATTATTCCCAGATTAATTATGTTCGAGTCATACGTCATCGGTGAATCTTCGGGAAGCGACCCATGAGATCCCTGGATATGTTGGCAGTAAATCCGGTCGTCGGATTATCCGAATACGTGCGTACCTAGTACCACGTTCTTACCAATTTACAAGACATGGTTGGCTTCTAGAAAAGCACCGTGCCTTCCCAATTCTCCAGAAATATTCTTTTAAGGAATATGTAATCTATGTCAGGCGTAGTATATATAGTATTGCGTATTAGGATCCAGTATCGGATGTCACATGCTAGGCCTGAGGTTGGATTGTGTCTGCCCCGTACGAAGCATATATCAGATCACTGGTAACTAGTCTCTATAATTGGATAATCATGACCTAGTCATATTATCCCGATGACTGCAGTACTAAAGAGTATTAGTTTCGTATCCTGTGTGATCATCATCTCCATATGACTGAAGTGATACTTCCGTCTTGACATCACACCCAATACACTACGATTCTCAATATACCCAGAAGAGGCATACACAGAACCTGTTAAAGCTCCGGATGACCAAAACCAAAGTATATTGATTGTCGCAAGTATTAGCGATGCAAGTCTCAGGTTAAGACCAAATACACCTACCCTGATTCGGACTCCCATAGACACATAGTCATACTACCAATGGAATTCTGAGGGGTTTATCCAGAGCGAAGCTGTTCCCGTACCATCGGTAAACACAACCTCCTATCACACTTGCATATGTATCAAATACTTAAATATATGAGAACTATGCCGTTATGCTCCCACAACGCGCACAAGTGCAATACTAGTCTATTCCGCATTATCGATGTTCAGTCTCGATAATACTACGACTATGGATATTTAATGATTAAACCTTGGTGGATTGATACTGTCTCATATCATCTCAATCCAGAACTAATCATAAGGACTTTTATCATTTATGTATCTTGGTAATCCAATTACAAATGATAAAAGAGCAATTTCCTTTGTCATATAGTTAATTTGTACAACAACACCATGTTCTGTACAAATAGTGATTCTATGGGTCATAATTGTCCACATTCTTCCTCAAGAAAACCATTTGGAAAAGTGTTTTTAACATTCATTTGCTATATTTCATTGTCATAGTAAACTGCTATAACCAATAAAATTATGATGGATTTTAGCTCAGCCACTGGCAAGAAGGTTTTCTCATAATAAATTCCTTATTTCTGAGTATATCCTTTTGCCACAAGTCTGACTTTGAAAGTTTCTACTTTTCTATCTTTTCCAATCTTTCTCTTGAAAATCCATTTACACCTAATATGACTAACTACTTCGGGAAGGTCGATAAGTGTCCATACTTAATTAGAATACATGGATCCAAAGTCAGAATTCATAACTTCAAGCCATTGAGCTGAATCAATATCTGACATTACTTATTCGTAGTTCATTGGGTCATCAATATGAAGAACCTCCATAATCATAAAAGATTCAAAATCTTCTTGAATGATTAAGATGTATCTAAATGGAGTATGAGATTTCCTAACGGACCTACGAATTGATTGTGTTCCAAGTGGTTCTTCTAGATCTGGTTCTTTTAGTTCCTCTTGATTAAGAGCTCTTTGTGTCATAAAGGTTTCCTATTGGGATACTTCCTTTTCTAAGTTTATTTTTTTTTTGAACTTCTTTCTTAAACAATTTGTTCTTCAATAGGTAACATTCCTATTAATCACAACTTTTTGGTTAGAGGGAATGTAAAAGCAGTATCCCATTGAGTCTTTGAGATATCCTATAAAGCGAACTTTCTCATATTTTCAATCCAGTTCTCTATGAAAACTTTTCTCACGTATGTTAGACAACCCCAAATTCTTAAGTATCATAAATTAGGATGTTTCCCATACCACAATTCATATATCGTCTTTGGAGCAGATTTAGTTGAAACTCTATTAAAAACATATAGTACAGTTTGGATAACATATCCCTAAAAGATATTGGTAAATCAGAAAAGCTCATCATAGATCGTACTATATCCAATAAAGTGTGGTTTCTCCTTTAAGATACACTTTTATGTTGAGGCGTATATGGAGGTGTTACTTGTGATATGATTCCACGTTCATTGAGATAATCTTGAAACTCTGAGCTTAGGTTGTAGACATTATATTTTTACACATAGCCCGATATGAGTCTCGTATAGGGACACCACTTGGAAGTCTGGAAAGTTACAAGGTTAAACGCCGGTAGGGAAAAAATCTCCATAGAATTCAGAAAATAATCAAATCCCGGCCATACATCACCTATGTCCTCCCATACCCTTTCTCAGACACTAACATCCGGCCATACGATAATTATGTCTGGCCAAACCTCTCTTAGACATAAAGAGTCGGCCGAACATCACCTATGTCAGGCCAGACCCCTTTCAACCAGCCGAATATTCATTGAAAATCTTAAATCTAGCCGGACATAACACATCTGCTAGTTATCCGATACAATTGATGAATTACGCCAAACAACTAATGAATTTTTCTCACGATTTATTTTTATTTTAATTCCAGTTTTATCATGTTATGCCTATTCCTATATAAAGACAGTGAGTTTTCCAGAGTGAGGAACAACAAAGAAGAATGAGAAGTGAGCTAAAAACAGTGAGAACAAAATGAAAGAAACATAGAGTGAGTTGAGACTGAGAGCTGAGAAACAACACAGTGAAAATTCTTTGGAGTTTGCCCTCTTCTGGTGAGCAATTCAGTAAACTATCCACTTTTTAGAGGCGTCTTACAAGGCAAATACGCATAAGGTACAGCTGAGGGCACATTTATCGTTATTTTCATTCACTTGGATCACATCCGTCCGGACATAAATAAGTCAAAATATATTTGATCGTATATAGTTCCTTGTTGATATATAGGATGTAAATCCGGATGTAAATGTCATAACAGATTTCGAATGGACAGTAATATTGTTAGCACTCGGGATATAACTTCACATACCACTGAGAAATGATTATACGAAAGGCCATTTTTTGTAACTAGCTTTTATTATTTTATGTTGTCTTTTTAATATGATATTCTAGTGATACATGTTTCTGCATTTGGTTGGTTGCACTCACTGTATAATCGGCCAGACTCACAATATATCCATTGTAGGAAACACTTTCCTAGGGTAGCGGAAATACGTTAGGCACCCGGGATAAAACTAGAAATTTTTTCTGCCCTTCTCTCATCTTGGCCGAAAGTTACTAACACCAATGATGAAATTTTGCTTATTTTTTAGACAAAATATCAGCCCCGGAACAGCCCGAACAGCTCCCGAATAGTCCCCAAACAACGACATAAAAATTGGAATGTTTTAGACCCGATTCACTGCCCAAACATCCATCAATTTGCATGAATCAATGCTTTATCTCAGATATGATTTTTCACTCAAAAACAGCCCCAACACAACCCTATGTGTTCCCCAAAAATTCTGGATTAAAAACAAAACAAATCGAGCCCCGTTTCACCAACAGTGTGTGCAGCAATGAGCAAAAACTATGCTCGATGCCGTGGGTCTAAGGAACATGAAGGAGATGGATTTGGTTCAACACCAAAAGCACTTATGTGCTATGTATCGTAACCAATAAAAACTAGTGTGGGCTAGACTCACAAAACTAATCCCTAAACACTTTAGAGATTCAAGTCACACAAGGTTTTTCATTTTGTTCTTCTTTTGTATTTCTCAACACTTGAGAGATTTGTTGGATGAAGAAGAAGGTGGCTAGAGTTAGAATGAGAGGCTTAAGGAAAAAAGAAAAATAAAACTCTTTTTTTATATTTAGGGTTATTTGTTTCCAAAACAAACAAAACCTTTGCCCTTCCACCACCTACAAAATTTCGACCAAGCTAGGTTTTTTCAAAAAAATTTGTAACATCTTATTTAATTACCATAATCAAAGATATGTTACAAAATTAAAAGTGTTATTACCTTTCGAAAAGTGTAACCACCAAAATAAAATCAAGGATTTCAAAAACCCAAAATTTGGAAATTTCAAATTTGACCTATTAAAGTATATCACATATAATTTAATTTCATGTATTTAATAATTATCATTTAATTATTAAAACCATATATAAATTTTAATATATAGTTTCAAATGCGACAAAATATTATTATTAATCATATTAATAATATTTTCATATGTGAGTATATAATTGGACTTTCCAATTATATTTAATCTGCTATAGTATATCGAGCTAGCACGGGGACCAAATAAACCTACGGTTCCGAACTCCAATAATCTCAGAATATTAATTAAGCTCTTAATTAAATATTCCGAAGTATTAACTCCAGGTTATTCCATTAAAAACCCAAAGCTACACTCTCGTTGCCGCAAATAGATAAATTAAGTCGAACCACGTCGGTGTCCATCGATAGAGTTATTACATACGGATTAACTCTTCACGAGTATCTCGTAATTAGAGCCAGGTCATAATGTTCGTTATACCCCTCTAATTATTTTTACCTTAAGTATCATTGATTCTCTAATGAATGATTTATTCATAACCATAATGAATGTTAATCTTTCTATTCGTAATAGAAAGACTTGAGCGCTCTAACCGTTAAAGTACCAAACAACCTTTAAGAAAGATACTCATCTACTTCTCGCAAGAAGGAGTGAACTCCATATCTATGTAAAACGTCCCCAGCTATACACCAAACCATGTCCCCAAAGTACATAACTATTGGTCATGATTACTACACCAACCTCACCTTTGTAAATCAAAGGACATAGTCTGCCATGCAGGAGTTTGTAGTACACTCAGTATTAAAATCAACTCATATATGACCATCTAGTAGATCGAAATAAATTTCTTTATTTAACAAAAATTATAAGAAACTCATTTCTATCTGGGTCAATATTACCAGGATCAATATCGCCATACAATTATAGAATGAACCGCACTATAGATAAACCATAAATAAAATACCAGCTTTGTTTTCTCTCTATGGACTATTTTATATTACTAACTTCATACTTAAATCCTCTTGTGTATGACACTCATACACTAAGTCTGAAGGCACATAGTAATCTAGGGTAAACATGATAATATACAATATGCGATATTAAACAAACACTTTGATAAATGAATAATGCATCATTTTATTCCATAAAATATATAATACCGTTTACATTACATGATGCTCTAGGGCATATATCCCAACAAGCTCCCACTTGCACTAGAGCAAATGAGACATGTCACGTAATCCTAGACCATCTAGGTGACCTTTAAACACTTTAGCCGACAAGGTCTTTGTAAACAGATCAGCCAGGTTTTCTGTGGATGCAATCTTTGTAACAGAAACATCTCATCTCTGTATTATCTCCCTGATGAGATGATATTTCCTCTCTATGTACTTTCCCCTCTTGTGGCTTCTTGGTTCCTTTGAATTTTCCACTGCACCACTATTATTGCAATAAAGTGTGAGGGTTTATCCATATCTGGAATAATTTCCAGATCTCCCAAGAACTTACGGAGCCAGACTGCTTCCTTAGCTGCTTCGCAAGCTGTACATACTCAACCTCCATGGTGGAGTCATCAATACAAGATTTCTTTATACTTTGCCATACTATAGCCCCACCATCTAGGGTAAATACTGATCTACCTAAGGTTTATTTGCACTTAGGTGAGATCGTGAGATATCGAGTCTAAGGCTAAAACCTAAAATCCATTCATCAAGTTCATTTTAAGTTTACCAAATCAATCTTATTAGTGGCCAGTTAACAAGAAGCATTAAGCTTAAGACTCAATAAATAAACTTTTATATTACCCAAGACATAAAATAACAAACTTTATAAACTGATGATATTGGAATTCATCACACCCCTAGATAATATGTTTAGTTACAAAACATACCTAAAATTATAAAATGCATAGTTAAACAAAATAACATAATAGAAAATTAAAAAGTAAAGAAAATTACAACAATAAAAGAAAATGCTGGAGATAGGGGTTTCACTTTTAATACTTCAAATATAAATTACTCTCTTATCAATTAATCATTTCTTGAATTAATTATATTATAACCGACCATATATGCGGTGAATGTCATTTGTCCAAAGTCCAACCGACCATATAGGCGGTAACAAAATCATATAAACCGACCATGTAGGCGGTAACAAGATTTGTACATAAACCGACCATGTAGGTGGAAACTAAGTCCAATAATGTAAAACCAGCCATATAGGCGGTAAATAATTAATTCAATTTACTTATTTAAATTTAGGGAGTAAATCTAAATTATTATATTAAAAGTTTCACCCCAGACTCTAGCAAAAAGAGATTACCTACTAATGATGTAATTAAAAACATACAAAAATTTATTTAATAAATAAAGAGAAAATATAAGAAAACTTAAATAAACATGCAAGACACTTTCTTTTAGGTTTTCATGGAGAAATCCCCCAAAGAAAGCATGAAAATTTTACAAAGTTTAGCTTGGTGTTTATAGGAAAATATAAAGGCTTCCACCAATTTCTCCACCAAACATGGCACCAAACATGACACCAAATCCTTCACCAAACATGCGAGCATGTTTGGTGGAAGTTTGACAATTTCCATTTTTTTGTTGTTTTATTTTACTTTTTTTGTTTTTGAAAATGACTTTAATAATTACACATAACACACTTTCAGATTTTTTTTATCGATTTCGGTAATGAAAAATTCAAAATTCGAAAATCATATGAACTTTAAAGTTGTAGATCTTTGATGCTTTTTTAATCTGGAACTTGAATCACCTCAATCTGATATCAGAATAAAAGGTTATGGATACGATAATTGCGCAAAGTTTAAATTTCTGAAATTGTACATCGTTAAAACACCACCATTTCAAGTTTCCAATCTCCAAAATCAAAATGTCAAGTCCAATTTTTTGCCCTATTTGTTCCACATTTCATCTTGATTGATTCCATTAAGTCCCAATTTTATTTTATCTACAAATAAACTAAAACACATCAAAATATTCTTAAAATTCGAGAAACTATACAAAATATTAAGTAAAAGATGCGGTAAATATTGATATATTTTCCGAGTCATTATCCTCAAGACATGCTCTCGGACTGATGTCCCATCCTTCATCCTAGTAGTAATCACTGAGACCATAGCCTCATGACGTTGATGCTCTGAAGGTTGCCCGAACATGCCCTACAATGACTCCATCATCTGAGATGCTGAAGCCATAGGCTCATGCTTTGTAGCAAGAAACTTGGGCATCCATGCTAGTAAGTAGCAGCGGGCCTTCTCATTAGCCATGACCCATTTCTGGTAGGCATCGCACACAACTTGACTAGCATTTCTAGCTGACTTGGGAGGACACTCCTCTGTCAGGACAAACTTTAGGTCTTCACAGACCAGGATATCGTTCATGTTACTTTTCCACTTAACATAGTTTTCTCCCGTTAATTTATCATTTGAGAGTATGTAAATAATTGGAGAAACCATGGCTGAAAAATAAAAATAAACATGCATTTAATATTCATTCATTGCATATTAAAACTATCAAACAATTTGGCATAAATTTAAACATGATGCATGAACCATGAATAACAAATTAGAAACCTAAGAGAATTATTATACCATGGAAATCTATCATCCCATAAATAAGCGATGTCGTAGGGTAGGTCAAGTATTTGTATGATAGATCGAGATAATCTCAATCGATTATATATGCGGGAATAACTCTTATTCTTATATTAATCAACCACTGTTTGATTTGATAAATGAATTTTGATTAACATTTAATCATTCATTTGTGAGTGTGACCCGTAATTTCGGAACCCTTAGACTTAACTAGTGAAGTGTCACCGTAGGGTAGGTCAGTTCACCAGATACATCTAGAGTACTTATCCTCTCGGAATCCAAACTTGATATTGACCCAAATTAGACACCATCCGTAGGGGGACGAAAGTAAAACCGTCTTGAGACGCCTTTTGAATCTCACATTTTCGGACTAACAATGGAGATTGCTGGATATACTGTCGTATATCTCTCTCCCACTCACTATTTTAATAAGGTTTCTATTTTAAAATATCCTATATTTTATATTTACTAGTGTGAATAAATTTATGGCGGCTAAATCATAATTTTTACTAACACTAGTATATTATTAGTGGCCTTACCAATTTTAACTCTTAAAATTTTATCACTAATATCATTAGTCTCTACTAATTATTACTCAATTAAACTAATTTAATTGGTGTAGTATATTGACCTATTATATTTTAACTCTTAAAATACTAGAACACTAATTAGTTTAAAATTTTTGGAATCCTAAAATGGTTAAGATTTTAATTAAACTATTTAATTAATCTAAGTACGTTATAAAATCCAAAGGTACGTGGAATTGTATTCCAAGTGCAGACTACATTACCTTCCATTCGGATTCGGCTATGGAATTTATATTCGGGTTTCCATCTTATATATCAATGGAATTTATGATGCACTTATTAAGCCCAATATATTAGAATTTCAAATTTTAAACTTTAAAACCAATTAATCATTTTCCATGTATACCATAATCCAATTGACCATTTTAAATCACATAAAATCACATTTCATGTCTATAATATATATGCATCCAAAAACAGGTTATAACATATGAAATGCAAGACTAGGCATCCTAAGTTATATGGCATATTATTCAAAAATTTCGAATTAAACATACATAAAACATAAAAAATATTTTGCATTGACCAGGCTCTTATTTTTTTATACTAATCTAATTAGTATAAAAATATCCTAAGGCATCCATTGGTCTTCAAATCTCGCTCCAAGGTGGTGTTGGCTTATTTTTCGACTCTGGTGCTCCAAATTACAACAATTGAAACTTTTACATTGGAAATTAAATTAAAACATTTGTAAACAATGGCCTTATGGCCTTAAATCTCAAAACCAAAACCAACACAAAAATAAGAGTCGGAAAAATTTACGACCAATGTAAAATCCATTCATCACATGAAAAATAATAATCATTCATCTTATGAATATTATTTTATGCCTACTCATCTAAACATGCATATCAATATTTATAACTAATATAAATATATAAAAATAGTAACTTTAAATAAAATAGAGAAGAATTAAGAACAATTTTCAACCTTGCTCCTGATGCCAATTGTAGGAACCACCTTTCTAACGCCACGGAAACACGTTAGGCACTCGGGATCGGAGGAGAAAAATTTTCCTGCCCTGCTCTCCTCTTGGCCGAAAGTTACTAACACCAAGGCTGAGGTTTTGCTTTTGTTTTGGATAAAATATCATCCCAATAAAATCCTCCGAATAGTCCCCGAACAACGACACAAAAACTGGACTCTTTTGGACCCAATTCGCGCTTGTTCACTACCCAAACAACTTCCTTTGCGTGAATCACTAATGTGTTTCAGATCTGATTTTTCACTTAAAAGTAGACCCAATATAGCCCCAAAACAACCCTATATGTTCCCCAAATATTCTGGATTTAAAAAAAAACAAATCGAGCCCCGTTTCACCAATAGTGTGCGCGACAGTGAGCAAAAACTATGCTCACTGCCGTGGGTCTAAGGAAAGAGAAGAAGATGGATTTTGGTTCAACACCAAAAGGATTTCCGTGCTATGTCTCGCAACCAACGGAAACTAGTGTGGGCTAGACGTACAAAACTAATCCCTAAACACTTAAGAGATTCAAGCCACACAAGGTTTTTCTTTTAATTATTTCTTTTGTTCTTCTTTTGTATTTCTCAACACTTGAGAGAATTTTTGGATGAAGAAGAATGTGGCTAGGGTTAGAATAAGAGGCTTAGGAAAAAAAGAAAAATAAAGCTATTTTTATACCTACAGTTATTTGTTTCCAAAAAAAACAAAACCCTTACCCTTCCACCACCTACAAAATTCGGCCAAGCTAGGGTTTTTTTAAAAAGAATTGTAACATCTTATTTAATTACCATTATCTAAGATATGGTACAAAATTAAAAGTGTAATTACCTTTCAAAAAGTGTAACCACCAAAATAAAACCAAGGATTTCCAAAACCCAAAATTTAGAAATTCCAAATTTGACCTTATTAAATTATATCACATATAATTTAATTTCATGTATTTAATAATTATCATATAATTATTAAAACCATATATTAAATTTTAATATATAGTTTCAAGTGTGACAAAATAATTTTATTAATCATATTAATAATATTTTCATATGTGAGTATATAATTGAACTTTCTGTTAGGGTTGGTGCTCTGAGTGGCAAATTGTTATGTATTTCCTTGTAAATTCTCTTGTAAATATTTTATTAATGAATAAAATAAACAGTTTCTATAATATGAATTCTTTTTTATATGGTAAAGACGTAAATGACCATTGAGTGATTAGTTATGATACAGTTGCAAAAGCGTCGCAACTGACATTGAGCAGTATCATAACAATATCATTCTTTAACTGTTCTTGGTCAAGGTTTACAATTACTTGGTCAGTAAGTAAATCCGCTGAGACCGGTACGTGTCATATATTGGAATGTTGGATTCTAATGGTTTCTCAATGAACCATGAGTCTCGGGAGACTCGTATAGACTCATAAGTGTTTATATCGGATAAACACTGAACGACTCACTGAATATTCTTAATAGATGGTACACCAACATCAATAAGAATATTCTTAGGTTGAGTGAGCATAGTGATCCTTCGATTTGAGGTACCATTATGGATGTATGAGGTATCCTACATACTTTGATGGCAGTCACGTCACCGATCTATTAAGATCAGACCTCCGCCTGTTTGTTGGTTATGGACTGATCCTCAGGATATCCTATGCGTATCAAGATAGGATCCGTCAATTCTGTGTACATAGTATAAGTATCCATTATGGAATTAGCAATCTGTTAAATCCATGGGCTCGTGGTGCACTGTACAAATGAGTTCTAAGTGTTATTAAGAGATTGCTAATAGAATCGTCAATGAGATTATACCTATAGAGATTTGAAGTTTATCTCTATATCTCTGGGATAATCCGGATACCTGTGACGGAAGGATTATATGTATGTAGTGACCTCGACCTGTATGGTTCAGAGAGTTCATCCATGTTCGTCATAATTTACGGGTGGGTAGATTATGAACACGAAATTGGATTTCGTGACGGATATGCCTGAACCTAGAGAGTCTCCCGAATGAAATATACTCGTAGAGTACTAGAGCAATTTTTATAAATAATACTAATTATTTATAAGTCGTTTAACGGTTAAACGATAATACATGCGTTTGGGATCTTTCGGCTATTTAGTAAATGTCAAATTGTGATATTTGATATTTATAATTAATATATGTCTTTTGATTATTTAATGTAAATATAATACATATATTTAAGATACTTGTATTTAATTATTTGATTAATCAAATGTTGAATAATTAAATTAATTAAAAAATAAATATTTTTTTACTTTATTAAAGTAAGTAAGATGGCTTATTTTAATTGGTTGGAATGACCATTTGTAATTGGTATAAATGGTTTGATTTAATTAGTCAAAGTGTGGTATTTAATGGATAAATACAATATTTTTAATTAAATCATTTTCCAACATTAATTAATGAAATAAAAAATTAAAATATTACTTGGCTATTATTCTTCCAAGTTTCGGCCACTTTAAGGAAAATATATAAGCCTTGTTTTTTCATTTTTTGTTTCATAATTCAAGAACCCTAAAATCAAATACAAAGTGAGTTTGAGAGGAAAAGAGAAAGAAATAAAAGGAAAGCTTGGAAACTTGAGAATTTTGTAAGTTTTTCTTACTTTCTTCTTCATGAAAAATATTTCTATGACTCTAGGCTTCAATATGTGTAGCTTAGATTTTTCTCTACTCTTTTGTGTATGTATTTTGATGGTTGGGAACTTGATAGAAAGATGAAAGCATGTATGTGTATAAAGAATGTATGAAATTAGTTTATTTGCATTATTTTTTCCATTTGATGGTGAGTTACCATTCTAGAGTTACTTAGCCACTCATAAATAACCTAGAATTTTTCTTGAGTTGTTTCATGATGGTGAGACTTGTTTGGTGTGATAAGAATTGAATTAAAGTGTTGAATTTATTTAATTTGGTGTTAATTTGTCAATTTGTGGAAATTGTAAAATTAGGGTCCATAACCCACTCCAAATTTGGGGCTTTTCATATATGTTTTAATTAATAATGTATATATGATGCATATTAATTTTGGTGTTGATTGGACTTGATCTTGAGTGATTTTGAGCCAATTTGGACTAAAGTGCAAATCTTGGAAACTTAAGGGACCTCTCAGCGATTTGGAGGAAATTTGTTTCTTGAATTGAAATTTATATTTTCATGTATAAGACATGTATAAATCATTTTGGGATGGATTTGGAATCAATCAAAATTGCTTTTGACAATATATGACTAAAATGATAAAAATACAAAGTTTAGGGGCTAAATGGCAATTAATGAAAAAATCTGATTTTTTGGGTAAAAATTTAAGTTTTTAAGTATTGAGTAATTAAAATAAATTAGTTTATTTTAAATACCCAAGAAAAATTATTGAAATCGGAAAATTTTGATTTCCCGCGTTCCGCTGTGTTTACCTGGAATTGCCGTCTAAAACCCCAAGTATCAGAGCAGGTCTCAACCTGAACACATGATATGAATATGCCTTTAAATTCAATGTTTAATTTTTTCCTTACTTTATGCATGCTTGTATTTATTTAATTTGATTAAATTAAATGCGTAACATCTTTGTGGAAAATCCCTAATTAATAAGGTTTTAAAGTAATATATATTGGATGCATATTTCTTGGTTCGTCTTGTCAATATGGTTTATGGATATCTGTTTTATGGCTGCATCCGAGAAAGTGACAAAGTAGTGAGGGTGTAGTTAATAGAAATTTATCGATAACGGATGTATTTGTGATAATAGGTAAATTCAAGTGAAAGCGGGATCCTGAACATGCCAAAGCTGTCAGGACTATGCAAGTATCTTGAATTTATCATTGACAAATTTAACCTTGGTATGCCTCCTTGTGAACATGCCAAAGCTGTCACAATGAGAAACGACCAGGACCAGAACCTAAAAGTCACTAGTGAGTGATTGACAATGAGTTGTCTACTTAATGAATATACGTATGGGAGATCGTGCCAAAGCTGTGAGCTGAAATATATTCATGGGATTCACTTTTCACTATTATATTTAATTTGATTAATTGTTTGTTTGCATTCTATTTGGGGATTACAGTATTGCATGTAATAGTGGGATATGTATTTTTAGATTAAAAATTCATGATCTATTTATGCTTTGTTTTATATTATATGAAACTGTTTTGTCTGTTAACCGTTTTTCGCTATCTATATGATAGATTTGCAATGGAGGCACCTGCTTCTAATCCTTTTGCTCGTATACTTGATACGAACAAGCTTAAAGGCGCCAAAAACTTTACAGATTGGGACTTGGATCTAAGAATTGTTCTTGGGTCTGAGTAAATAAAATATGTGTTAGAAGGTCCGTTGCCACTTGCCATAGCAGATGATGCAACATAAGAGGAACATGAGACTCTCCAAAAGTGGAGAGATAATGATATGAGGTTCAAATCATATATTCTCAGTTCCTTGGCACCGGAGCTTAAAAGGAAATATTTTGGATTGCCTGACGCATATACTATGATGATGCGACTGCGAGAATCCTTTATGAACCAAGAACAAGTCTCGATTCATAAGATTGCAATGGAATTATTTCATGCAAAACTTGAAGAGGAACAGGCTGTGAGCCCTCATGTACTTCATCTGATTGATCTGATCGAACAGTTGAGGCGCTATAATTTCCCCATGAATGACACTTTAGGACGAAGTGTCATACTTGGATCTCTTCCAACATCATATCACCAATTTGTAATGTATTTCAATATGAATGTGATTAGCTGTTCTTAGCAAGAGCTGCATAAGATGTTACAAATTACGGAGGAAGATTTAAGGAATAGAGTAACGACTCGCCCTCCTAAACCCACTGCTCCCCCTACTTCCTCCCAATCTAAACAGAAAAGGAAGAAGAAGAAAGATAAGAAAAAAAAAAGGTTCGATTCTTCCACCACAGGGTAAGATAGCTAAACCAAAGAGAGCTGACGAAGATAAATGCCACCACTACAGCAAGAATGGCCACTGGAAGAGGAATTGTCCTGATTACTTGGCCCAAATCGGAAAGGAAAGAGCATCTGTTTCAGGTAATTTTATTTTTCCCATTTTTGATATCTCATTAGCTTGTGAAGCTATGTCATCCAGTTGGATTTTAGATTCTGCTTGTCAAATTCACATTTGCGATTCGTTGCAGGTGCTGATGGAAAGTAGACGGCTAAAATCTGGGGAGATGCAGTTGCGATTCGGGAGTGGCACTCTCTGGATGCAGTTGCTGTGAGCTTATGCGAGATTCCCCTACCTAGTGGGAGACTTTTATTGCATGATTGTTTTTTTGTACTGGGATGTGTTGCGAACATTGTGTCACTTTTTGTATTAGATACTGAAGGATATACTGTAAATACTTAGAATCGTTCTTTATATTTATATGATAGATATAATATTCAGATCCTAGTTTGTCCAAATGAGCATGATCATTACATTTTGCATACCTCACAAGATATCTTTAATGCTGGAATTAATAAACGTAAAGTATTTGATATAAATAATACTGAACTGTGGCATATGAGGTTGGGTCATATAGGCGTGAAATGCCTAACCCAGTTGGTTAGGAATGGTTTGATACAAGATCTTACCATTGAACCTTATCTAACTTATAAATCTTGCATTCGAGGTAAAATGACCAAAGCCTCATTTTCGTGTGTAGGACACCGAGCCGCTGACTTATTGGAACTAATACATTCTGATGTATGTGGTCCCATATGTCACACTAGACCCGGCCGGCGGTTCGGTTCCGGTTCGGAACCGAACCGAACCGGCCGGTTTTCGGTTCCACAAGTGTGGAACCGAACCGAACCGGTTAAATCCGGTTCGGTTCCGGTTCCACACTTAAGTGGAACCGGAAACTCGAACCGAACCGGAACCGAACGGTTCGGTTCCTTTTTTTTTTAATTAATTAAAATAAAAAATGAGAGGAGTCAAAGCTTAAATAAAAAAAAATTTATTAATTAAAAAAATGAGATTAAATTTATAAATAAAAAAAAAAATTATTACATTGAAGAGCTTGAGCTTAAATTTTTTAAAATTTAAGTTGCCTACGTATCCTCCAAGGGTGAGAGGAATCAAAGCTCACGTAGTTCCATTACAAGTTTAAGACATATCCCCTTTGTAAATTATAATTTTACATTTATCAATCATCATTATCAGTTGATCCTTCGGCTCCGGGTCCGCAGCTTCCGCTTGCACTTGTTGCAGAAGCATTATCGAACAAATCTTCAAAATCATCGGGGGCATCTTCTTGTTGTCTCAGATCAGCTCGAGTCCAATCATCCACACAAGATGTTGCTTCTACAGTGCTTGGATGTAATGAAGATCGCCTAGCTTCCAATATATTACCTCCCAAGCTGAAGGCTTGCTCAACCGCAACGGTGGAAATAGGTGCTGCCAATATCTCTTTAGCAATAATAGATAAAACAAGATATATATTTTGATGCCGGTTCCACCATTCAAGGATTTTAAAATTTTTACTGCATAAACTTTCATTAGAAAACTCAAAATTTGTAGATAAATAATTATCTAATTCAGGGTTATTAGTTGTTGTCGTATCCCTAGATTTTTTATTTCGTTGCAATAACCAACGATCCCCTGCGCTAAGTCTTGGTTGAATTACCGGTTCGCTACTACTAGATTGACCTATTGTTCCTAAGTTATATCTTACAATATAATCATTAAATAAAATAATTAAATCACTTCTTCAATTCGTCATTATGCTCGTAATATCAATGTCATCTAATATCCCATTGACTAGGATAAAGTGTGATATTTTGAACATGTTGAGAAAAAAAACTACATAATGCATCTTTGTATTGAAGTGCTTGACATAAAAGAAAATAAGTAGAATTCCAACGTGTTGGAACATCTCTAGAAAATTTAATCGGTTTAATACCATTTATTTTACAAAACTTGGTCCATTCCCTCCTAACTTGAGAATATGACCAAATACAGTTAAGTGCCGTTTTAATAGGATCAAGGAAAGGAGATAATAATTTTAGACCGTCTTGCACACATAAGTTTAGGACATGACATGTACAACGAATATGAAAAATCGACCCCCTAAATTTGGTTGACATATTTCTTTTAAATCATTGATGGATGCAGTATTTGCAGATGCATTATCAAATCCAATTGTTAAAATTTTTTCTCCTAAACCATATTCATCAAAAATTACCTTCATCATTCTATAAATATTATGTGCAGTATGTTGGTCATCAAAAACTCTAAATGCAATGAGTCGTTTTTGCATGGTAAATGATGCATCAATCCAATGACAAGTCACACCCATGTATGAGTGTGTTTGCCAATGGTCACTCCAAATATCAGAACATATAGAAATACGACCTTTCATCTCTTTAAATATTTCATTTAAAATAATTTTACCATCTTTATATAATTTGAAAATATGACATTTTGTTGTGTTTCGAGTCATTCTACATGCAGCAGGGTTTAAAGCATTATGCACGTAATTAGTAAAATGAAGTTTTTCACCAAAGCTTAAAGAAAGATGTGCCATACATGTTAATTTCGCAAATTCTTCTCTATTTTTTGCATAAGAATATTTAAATAAATCTACACTACTCGTACCTCTACTAGATGATGCGTACCTGGCCATTTGAGTCTGCGTCGTATCAATGCCAAATTCAACCGGATGATGTTTCTCCATGTGCTTGATCATATTTCCGTATCCACCAGAAAATTTATAGATAACCCCACAATAGTTGCAAATTGCTCGTTGTGAACCATCGTCTAGGCGTTCCAAATTAAAATGAATTTTGAAAATATCGGAGGACCGAGCCTTAACTTCTCTTCTCCGTGATTGTGCACTGACACTGGGGCCGCTCTCTTGGGTCGGCATATTTGACATTATGTTCTCGGATGAGCTTGCCATTTGAATAATTGCGATGCGAATGCCGAATGATAACAAATTAATTAACAACTAAAATAAGAGAATTGTATTGAAGTAAGATTGAGAATAAGAGATTTATAGAAAATGAGAGAGTTGAGAAATTGGTGTGATGAAATTATGAAAAATGAATCCTATTTATAGAATTTTAGAATTTTTTGATACCAAAAATGCCCCTAAATATAACCGTTTTATTACCGTTATTAGGGGTACATTAGTAATTTTTATTTTATATAATAAAAAAAAATTTATAATTTTTTTTTTTTTTTGGCAGGGAGCCGTTTGGCAGGGAGCCAAACGGCTCCCTGCATCCCCCAACGGCAGTAGCCGTTGGGGGAATTAGGCCCCCAACGGCTACTAGCCGTTGGGGGCCGTAGGGTTCCTGTTGGAACCCTACGGTTCCAACAGGAACCCGACGGTTCCGGTTGGAACCGTCCGAACCGGTGGAACCATCCGGTTCCACCGGTTCGGACCGGTTCGAGTTGGGGTGGAACCCCAACCGAACCGGTCCCATTCCGGTTCGGTTCCGGAACCGGTTGGAACCGGAACCTTCCGGTTCCAACCGGTTCGATTCCGGTTCGGTTCCGGTTCCGAACCGGAACCGTGGCCGGGTCTATCAGTCACACTGCTCACAGTGGTTTTTCCTACTTCGTTACCTTTACCGATAATCTGTCAATTTACGGTTATGTTTATTTGATGAAACAGAAATCAGAAACCTTTGAAAAGTTCAAAGAATTCCGAAATGAAGTAGAAAAATAGACTGGTAAATATATTAAATGTCTTTGATCTGATCGATGTGGTGAATATATTAGTGGTGAGTTCATTGATTATTTAAAAGAGAATGAGATTCTCGCTCAATATACTCCTCTGGGTACTCCACAGCATAATGGAGTGTCCGAAATGAGAAATCAGACTTTATTGGATATGGTCCAATCGATATTGAGTTTTACAAATTTGCCCTATTATTTATGGGGTTATGCTTTTTTAACTGCTGCTCATCTCTTGAATAAGATTCCTTCCAAGGCTGTTCCTACAACTCCATATGAGATATGGACTGGTAGGAAACCGAATCTTAATTATGTTAAGATTTGGGGCTGTCCTGCCTATGTCAGGAAGGCTCAGCAAGATAAGCTTTCGCTTCGAGGGCAAAAGTTTAGGTTTGTTGGATATCCTTCAAATACGAAATGATATTTATTCTATGATACCGAACATCGAAATGTGTTCGTAGCTCACTTCGTAAAATTTCTAGAAATATAATTTTTGTCTGAAGGAGCTAATCATAGATACGTTGAACTTGATGAAGTATAACCTGAAACCAATGAACTATTGGAGGAACCTGAAGTTCAAATACATGAAGAACCTTCAACACACACACTCCGTAGGTCCCAAAGGGTGTTTATGCCTCCTGAACGCTTGTATTTGATACAAGAAAAGAGTCTAGATGTTCTCTTAATTGAAGAGACTGACCCTTACACCTATAGAGAAATGATGTGGGACATCGACTCCGCGAAGTGGCAAGAGGCCATGAAATCAGAGTTAGACTATATGCATTAGAATCAAGTTTGGGACTTGGTTTTGCTTTCAGAAGGAATTGTTCCTATCGGTAGTAAATGGGTTTACAAGAGGAAGCATGGGCCTGATGGAAATGTTGAAACCTTTAAGGCCAGACTGGTAGCTAAAGGTTACACGCAACGACCTGGTATTGATTACGATGAAACTTTTTCGCCAGTTGCGATGCTGAAGTCTATAAGGATTTTGTTGTCTATTGCTGCTTACCATGATTACGAGATTTGGAAAATGGATGTGAAAACGGATTTTCTAAATGGGTTTCTTGATGAAGAAATCTATATGGAATAGCCGGAGGGTTTTGTAACTAGCGAATCCTCAGACATGGTTTGTAATCTTAATAAGTCCATTTATGGACTTAAGCAAGCTTCACGAAGTTGGAATCTTCGATTCAACAAGATTATTAGATTGTCTGGTTTTCTCAAGAATACGGAAGAATCCTGTGTGTACCAGAAGGTTAGTGGGAGTATGATAGTATTTTTGGTTCTCTATGTTGATGACATCCTAATCATTTGGAATGATATAGGAATGATGCAGGGCGTTAAAGCTTACCTCTGTAAGAATTTCTCCATGAAAGGCCTGGGTGAAGCTTCTTATATCTTGGGTATAAAACTCTATAGGGATAGAGAAATGAAGCTTATTAGGTTATCCCAATCAACATACATAGATAAGATCTTAGAACGATACAATTTTGCTAACTGTAAGACAGCAAATATACCATTTAGACATGGCATTCATCTTTCGAAGAAGATGTATCCGCAAACAGAAGATGAGAAGATTAGAATGTCTAATCAGCCTTATGCTTCATGTTTGGGTAGCATTATGTATGCCATGTTATGTACGAGGCCTGATATTAGCTACGCAGTTAGTGTAACCAGTAGATATCAGTCCAATCCAGGAAATGACCATTGGATGACCGTTAAACACATCCTGAAGTATCTTAAAGGTACTAAGGATAAGTTTATTATATATGGAGGAAAAGAACTGTAGGTTAATGGTATATGGATTCTGATTCCCAATCGGATACTGATGATAGAAAGTCTACATCAGGATTCATATTTATCTTTAACGGAGGTGCAATTTGTTGGAAATGTTCCAAACAGGGGTCTACAACTGATTCCACCACAGAGGCGGAATATATTGCTGCTTTTGAAGCTACAAAAGAAGTTGTTTGGCTTACCAAATTTATCACAGAATTGGGAGTTATCCCAAGTATCGTGAATCCGATTTCGTTATACTGTGATAATACTGGAGCCATTACACAAGCAAAGGAGCCGATGGCGCTCAAAAATCGAAACATGTGGAATGAAAGTACCACATCATTCGAGAGATTGTGTCGCGAGGTGACATTGTCGTGTGCAAAGTCTCGAGTGAAGATAATGTAGCAGATCCGCTCACGAAGGCCATACCTCCGAATTTATTTGATAAACATGTGGAGTCGATGGGTATTAGATACAATCGATACTGGCACTAGAGCAAGTGAGAGATTTTTTTAGGGTTAGTGCTCTGTGCGCCAATTTCTTGTGTATTTCCGAGTAAATTCTCTTGTAAATATTTTAATAATGAATAAAATAAACAGTTTCTATAATATGAATTCTTTTTTTATATGGTAAAGACGTAAATGACCATAGAGTTATTAGTTATGATACATTGGCAAAAGCGTCACAACTGACATTGAGCAATATCATAACAGTATCATTTTTTAACTGTTCCTGGTCAAGGTTTACAATTACTTGGCCAGTAAGTAAACCCACTGAGATCGGTACGTGTCGAATATTCGAATGTTGGATTCCAATGGTTTCTCAATGAACCATGAGTCTCGGGAGACTCGTATAGACACGTAGGTGTTTATATCGAATAAACACTGAAGATTCTTAATATATGGTACACCAACGTCAATAAGAATCTTCTCGGGTTGAGTGAGCATAGTGATCATTCGACTTAAGGTACCACTTTGGATGTATGAGGTATCCTCCACACTTTGATGGCAGTCACGTCACCGATCTATTAAGATCAGACCTCCGTCTGTTCGTTGGGTGTGGACTGATCCTCATGATATCCTGTGCGTATCAAGATAGGATTCGTCAATTCTGTGTACAGAGCATAGGTATCCATTATGGAATTAGCAATCTGTTAAATCCATGGGCCCGTGGTGCACTGTACAAATGAGTTCTAAGTGTTATTAGATTGCTAATAGAATCGTCGACAAGATTATACCTATAGTGATTTGACGTTTATATCTATATCTAATCCGGATACCTATGACGGAAGGATTATAAGTATGCAGTGACCTCGACCTGTATGGTTCAAAGTGTTTATCCCTGTTCGTCATAATTTACGGGTGGGTAAATTATGAACACGAAATTGGATTTCGTGACAGATATGTCTGAACCTAGGGAGTCTCACTAATGAAATATACTCGTAGAGTACTAGGGTAACTTTTATAAATAATACTGATTATTTATAAGTCGTTTATCGGTTAATCGATAATACATACGTTTGGGATCTTTCGGCCATTTATTAAATGTCAAATTGTGATATTTGATATTTATAATTAATATATGTATTTTGATTATTTAATTAAATATAATACAAATATTTAAGATATTTGTATTTAATTATTTGATTATTCAAATGTTGAATAATTAAATTAATTAAATAATAAATATCTTTTTACTTTATGAAAATAAGTAAGATAACTTATTTTAATTGGTTGGAATGGCCATTTTAATTGATATAAATGGCTTGATTTAATTTTTCCAAGTGTGGTATTTAATGGATAAATACAAAATTTTTAATTAAATCATTTTCCAACATTAATTAATGAAATAAAAGATTGAAATATTACTTGGCTATTTGTAGACAACAGAACCTGGGCGACGCTGTTCTAGGCTCGCGGCCTAGTAGGGAGTACGAAATAACATGGAGTCGCCACCCGGTGTGAACCGGGACAAAGATTTAAGGCCGCACTCACCCCTCGCAAGGGAAGACCTCAACCGTCAGGTTCGGAATGGTCCCTTACTTATGTCACTTGTGATGATTTAATTTGTGCAATGAATCAACCAAGTCTACTCGATAATCATGCTCAAGGGTACTTAGATCTAACATGATTTCATCCAAATAACTCCACGCAATGTAACACAACGAGCATATTGAACCATTAAATCAACATGTATAAATCATTATCCTAACACATCGTAAACTAATAATATGCATAAGGAACAACCTAAATATGCTTTAACAAATAAATAACAAACTAAATTAAATCATGCTTTAAATAATAAACGAATAACCTAAAGATTATAACATGCTCAAATACAAATTTGGATAAGACGAGATACGTGTATCTTAAGTGGTACGTGGCATTGTATCCCGAGTGCAGACCATACTACCGTCCATTCGGAATCGGCTATAGAATTTACGTCCGGGTTTCCATCCGATATACCACAAAAGGGAACACATATCCCGCTCATCCAACAATCACATCATGCCTCAAACGACTCTCATGCAATCATATATCAAAATAAATAAAACAAAAATAAAGAAGATAAGTAAAAAGGGTGCCCTCAGGTCTAACCTCTTTTGTCGTCTCAAGAAAGGGCGTCCCACGTCCGTTGGAAGGGTGACTGATCCGATACTTTTCCGATTTGTCTACTCAACGTCTTTCCTCGCTGTTTTTGGTCTGTTTCGCTGCTGTTTTGCTGCTATTTTTCAGGTCACTGTTTTGGTCGTTTTGTGGACTGTTTTGGGTGATTTTGAAGGCTAATGGGGCTGCGGTTTTGAGGGTTTTTTTGGGGGTGTTTATGCAGTTTTTAGTGCAGTTTTGGGGTGATTTTAGGGCTGTTTTGATGGGTTAAAATCGCACAAAAACTGGGCAGAACAGTGGGGCAAAGTGCGGCAGTTTTGCGAGGCAGTGCAGTGGGTTTTGGGACTGTTTTAGGCGTGCAATTGGGGCTGTGTTTAGGGGGTGTTTTGTGCGACTTTAGGGCTGTATTTGAGGCTTATTTTGGTGTGAATTAGGGCTGTGAAAGGGGCAGTGCAGTGGGTTAAAGATGCGGCAATGGGGGCTATATGATGGCTTTAGGCGTGAAAGTGATAGATGGTGATGAAGGAAGGCTTGAGGTTCACAGCAATGGGGGAGTTTTGGAGGTCTCTTGGGCGTGTAAGAGAGGGCTTGGGAGTGTCTGAGAGAGGGATCTTTGCTAGGGTTGTGAATGGGGGTGAAGGTCTCTTTTTATAAGCAAAGAGAGAAGACTTTCCTTATTAGATTAGGAAAGAATCTCCTAATTGGTGTCTAACAAGGAATAGATCTCCTAATTGGGATTTGTGATTGGATTTGATTTGGTAAGGATTTGATTTGATTTCTTCTAATTAGGAATGGATTTTATTTGATTTAAACATGTGATAAATATGCATTTACCTATTTAGAAGGCATTTGGGCGTGAATCACTCTCCCTTGGGCATGGATTTGGTTTGACTTGGTTTGACTTGGGTATTTGGGTTTGGTTTGGGTTTGGTAGGTGGTCTATGGGGGTTTTGGGCCTAAGATGAGCTTTGAAACGGAAGTCCAACAAGTAACCAAAGCTAAACAACGAGGTTAAATCCAACGAAAATTCCATTTTCCAACTTTACCCTTCCAACGTCCGTTTCCCGCGACTTTCATGACTAAAGAGGTAGTTGCCTCCATACGAGACTCATCATTGGGCTAATGTGTAAAAATTCAAAGCCTACAGTCGCCCCCACTTTGATGGGACTTGTGCAGTGTGTGACAATGACAATCCTATCAAAGTACATGCAATGCATTTTCACTTACCTGGCTCGCCAGCTGCCACCTGGTTTGCATGCTGCTTCGAACTGAGTTGATTGTGCGATGGGCACCTCGACCCTGGGATGCATCCCGGAACTGCTAATGACAACGGGGGCACCTCGACCCTCGAACTGATGATTTAGTGGGCACCTCGACCCTGGGTACGCATCTTGACCCGGAACTACAACCGACAACGGGGGCACACATCTCGACCCTGGGCATGCATCTCGACCCAATACCTGACAATAGGGACCTCGCCCTGAATATGATGATGTAGTGGGCACCTCGACCCTGGGTGCGCATCTCGACCCAATACCACTGACAATAGGGACCTCGCCCTGAATATGATGATGTAGTGGGCACCTTGACCCTGGGTACGCATCTCGACCCGGAACTACAACTGACAACGGGGGCACGCATCTCGACCCTGGGCATGCATCTCGACCCAATACCGTTGACAATAGGGACCTCGCCCTGAATATGATGATGTAGTGGGCACCTCGACCCTGGGTACGCATCTCGACCCTGAACTACAAACGACAACGGGGGCACGCATCTCGACCCCGGGCACGCATCTCAACCCAATACCGCTGACAATAGGGACCTCGCCCTGAATATGATGATGTAGTAGGCACCTCGACCCTAGGTACGTGTCTCGACCCGGAACTACAAACGACAACGGGGGCACGCATCTCGACCCTGGGCACGCATCTCGACCCAATACCGCTGACTGACATAGGGACCTCGCCCTGAATATGATGATGTAGTGGGCACCTCGACCCTGGGTACGCATCTCGACCCGGAACTACAAACGACAACGGGGGCACGCATCTCGACCCTGGGCACGCATCTCGACCCAATACCGCTGACAATAGGGACCTCGCCCTGAATATGATGATGTAGTGGGCACCTCGACCCTGGGCACGCATCTCGACCCGGAACTACAAACGACAACGGGGGCACGCATCTCGACCCTGGGCACGCATCTCGACCCAATACCGCTGACAATAGGGACCTCGCCCTCCCCTGAATATGATGATGTAGTGGGCTTCGCCCCCAGACTGATACTGATATGGGCCTCGCCCCCAGACTGATGCTGATTATGGCCTCGCCCCCAGACTGATACTGATATGGGCTCGACTCTGAGTTGATACTATGTGGGCCTCGCCCCAAACTGATACTGATATGGGCCCGCCCCCCAGACTGATGCCCCTGATTATGGGCCTCGCCCCAAAACTGATACTGATGTGGGCCTCGCCCCGAACTGATGTGGGCCTCGCCCTCAAACAGATACTGACGTTTATATTCCAACTATTGTATTGCTTCTCCTCGAGATAGCCTTGGTAGCTAAACATATTTTCGTCCTCAACGAATGCTTCATGTCAAAACCCGAGAACCTTCAAAGTACTCGATATACTAAAACCGATCATCTGAACAGGTGATCTAAACTAGACTCCTAGTGAGTGTGTGCAAAGGCTCTTTTGCAGCTTATTCCTTAAGCAAGCCAACTTGATGATTTCGCGTCGGAGAATCGGACTGATGGGTCTAACCAACCTGGATGTCTAGGTCACATTCTGTGATTACTTCGACATACTCAACATGATATGGTCTTCTTTATTTTGCTTTTGTCTCTTTCTTTTCATTATTTTTTTTCTATCTTTTTTTTTTTCTTTTTCTTTCTTTCTTTCTTTCTCTTTTTTTTTTTTTTTCTTTTGACTCACCTACCCTTTAAGGTAGCATTTCTCCTCATGGTGGTCCTAATACTCGCCCATGGGTAGCTTCACGCTTATCGGTTATAGGCGGTCTTTTTTTTTCTTTTCTTGTCATCGCAGAGACTGTCTTTCTTTATTTCCAACCATATCATGTATCGTAGCGTACGTAAACCAGGGTGGACACCCAAGCAAACGGTCATTCATCGATCCACCATCTCTTCAGCTAGTCATCTCATCAACCGCTCGGGCTTCTACTGTTGAGATACCTTTTATCAAGTGCTTCATGAGTCTAGCCAAGATCAATCTATTCAGAATACCGGATAAGAGCACGTCTCGCACTTCTCGTTTCTAAGGCTTCTCCCTACAGCACACAATGTCATCACCGGACATATGTTTAACCATCAAAAACTCTCTCTCTCACTTTTTTTTTACTCACTCACTCTAAGGAATTCTTCCTCTCTACTGCTGACCATGTGGCTTCGCCCCCGGGATCCAGACCCGAAATTCAAACTCAAAATGGGCCTCAACCCTCAGATCACTATCTGAATCTTAACACCGATGTGGACCTCAGCCCTAGGATTTCTACCCAAATTCAATACAGTGCTTTCGCTGTTTCTGATTGGCTTGTTTTTGCCGCTTTCTCTTTTCTTCTTTGATACCTGTGAATATAAAACAAAAACACAAAACACGCAAAAAGGAATGCAATAATGGGTTATATGTGTGCATGCATGCATGGGTTCTCCTTATCCCGTTGGGTTAGGTCTTCTGCGGGTGACTATTCAGTCTTCTGTCCCTCAGGCAAAATACAACTCCAATCTGTCAACATTGATCGGCTCGGTGAACTCATTCCCTTCCAAGTCCGATAGTCTCACTGCTCCATTTCCCATTACCTTTTGAACAATGTATGGTCCTTCCCAATTTGGTCTGAACTTCCCTCTTGGCTCTGTCGTCGACGGCTTCGACTGCTTAAGTACCAGATCACCTTTCTTGATCTTGGTAGGACGCACCTTCTTATTAAATGCTCGGGCCAACCTCTTCTGATATATCTGCATGTGATGCAAGGACTTCATCCTCTTCTCATCCATCAATGCTAACTGCTCAAACCTCTGCGAGGTCCATTCTTATTCAGGTAACTCCGCTTCTGCTAATACCCGCATGGACTGTATTTCAACTTCCACCGGCAATACCGCTTCCATTCCATAGACCAAAGAGTAAGGCGTAGCTCCTGTTGCTGTCCTTACAAAAGTCCTGTATCCCCACAGGGCATATGGTAGCTTATCAGCCCAATCTTTGTAATTCTCTGTCATCTTCGCCAGAATCATCTTTATCGTCTTGTTGGCTGCCTCGACCGCTCCATTAGCCTGCGGCCTGTATGGTGAAGACTTATGGTGACCTATCCCATACCTCTGTAACATTGCTCTGGTCTCTCCCTTGAAACTGGACTCCATTGTCTGTGTAACCACGTGATGCGGCATACCATACCGGCATATGAGATTCCGGGCTATGAACTTAGCCATCTGTTTTGCCTGTAACATTGCGGAACGACTCGGCTTCTACCCATTTCGAGAAGTAGTCCACTGCCACCACTATAAAGCGATGTCCGTTCGACGCATTCGGCCGAATTTCTCCGATCATATCTATTCCCCATACTGAGAAAGGCCACGGTTCTGACAACCCGTGCAACTCTGTGCGCGGAAATGATTCAAATTCCCATGCTTGACAATCATGGCAGTGTTTCACCAGTTTCGCGCAGTCAGCTTCCATGGTTGACCAGTAAAAGCCTTGCCTCACAATCTTGCGGGACAAGTTCAATCCATTCATATGCGGTCCACAGACACCCGCATGTACTTCTTCCATTATCCTCTGAGCTTCTTCCTCCCTCAAACATTTCAGCTGAATACCATTGGCCTGTCTCTTGTAGAGTTCTCCCTTCAGACTCACATACTGAGAAGCCCATTTCTCAATGGCTATTCGGTCTTTTCTACTAGCTTCATCCGGTAGTTCCCTATGCTCCAGATACCTCTGAATATCATGATACCAAGGTTTTCCATCGTTGACCTCTATTTCCGATACCCACTCTATCTCATAAACAGGCTTACTCGCCGTCGTCAACACAAGTGGTCTCATCACCAATTTCTCTGGATTCTCCCAGGTTATGGCTAGCGTCGCCAATGCATCTGCCATCTGATTTTCTTCCCGAGGCAAGTGCTGAAATTTGCAGTTAGGGATAGCCTGTGCTAGGTTTCTGAGGTGGAATAAGTACGGCTTCAACCGTTCTTCCTTTAACTCCCATTCTCCTTGCATCTGTCGGATCACCAACATCGAGTCTCCATAAACCTCCACGTTTGTAGCTCTCAAGGTGTCAATGCAGTCAACCCAAATGCACATGCTTCATATTCAGCCATGTTATTAGTTACTCCGAATGTTAGCCTTTTGGCCATAGGCAAAGTCTCTCCCCCGGGGTTACTATTATGATTCCGATTCCGGCTCCTTTGCAGTTCACTGCTCCGTCAAAATACATCTTCCATCCTTGGACTGCTATAGCTTGGATTTCTTCGTCGGGGAACTCAAATTTGTACTGATCCCCTTCGACAGGTTGCAATGCCAGGAACTCTGCCACGGCTCGTCCTTTAATCACCTTGGAAGTGAGATACTCAATATCAAATTCTGTCAGCAGTACCAACCATCTGCCCAATTTTCCAACTAGTGAAGGCACTGAATGCAGGTACTTCAATGGATTCTCCTTTGCGACCACTTGGATCTTGTAAGACTGGAAATAGTGGCGTAATTTCCTGGACGCCCATACTACTGCCAGACAAATCTTCTCCACTTCCTGATAGCGAGCTTCGTACGGAAGCAGCTTTTTACTGAGGTAGTAGATGGCGTGCTCTACTCCTGTCTCATCGGCTTGTACCATCATCGCCCCCAGCGCTTCGGGTTCAATAGCCAAATAAAGCACCAAAGGTCTGCCCTGTTTCGGAGGTCTCAGAACGGGAGGTTTCACCAAATATTCCCTTATTCTGTCAAATGCTTCCTGACACTGCTCGTTCCACTTTACCGGCTGATCTTTCCTCAACAACTTGAATATGGGCTCACATACTGACGTCAGCTTGGCAATGAACCGACTAATATACTGGATTTTCCCTAGGAAGGCTCTGACTTCTTTCTCTGTCTTTGGTGCCGGCATTTCTGTAATAGCCTTGATCTTTTCAGGATCCACTTCTATTCCACCCATTCCCACTGTGTGGCCGAGTAGTTTACCCGACGTTACTCCGAATACACACTTCTTAGGATTCAACCGCAAGTTGTACTTGTCCACTCGTTCAAGGAACTTTTCCAACGCTTCTATATGCCCGTCTCTTGTCTCTGACTTGACCATCATGTCATCTACGTATACCTCAATTTCCTTATGCATCAGGTCATGAAATAAAGTAGTGGCCATCCGCTGATAAGTGGCTCTGGCATTCTTAAGCCCAAATGGCATCACCTTGTAGCAGTAAGTACCCCATTCTGTAACGAAGGCGGTCTTGTGCTTATCTCCTTCGGCCATGAGCACTTGGTTGTATCCTGAGAACCCATCCGCAAATGAGTACATGGCAGACAACACCGCACTATCTACAAGCACATCTATATGCGGTAAAGGAAAGTCATCCTTTGGGCATGCCTTGTTAAGATCTCTATAGTCAACACACATTCTGACTTTGCCATCTTTCTTTGGCACAGGCACGATGTTGGCCAACTACTCGGGGTATTTCACTACTTCCAGGAATCCCACATCTATTTGCTTCTTAACTTCCTCCCTGACCTTCTCGGCCCATTCGGGTCTCATCCGTCGGAGCTTTTGTTTCACAGGCTTCATATTCGGATATGTTGGTATCGCATGCTGGGCAATACCTCGATCGACCCCAGGCATGTCCTCGTAAGACCAAACAAACACTTTGGCATATTTAATCAATATCTCTTCTAAGTTCTTCCGCTCTTTGGTGGTAACGTCACTCGCAATCAAGATTTCCTTGGGGCTCTCAGGCGTACCAAGGTTGAATGCGTCTGTTTTGACGGAGTTGATATCGAATATGCTTAAGTCATGCAAGTTAGAAAGTGGAGACTCAGTCAAGTAAGCAAAATTATTGTCTTTATTGCCAATAATAGAAGGAGTACACTCAAACAAATCTGGAAGGAAAATATCCTCATCCTCTACAGATATTTCTCCCTCTACAACAGGATCCTTCTCAGGTTTCTTCTCTTCTTCGAGTGTTAGGGTCTCAAGCTTCATAAGTTCTTCTTCCCACTCTTCTTTCTTCATTTCTTCAACCAGCGGATTTTCTCCCAACATGTCCTGGAAGATCTCGAACCCTGGCACCACAATCCCGTTCACTTCTACAGGTTCAGGCTCTCCTTGATACCCTGATGCTTTGACGAAGCATTCCATCAACTTCAGCCCCTTCTTCTTGGCTTTTGGCTTGTCCATCATCAGACCTTCCGGTCTCCCAAAACCCTTCCGATTATTCTGCCCCTTGACACTCCGGGCCGTCTCGAACCTTGCCTGGCTCAAATCTATATCTCCTAATTCGGTGACTTCCCCTTCGGGAACTTAATCATCTGATGTAGAGTAGAGGGCACCCCTCCAAGCCCGTGAAACCAAGGCCTTCCCAACAATAAGGCAAACGTGGCTGGGATGTCCAGCACTGTAAATTCAACTTCATCCTCTACTGGGCCAACCTTGACCATTGCGACAAAAGTACCTTCGACTCCTCGCTTGCTATCATCATAGGCTTTAATAGTCATGTTGGAAGGATTCAACTCAGTTGGCTTAATACCCAGCCTTGCCAGAATCTTCAGTGGGCACACATTGATGGAAGAGCCATCATCCACCATTACGCATGAAGTCCTCTTACCTCTCACCTCAGCTCGGATAAAGAGGGGCCTATTGTGGTTTCTCCCTTCAGCCGGGAGGTCTTCATCAGAGAAGGTTATCTGCAGAGCCTCTTTCTGCACTGACCCCACAAACATTGCCGGATTAGCATCCTCGGGTACGACTATTTTGCTCAGAGCCTCCACCATGGCCCGCCTGTGTTCTCCAGATGCACACAATAATTCCCAGATGCTTAAGTGTGCCCGGGTCTTCTTCAATTGCCTCAGCACTACGTCTCCTTCAGCAGGCTCAGCGTTCTCGGCCACTTCCCGGCCATCCGTCAGCGCTTCCTTCCCCTTTTCAACAGTATCATTGTAAAAGCGCCCACTCCGGGTCATGCCTTTCACTTCCTCTTCCTCGCCACCACTTGAGAAGTCTTCCCAGAAATCCTTCTCCTGCTCCGCCTCATCTTCACTATTACTGTCCCAGATACCCAGGCAAAAGGCTGTTTGGTCAAAGGTTCGGAGGACAAGGTCTTCTGGCAGGCCAGAGTTGATCATGTAGGTAGGTGGGGGAACGGAGTGATAATTGGGTAAAGGGTTGCGGTGAGTGTTTGGATGTTCTTTTTCAGGGTCGGGGATTTTACGGGAGTCGATTAGGTCTTGGATCTCATGTTTGAGGCGACCACAACTGTCAGTGTCATGGCCTTTTTGCTGGTGAAAGTGACAGTATTGGTTCAGGTTATACTGTGGTGGTAGGGGATTAGGAAGTGGTCGTGGTTCCATGGGTTTGAGAAGTCTTTGCCTTGCCAATTTCTCGAACACTTTAGACAAGGGCCTTCCCAGGTTCGAAAAGCGCCGATTCCTGACGGCGGCCACCTCAGCAGAGACAGGTTTAGTACCTGATGATCCTCCAACAGTTCTCCTGTTTAGACTATAGAACTTTCTGTTCTCGGCCTCTTCCTCCTCGATGTCCATGACAGTTTCCCTCAACTGTCGGAAATCTGCTATCATGGAGGTCATTCTCCTCAGCTTACCATAGATCGAGGGCTTAGTCCCCTTGATGATCATCTTAATCTGATCTTTTTCCGAGGGCCTGGTCTGCATCTTCAAGAGCTGGCTTCTCCAGCGGTCAACATACTCTTTAAAGCTTTCCTCAGGCTTCTGCTTAGTATTCTCCAAGTCGCGGAGCGACAGGTCGATCTCTAAGTCAGTCACATACTGCTTCAAGAAGGCATCAGCCAACTCCCTCCAATCTTCTTTAACCTTCTTCTCAAGGCTATGATACCAAACCACAGGTGCCCCCTCGAGTGACATCCCGAACATTTTCTGGACCTGGCGCTGAGATAGGCCAACTGAACTCATCACCGAGACATATTGTCGCAAATGGACCCTCGGGTCCCCATTCCCATTAAACTTTGCGATGTCAGCATTTTGAACTGCGCAGGCAACTGCTCCTCAAAGGTCATTGAATCATAATCCAGTAGATCCTCATGCTTCCCCCTCAGCTTACGGGTGACAGACTCCATCTGATCACGGAGCCTTTGCATTTCAGCCTGAGTTCCGGCTATCCTACCAGCGGTATAGTCAGCTAGATCATCATCAAATACCGGAGCATCCTCGTTCACTCCATTTGGAGGGCTCTCCCGCCTCTCATTCTCAGATCCTCCCGCAGCGCGGGGCACAGCCATATCAGACACTGGCAGCAGTCAGAGCTTGCAGTTGTTCAGTCATCTTGGCGAAGTTAGCTTCCATCTGATCCATTCTAGACCCCTCGTTGACGGATTCACTCATATTCGCTGAAGGTCTTTTGACTAATCTGCCCTCTTCTCTAACCCAACGGGAATCTATGTTGCCTCTCTTAAGGCCATGTGTCAGTGCATATGTGTGCGATACATGTAATAGATAAAAAAAGAAACTTTAAACTACTTGGCCCATTATCATTTTGAAGTATTTAATCACACCATCGCGCGGTGCAAACTTGTCCCAGTTGAAAAGGCCCAACAGATTTACACTTTGCGATGATATGGCTAAATGACTTCAAATGATAAGAGGCCCATTCACAAAGTGGCCCACCGGCATTTTAGAAGCTTTTGGCCCACCTGTCAAAGGACACAAACTTGCCCCAGTTTAAATGGCCCAACAAGTTCACATCTTTTGACAAAAGGTCCAACTGGATCCAAATGGCGGTGGTCCAATACACAAACATAAAATAAACAACTACCGGTTTTCATGGCTAAATTCCACAAGTGGGTTCACGGGGCGCGGACAAAGGCTCTCGCTGACGAAGAATTACCCACAACTAGGACTCCCCACTCAAGGGTTCAAGCGACCAAGTGAGTGCACCTTTTTTATACCTTACGGTACGTGCCAACAGTTACGGTGTGTGACTAACTGTCGAATGGATTTCCCGTTGTAGATTCCCCAGAGGGAGGGTGGAGCGAGGCTCTCTTAAGTACCCAAGCCCCTTAGGCTCTTATCGCTTGGTGTCAGGAATAAACAACGAGTCCTCCAAACTAGTATGTCACAACGAGCTACAAGTAATGATTTATCTAGGTGCCTTCACAGCTTTTCCCCGAAGGGTAGTGAGTGAAGGAAGACACCCAACCATCACCTAGCTTCAACAAAGCCTTTGATTAACCCCCTCAACCCACTATAGAAATGGTCAACTAATGCACAAATTATACACATCACAAGACATGATTTCGAGGCCGATTCTCTAAATCCCCAGTGGAGTCGCCAGACTGTAGACAACAGAACCTGGGCGACGCTGTTCTAGGCTCGCGGCCTAGTTGGGAGTACGAAATAACATGGAGTCGCCACCGGTGTGAACCGGGACAAAGATTTAAGGCCGCACTCACCCCTCGCAAGGGAAGACCTCAAACCGTTGGGTTCGGAATGGTCCCTTACTTATGTCACTTGTGATGATATATTTGTGCAATGAATCAACCAAGTCTACTCAATAATCATGCTCAAGGTACTTAGATCTAACATGCTTTCATCCAAATAACTCCACGCAATGTAACAAACGAGCATATTGACCATTAAATCAACATGTATAAATCATTATCCTAACACATCATAAACTAATAATATGCATAAGGAACAACCTAAATATGCTTTAACAAATAAATAACAAACTAAATTAAACCATGCTTTAAATAATAAACGAATAACCTAAAGACTATAACATGCTCAAATACAAATTTGGATGAGACGAGATACGTGTATCTTAAGTGGTACGTGGCATTGTATCCCGAGTGCAGACCATACTACCGTCCATTCGGAATCGGCTATGGAATTTATGTCCGGGTTTCCATCCGATATACCACAAAAGGGAACACATATCCCGCTCATCCAACAATCACATCATGCCTCAAACGACTCTCATGCAATTATATATCAAAATAAATAAACAAAAATAAAGAAGATAAGTAAAAAAGGGTGCCCTCAGGTCTAACCTCTTTTGTCGTCTCAAGAAAGGGCGTTACACGTCCGTTGGAAGGGAGATTGATCCGATACTTTTCCGATTTGTCTACTCAACGTCTTTCCTCGCTGTTTTTGGGTCGTTTCGCTGTGTTTTTGCTGCTATTTTTCAGGTCACTGTTTTGGTCGTTTTGTGGACTGTTTTGGGTGATTTTGAAGGCTAATGGGGCTGCGGTTTTGAGGGTTTTTTGGGGGTGTTTATGCAGTTTTTAGTGCAGTTTTGGGTGATTTTAGGGCTGTTTTGATGGGTTAAAATCGCACAAAAACTGGGCAGAACAGTGGGGCAATGTGCGGCAGTTTTGCGAGGCAGTGCAGTGGGTTTTGGGACTGTTTTAGGCGTGCAATTGGGCTGTGTTTAGGGGGTGTTTTGTGCGACTTTAGGGCTGTATTTGAGGCTTATTTTGGTGTGAATTAGGGCTGTGAAAGGGGCAGTGCAGTGGGTTAAAGATGCGGCAATGGGGGCTATATGATGGCTTTAGGCGTGAGGTGTGATAGATGGTGATGAAGGAAGGCTTGAGGTTCACGGCAATGGGGGAGTTTTGGAGGTCTCTTGGGCGTGTAAGAGGGGCTTGGGAGTGTCTGAGAGAGGGATCTGTGCTAGGGTTGTGAATGGGGGTGAAGGTCTCTTTTTATAGGCAAAGAGAGAAGACTTTCCTTATTAGATTAGGAAAGAATCTCCTAATTGGTGTCTAACAAGGAATAGATCTCCTAATTGGGATTTGTGATTGGATTTGATTTGGTAAGGATTTGATTTGATTTCTTCTAATTAGGAATGGATTTTATTTGATTTAAACATGTGATAAATATGCATTTACCTATTTAGAAGGCATTTGGGCGTGAATCACTCTCCCTTGGGCATGGATTTGGTTTGACTTGGTTTATTTGGGTTTGGTTTGGGTTTGGTAGGTGGTCTATGGGGGTTTTGGGCCTAAGATGAGCTTTGAAACGGAAGTCCAACAAGCAACCGAAGCTAAACAACGAGGTTAAATCCAACGAAAATTCCATTTTCCAACTTTACCCTTCCAACGTCCGTTTCCGCGACTTTCATGACTAAAGAGGTAGTTGCCTCCATACGAGACTCATCATTGGGCTAATGTGTAAAAATGCCATTGATTCTCTAATGGAACGATTTTATTTATAACCATTATGAATGTTAATCTTTTATTCGTATAGAAAGACTTTAGCGCTCTCTACCGTTCAAGTCCGAAAACAACCCTTAAGACAATATACTCATGTACTTCTCGCAAGAAGGAGTGAACTCATATCTATGTACAACTTCCCCAGCCACACACAATACCATGTCCCCAAAGTACATAGCTATTGGTCGGGATTTGCTACACCACACCTCACATTTGTAAATCAAAGGACATAGTCTGTCATGCATGAGTTCGTAGTACACTCAGGATTAAGATCAACCCATATATGACCATCTGGTAGATCGAAATGAATTTCTTTATTTAACGGAAATTATAAGAAACTCATTTCTATCTGGGTCTAGTCTTATATGATCACATCATACAAGTTGCCTTCATTCTCATATCTCCACATGGACGATCCGTTCAAGATTGCCATACAATTATAGAATGGACCGCAGCTATAGATAAACATAAATAAAGTACCTGTTTTATTTGCTCTCTATGGACTATTTTAGATTACTAACTTCAGAATTCAACTCCTCATGTGTATGACACTCATACACTAAGTCTGAAGGCATATGAGTAATCTAGGGTTTACATGATAATATACAATATGCGATATTAAACAAATACTTTGATAAATGAATAATGCATCGTTTTATTTCATAAAATATAATCTGTTTACATTACATGATGATCTAGAGCATATATCCCAACATCCATATGCATGGTAAAAAGCCATGCCCCGGTCCGGACCGCCCAGGCTTTGGCCCGGCTCAGGATTAAAAAAACTCAGGTCGGTGTTTAGAATTAGAGGTCGGGCTCGGGCCCGAGCCGGGCTCAACTCAAAAAAATCCCAGGGCCCGAGCTTAGAAAATTATATATATATATATATATATATATATATACTATATATATATATATATATATATATTATATATATATAATTTTTTGTAAAACAAAAGGCCAGATAAAGCCCAGGTCGAGATGGGTCGGGTCGGACCAAACTTTTCTTGGGCTCGGGCCTGAATATTCGTTCTAAGCTCGGGCAGCTTATCAAAGGTTGGGCCCGATCAAACCCATGCCACTCCTATATATCCAGTAGTATTTCCATAGCAATATCCGACCAGGCTTCCCAGAGCTAGGTTGATGAGACGTTTATCCTATTTTTGTTTTACCATTGTCTTGTCGCTTTCATTTTTATTATGTCATTATTTCATGCATGTCCCTGCCCTGTTATGTTCTTGCTTTACGATTAATATCCAGCTAGAGTTGCGATAAGTCCGACTATTCATCAATTTCATAAAGAATATCTGGCTAGGCTTCTAATAAGCCAGGCTAACGAAAAATGAGTTCTATCATGTTCGCTTTATTGTATTTCGTTTACTATTGAGGATTTTACCATTTGTTAGTGTTACTATTATTTATGCATACTGCTGCTTTATTATGTCTCTGTTTATGAATATTCGTCCAATCATTTCAATCACTAGGAATATCTGACCTACTATGCTCATGTACGGCTAGGCTTCTATGAAGCCAAGCTAGCGAGATATATGCTACAATCTACTTGTTATACTACTATAAGATGTGTGTGATACTTCTTTTGAACCTAGATATTATACTAGTATCAGTAATGGGTGTAATGTGGCCTTAAATCATTCCCAGTGTCCTATACTGGGTGGCGAATCCTTTATTCTTCGGTTAGTCCCCCAGAGGCTATCCGTACTCTTTACGGACTACGAGCCCAACAGTGTCATGGTCGCCGACGTCATGGGCATAGCGAGCGATAAAACCCGCTTCGCTCCTATATATGGCAACTCCACTGGAGATAGAGAATCGGCCCCCCCTAAAAAAATTCCTTGTTGTATTCACGACGAGACCAAAGTTAACCATGTCTTCATTTCTTTTGTATACCCTTCAAATCTTGATAGCGTTGCAAATCATAAAATCGCCTTCACTTAAGACGGTAGATCGCTATGTGATCATTTATTGGCACGTACCTACGGGTTAAAAAGGTGCATTCATTGGTCGATCGAACCCTTGAGTGGGGAGACCTAATTTTGGACAAGCCTTCGCAGATGAGAGCCTAAGCACGAACCCTGGATCAAGCCCACATGTAAGTCTATAGTTGATTCTCTATAGAAAAAACCTCCATAATGCTTGTCTTTGAACCCTAACCAGAATCCAAACTTATTAGGCCTTTCACTAGGACAAGTTTGTTATTTATAAAGATTTAACTGAACATTTTAAAATGGCAACAATCCAACTTGTATGAAAACCTTGATGGCCCAGAATATTTGTTTATGGCCTGAATGCGCTAAATGCATGAGTCTGATGCATGAACTGGCTTTTATCTAGTAAGGTACGTTGTGTTTTAGCCCATTCGAATATTCTTAAATGTTTTAAAGCCCATCCCCAATAACTGTGATTATTAAGGATCCAATTCATCACTTTTAAATAATGGCTCGATCCCTATATTAGGTTAGGTCATTTGTAAATGGGCGGCCTTTGTCTTTTAACGATGGAAAAAAATCGAGATAGTAAAGGTTTTCTTTTTACAAAGAGGAAACAAGTTTGCATAACCACTGTGGTGCTTAAGATAAGCAGAAACCTAGAAAAAATATTGGACTTACCATGTGTGTGGGATTAATAGGGTTGGAAGGTTATATTCTGATGATAAACACACCTTGCGTTTCATGCATCTCATGCATATATACATCATGCTAACCTTTTTTGGTTACAACCATCATAGCGATACATTAAGTTAGGGAAGAAGGCAGGTTAGTCCTAAAGCAGTAGCAAACTCAGAAATGACCAATAATAAAGGTTCGTGTAGAATCAATTGGCAGCCAACGTGGATAGAATTGTTGAACAATTACAGACTCTGGCCACTGCGTGGCTAATTGATGGCACATCGGGCTGCAAGGGCCGAGACTGGTGAAAAGAGGCACATAGAGCCTATAGATAGGAAAACTGAATAGATCCATGTCCTAGAGGATGACATGATTGAATATATTGCAGACATGATGGCTAATTCTCAAGAAAAGCTCAAAACGCTAAATGAACAAATGGAGTCAGTTGCCCAAAAGATAAAAGGGCAAACATGAAGTTCTTTTTGACTATGATGCTATGACAGTCGAAGAACAATTGCATTCATAATTTAGGTCAATATATATCAGCGATGAGTTCCACCGACTGAACCAAATATCAAGTCTTGAAGATGTTTGGTATGTCATTGGAGGGAGCACCATTGGTATAATACCATAATTTGGAGAAGAAAGTAAAAGATGATTGGTGAGCTTTAGCAGAAGCCTTCACGAATCAATATGTCACAGACACGGAAATTGATTTATCACTCCGTAACTTGGACAATACTAAACAGAAGCAGGATGAGAACTTCAAGGAGTATGTCGATTGCTGGAGAAGCTAGTTTTAAAGATGTAGAAACGGCCCTCAGAGAATGACCAAGTAAAAATGATCATTAAGGGCACCAAGCCCTCAATATACAACAAACTAAGGAAGATGACCTCCATGATTTCTGATTTTCGACAATTAAGAGAGACCGTTATAGATATCCAGGAAGAAGAGGTGAAGAATAAAAAATTCTATAGCTAAACCAAAGAGAAACATCGGAGGGTCTCCTGAAACAAAGGCTGATTCCGCTGTGATTGCCACGATAAGGAATAACAAATTTTCCAACCTTGGCAAACCATTCTCAAAGGTATTTGAGAAACTGATGAAGCAAGA
>SKCR01030741.1:0-95071 GCA_019454045.1 Zanthoxylum bungeanum
TACATGAACGCGCACACATTTTCTTAGTTTCATCATGCATCAGGTCTAGTTCCGTTCGAACGCGTTCTCGAACGCTATACGAACGCGAACCTTCTATTTACCGTTCGAACGCGTTCTCAAACGCTACGCGAACGCACACGCATTTTCTTAGTGTTTCATGCATCAGGTCTGGCTCCGTTCGAACGCGTTCTCGAACGCTATAGGAACACGAACCTTCTGTTTACCATTCGAACGCGTTCTCGAACGCTACGCAAACGCGCACCCACTGAACTGAGTCATTTCCATCAGATTTCGTGCATAATTGTTCCTAGTAGCTATCCCTTCGTATGATGAACCTGATTGTTTCTCTGTATTACGCAAGATTGTGTAGGTGTCGTTTATCTGTATTCCCCACATGTATGAGTACAATGTGTTTATTAACTTGTATGCATGCGAACTTAGGGGTAAATCATCCTTGGAAATATGTTGCTTAGGCTTGGTTAGATTATTGCACAAATCATTTTATTACAAGTGGAATAAGTAAGGGACCATTCCGAACCCAACAGTTTGAGGTCTTCCCTTGCGAGGGGTGAGTGCGGCCTTAAATCTTTGTCCCAGTTCACACCGCGTGGCGACTCTATTATTCTCCGGTTTAGTCCCCCGCGGGCTAATCCGTACTCCCAACCGGACCGCGAGCCCGGAACAGCATGCGTCGCCCATTTTGTGTTCCCACAGTTCCCCTCAAGTTGGACATGAAATAAATTGTGATAATTTAATCGAACATAAATTATCCTCCGATCAAATGGTCATTCGATTTCAATGACCAAGGTTGACATCTAGCAACATGCCAAGGCCCCCAAATAAGAAGGAAAGATATATATACCCATTCTATATGCGATTTACATATGATACGGTCCGTCGCCTCACTGTATCCCCACCGTTTGACCTAGGGTATGGAAAATGTCTACCTATATAGTCAAAGGTATGATGTTGATAGTGTCATGAATCGTGCTAACCCAAGAATCTCACATGATTCTTCCGTTGCGGCCACAGTCTCAAGCACTGATCACACATATCTGTTGGGGTTTTTAAGGGATCGGTAACGCAGCGGAATCGCGGAAAATCAAATTTTCCGATTTCAAAAATTTTTCTCGGATTAATTAAATAAACTTCTTTATTTAATTATCCAATTATCAAATTCTGAAAATTACACAAGAAATCAAATTTCTTGGTAATTACCGAATTGCCCCAAAACTTTGTTAATTTATCATTTTAGTCCAAAAGTTGTCAAATACAATTTTGGATGATTCTAAATTATTTCTAAAATATTTTTCAACACATCTAATGCATCAAAATCAGATTTCACACAAATCCCCAATTTTTAGTCTAATGTCGTGAGCCACCCAAAATTTTCAATTAATTGCAATTTGGTCCCCTTAGTTCAAAACATGCCAAGATCAAATCCAATCAACCTAAAATTTTACATGCATCATTTCATACCATAATACATCACATATATGAAAATCCCCAAATTTGGAGTGGGTTATGAACCCTAATTTTTCAATTTCATCAAATTTCCAATTTGCCAAATCTTTAAAATCCAACACTTTAATCCATTCAATACTTCACCAATCTAGCCTCACCACTTTGAAACACAACTCTAGAACAATTCTAGGTCACCAAGGAGTGGCTTACCAACTCTAGAATGGCAACTTGATTTTCAAAAATCAAAAGTGAAGCTTTGAAACCATTTCAAGCTTACTTACATGCACAATCTTTCATTCAAGTTCACAACAATTAAAACACAAACTATAAGTAGAGAGACAACATCAAAGCAACACAAGATGAAGCTAAGCATGTTAGAAACATTTTTCATGTTGAAGACTTTGAAGAAAAACTTACAAAAACATGATTTTTCCAAGCTTCTCTTTAGGCCTTCAAGCTTTTCTCTCATCTTCTTTTATGTTTTATTTGGTATCTAATGAACTTCTTAAAACCTAAAATATGAAACAAAACAATATATACTCCACAAATTTAGCCTTGGCCGAAATTATGGTGAGAAAAAATATCAAGATATTTTTGTTTCATTTAAGTTCAACTTGTCAACTTGCATTTCTAAATCATTACACTTTAATGAATTCAACCAAGTCAACAATTGCAACTCAAAAATATAACAATTATATTTATTTAGGTATGGCCGAAAATTACATTCAAATAAAGGAAAATGATATTTCAATTTTAAACAATTTAAACAAATATCAAAGAAGTCAAATCCAATTTGACTAACATTTTCTTTACTTTAAAGTCAATAATAACACTTATAATCATTTCCTAACTTTTATTTGGTAAGATATTTATATTTTAATTATATTAATTATTTAACAATTAATTAATTAATTATTTAAATACAAATATCTCAAATATATGTATTATATTTACATTAAATATCTCAAATACATATATTAATGATATATGTCAAATACCTTTATTTGACAATTAATTAATGTGTATTTAATAATATCATATATTAAATAACAAATACACATTAATTAGGAAATGACTGTTCGGCCCGTTCGCATGTATTTTTCGTTTAACGTTTAACGATTTATAAATAATCACCATTATCATAAAAGTTGCCCTAGTGCTCTACGAGTATATTTCATTAGTGAGACTCTCTAGATTCAGGTATATCCGTCACAAAATCCAATTTCGTGTCCATAATTTACCCACCCGTAAATTATGACGACCACAGATAAACTAGCTGAATCATACAGGTCGAGGTCATTGCATACGTATAATCCCTCCGTCACAGGTATCCGGATAATCCCAGAGATATAGATGTAAACGTCAAATCTCTATAGGTATTATCTCGTCGACGTTTCTATTAGCAATCTCTAAATAACATTCGGAACTCACTTTCGAAGTATACTATGGCCATAGATTTAACTGATTGCTAATCACATATGGACTACCTATGCTCTGTACACAGAACTGACGGATCCTATCTTGACACACACAGGATATCCTGAGGATCGGTCCACACCCAACGAACATGCGGAGGTCTGATCTAAATAGATCGGTGACGTGACTGCCATCTAAGTGTGGAGGATGTCTCATACATCCACAGTGGTATCTCAAGTCGAAGGACCACTATGCTACTCAACCCGAGAAGATTCTTATTGACGTTGGTGTACCATCCATTAAGAATCTTCGGTGAGTCGTTCAGTGTTTATCAATTATAAACACCTACACGTCTATACGAGTCTCCACTCATGGTTCATTGGGATAAACCATCGACCAAGTCTCGATATACGACATGTACTGGTCTCAACGGATTTGACTAACCGACCCGTTTAGTGAATCTTGACCAGGAACTATATTTGATAATATACATTTAGCAGTGACACTTCCCAATGTCAATTACAAACTACCTTTGTAACTGTGTACTGCATTATATATTATCGGGCCTTTGTCTAATATATACATATCACTAAACCATATTTAGTTTCAATCTAATCGTAATCAGATCGAATACGTATATAAAAACAAGAGGTGCAACCATAAATAAGTAATATTATGGAAAATGGGATGTTCGTATTCATGAATCAGACATAAATACGGTCCGGATTGGCGCTCTGAGCACCAACCCCAATAATTTCTCCCACTTGCTCTAGTGCCAATCCACGGTATCATATACACATCTCAATGTGTATCGTATACACATGGCCCTCAAAAGCTCACCAGTACTTAAGAGGTAGGCAACAAGAAGCAGGTCCGCTATGACATATTGAGTTTGTCAAACAAACTCCATCGTTCCCATAGCCATCATCATTCATATTTTGTAGAATCTAAATTATACATTAATATGACTCTGATGCTACATCAGTATTGTGCTACAGCTACTGAGTTGTCCAAGTATTTAGGAATCAAATCCAAAATACTATGCGGACAACCGCAAAACAACACCAATATAAAACTTCTAATTTATAAGGTCACTATGCAACTTCATAAGTCAATACTTCATAAGTTGCATCTAATTCCACTGAATAGTAGAATCCTTCGTGACACTCCCACTGCATCTTTGTGACTCTTTATGACGTAGACTGTCTAACGTCATAATTAGTCTCAAAACTAATATGACCCTAATGGTTGCAGACTGTATTCTCCATGAATTAGAACCTCGTTCTTAATATCTCAAAGATCACAAAGAACGTGTTTCAAGATCCATCATATGGTCTATAGGATATCAAAATAACTCGTAACAATTACGATTAAATCGATATCTTTAATCGCATATAAGAAAGTATTCATTATGTCATCATCAAATGATACATAAGATTGATTAGACATTCTAATCAATATTTCTTTCGAAAAAGGAATCATCATTTACGAAAGATGAATACTATATACAAGACACACATTAACTGTCAAACAGTTATACTAACTGTCATACATATAGCCTTGTTGTGTCTTTTATTAGATCATATCTAATGCACGACTAATATGAGTATCTCACAAGTCTCTTAGTTTTATATCTGATATAAAACTTTATATCAAATATAACAGAGACTACTCCCACTGCTTTCACGGAGTAAAGAAGACTTAGGTAAACTTTTACCTTACAAACATCTCATTATTACTATAATAATGATAATGTTGTTAGGATATATAACACTAGAAAGTAATTTGTACGCTCCCACTAACCCTTCAATCACATATGTATTCTCTATACTTTGACAAGATCAGACAATCTGACTGATATAAAAAATAGAGAACACGAATTTCTGGAAGACTTATCCGAGTCTACAATAGGCTCTATAAGCTAGCACACTAAACTGCGATCTCAGCAGAACACAAACTCTAGGGCCATTCCAGAATGAACTCTTCAAACAAAGAAATCAACTGATCTCTTATCTGAATAAGTCATTCAAAAAATGCCACTTTGCATTCTTTAGCTAAAATGTACAGTTTAATATCAACATTAACCAATATATCTTTAATTGTTCAATTAGTGTGACTAGAGACAAGTTTCCTCAGAATCTACAATAGATTGCTGAGTATAACTTTTCTCACTGTCATACTGTAAAGGTCAAACCTTTAATAAGCTCACATGCTTTCGCTGCGCAAACAATTAGCACATTCATGAACTAATTCATAATGAAAGCTTAATCAAGTTCAAAACTTGATCGTAGTAAGCTATGAACAATCTTAGATCTATGGTTCAATGGTGAACTTCCAGAATCGATATCAAATATCGCTTCCATTATAAATTATAGGATAATTTTCTTCAATAAGAAAACAAAAGAACCATTAAGTATCAAATACTCGTAAATGATTCTGTTATCCTATTGGACTTGTACGGAAGATGTATAAGGGTTGTTTCATCTTATTAATTACGTAGTTCCAATTATAGTTTATCATTCTCACATTTGACTTCAATAAGTCAAGTATTTTCTACAATAATTAACATCTGATGTTACACACCAAGTAATAAAATGATTTTATTACTTAGGATCGTAGGAAATATATTTTATTAAATAGAATACAATATTCTATAAAATAGAATAAATGATAAACTTTTACTTATACCTCCGAGGTGTAAGTAATTTCCATTATATAACTATATAAAAAGAAAGATTCAAATCTCAAACTTTTCAAGATTCAGATTTTCTACCTATACATATCATATATGTAACTGTGGAAATTAATGGAACCTAAATTAAAAGGATGAACTAGTGTTACTGGAGCATATCCCCAAGAGTATTGAAACTAATTCGGTAACATTCAATATCAAACGAATCAAATCATATAAGATTCAATTACTCCCAGACCAATTCCATCAAGATGGAATCGTGGAAGAATTATATTGAATAAGAATCATATTCATTGAATAACCTTAGAACTAATTGCTTTAAATTCAGATCTTTGATCGTATCAAGATCTTTGAACAATCAAAGACATGTAATGAATTTTGAGGATAGAGTTCTCTAAAAACTTTAGATTGAATATATTTGAACAAGTCAACAATGTTCAATCTATGTTTCATCAGAACAGATTGAAAGTTCTTGATACTTTCAAGACGTTCAATATGCGTTCCTTCAGAAACACGTAACTAAGTTATGACAATTCATAAACTAAGTTACAAAGTAAAGAAAACTACCTTAAGCAATTACAATTATTAAACTACATACATCCAATGTATCAGTTAAATAAATCTGGTGGTCCAATGACAATCATTGGTTAAACGAGATCTTAATCACCTTCCCGAATACAATATTCATTAAATGGATAAGGATAAGTGGTGTGATCTCGTATCAAACCATCCTTTACCATACAGAATAAGCATCCAATGCTTAAGATGATAAAATCTCATAAAGCACCGTTCTAAATTATTTACTTTACCGAATAATTTTTCTTAATGTTTATCTCTATGTCAATGACACTACTAGTTATATTTAAAATATATAACAATTTATAAAGAACAAGTAACTATCCAATAGTCGCGAGTTCCGATATCAAATATCAAAACAATCGTTAACTAATATTTTTAAATAACTAGATGGGAGATCTGGTATCCAATACCTATAGTTGTAATATTGTGAAAATCATATTTTCTATACACAATTATACACATCTCCTTTCTTTAGCTTTACTATTTGCATTCAACTATTCACAACAATTGCAAATAATTGATTAGCAAACAGTGTCAGACACATTGCCTCTAAAGGTCATTAAAGCTAAGAAACGTCATTACTAGATAAACAAATACCTAATGAGGTTTCTTAATACCAGTCAAGAATCTCGAGACATGAACTAATTCAAGTCAATTCTTACTGCATAAGAAACTATTCTCTCTAAAGTATTATATCCTAAAAGTGATATCTATCTAGATTATCTATCATGACTTAGAAACTAAGTCATTAACTATCTTGATTTTTGAAGAAAATCGGAACCATAGTTCCCGATGGTTTAGACCAATCTAATAATATCCAAGTCTAGTAGTATCTAGAACCTATTATAGAATAACTGCAACCAAGAGTCAAGTCAGATAACATATCAAAATATGTGTGCAATGAATAAAAGTTTAATTCTATCTAATATAGATTAATGAAAACAAACAAACGGCCATTTCCATAATAATACACACTGCCTAAGTTAAGGAATTTTTAAACTTAGTAGTGTCTCCCACTATTTTACGTAATACCGTAATCCCCAACGGAAAAATGAGAATTCAATAATTAAATCGAATTCCATAATGGGAAGAAGACCCCATGAATATATTTCGACTCACAGCAGAGGCACGGTCTCGCCTACGTATATTCACAGGTAGACAACTCATTGTCAATCACTCACTAGTGACTCCTGGGTTTCCGGTCCTGGTCGTTTCTCATTTTCGCTGCTAAGGCAGGCCCACAAGGAGACGTACCAAGGTTAAACTCGTCAATGATAAACTCAAGTTACTTGCGTAACCCTGACAACCAGGGCACGTTTAGGATTCCGCTTTCGCTTGAATTTATTTAGTATCTTATATACATCCGGCATAAATAAATCTCTATCGGCTACACCCTCACAGCAGAGGCACGGTCTCGGATGTAGTCACAGAAAAATATTTATAAACCGTATTGACAAGGCGAACCAAGAAACAAGTATTCCAAATAACAGTTACTTTAAAACCTTATTAAGCGGGGATATTTCATAAAAGATTCTTTTAATTTATTTAATCAAATTAAATAAATATATGCATGCAACAAGTAAAGAAAAGAACAAATATTAGATTTTAAAGGGCTAATCATATCAGGGTGTCCAGAATCAGACTTGCTCTGATACCATTTTGTTGGGGTTTTTAAGGGGGGATATCGGTAACGCAGCGGAATCGCGGAAAATCAAAATTTTCCGATTCCAAAATTTTTTCGGATTAATTAAATAAACTTATTATTTAATTATCCAATTATCAAATTCTGAAAAATTACACAAGAAATCAAATTTCTTGGTAATTACCGAATTGCCCCAAAACTTTGTTAAATTTATCATTTTAGTCCAAAAGTTGTCAAATACAATTTGGATGATTCTAAATCATTTCTAAAATATTTTTCAACACATCTAATGCATCAAAATCAGATTTCACACAAATCCCCAATTTTTAGTCTAATGTCGTGAGCCACCCAAAATTTTCAATTAATTGCAATTTGGTCCCTTTAGTTCAAAACATGCCAAGATCAAATCCAATCAACCTAAAATTTTACATGCATCATATTCATACCATAATACATCACATATATGAAAATCCCCAAATTTGGAGTGGTTTATGAACCCAAATTTTCAATTTCATCAAATTGAGCAATTTATCCAAATCTTTAAAATCCAACACTTTAATCCATTCAATACTTCACCAATCTAGCCTCACCACTTTGAAACAACTCTAGAACAATTCTAGGTCACCAAGGAGTGGCTTACCAACTCTAGAATGGAAACTGATTTTCCAAAAATCAAAAGTGAAGCTTTGAAACCATTTCAAGCTTACTTACATGCACACATCTTTCATTCAAGTTCACAACAATTAAAACATAAACTATAAGTAGAGAGACAACATCAAAGCAACACAAGATGAAGCTAAGTATGTTAGAAACATTTTTCATGTTGAAGACTTTGAAGAAAAACTTACAAAAACATGATTTTTCCAAGCTTTTTCTTTAGGCTTTCAAGCTTTTCTCTCATCTTCTTTTATGTTTTATATTTGGTATCTAATGAACTTCTTAAACCCTAAAATATGAAACAAAACAATATATACTCCACAAATTAGCCTTGGCCGAAATTGTGAAGAGAAAAATATCAAGATATTTTCATTTGTTTCATTTAAGTTCAACTTGTCAACTTGCATTTCTAAATCATTACACTTAATGAATTATTCAACCAAGTCAACAATTGCAACTCAAAAATATAACAATTATATTTATTTAGGTATATGGCCGAAAATTACATTCAAATTAAAGGAAAATGATATTTCAATTTTAAACACTTAAAACAAATATCAAAGAAGTCAAATCCAATTTGACTACCATTTCCTTTACTTTAAAGTCAATAATAAACACTTATAATCATTTCCTAACTTTATCATTTGGTAAGATATTATATTTTATTTATATTAATTATTTAACAATTAATTAATTAATTAATTAATTAATTAATACAAATATCTCAAATATATGTATTATATTTACATTAAATATCTCAAGTACATAAATTAATGATATATGTCAAATACCTTATTTGACAATTAATTAATGTGTATTTAATAATATCATATATTAAATAAAAATACACATTAATTAGGAAATGACTGTTCGGCCCGTTCGCATGTATATTTCGTTTAACGTTTAAACGATTTATAAATAATCACCATTATTCATAAAAATTGCCATAGTGCTCTACGAGTATATTTCATTAGTGAGACTCTCTAGATTCAGGTATATCCGTCACAAAATCCAATTTCGTGTCCATAATTTACCCACCCGTAAATTATGACGACCACAGATAAACTAGCTGAATCATACAGGTCGAGGTCATTGCATACGTATAATCCCTCCGTCACAAGTATCCGGCTAATCCCAGAGATATAGATGTAAACGTCAAATCTCTATAGGTATTATCTCGTCGACGTTTCTATTAGCAATCTATAAATAACATTCGGAACTCACTTCCGAAGTATACTATGGCCATAGATTTAACTGATTGCTAATCACATATAGACTACTTATGCTCTGTACACAGAATTGACAGATCCTTTCTTGACACACACAGGATATCCTGAGGATCGGTCCACACCCAACGAACATGTGGAGGTCTGATCTAAATAGATCGGTGTTGTGACTGCCATCTAAGTGTGGAGGATGTCTCATACATCCACAGTGGTATCTCAAGTCGAAGGACCACTATGCTACTCAACCTGAGAAGATTCTTATTGACGTTGGTGTACCATCCATTAAGAATCTTCGGTGAGTCGTTCAGAGTTTATCTATTATAAACACCTACACGTCTATACGAGTCTCCCTAGACTCATGGTTCATTGGGATAAACTATCGGACCAAGTCTCGTTATACGACATGTACTGGTCTAACCGAATTTGACTAACCGACCCGTGTTAGTGAATCTTGACCAGGAACTATATTTGATAATATACATTTAGCAGTGACACTTCCCAATGTCAATTACAAACTACTTTGTAACTGTGTACTGCAATATATATTATCGGGCCTTTATCTAATATATACATATCACTAAACCATATTTAGTTTCAATTAATCGTAATCAGATCGAATACGTATATAAAAACAAGAGGTGCAACCATAAATAAGTAATATTATGGAAAATGGGATGTTCGTATTCATGAATCAGACATAAATACGGTCCGGATTGGCGCTTTGAGTACCAACCCCAACAATATTAACCCGCGAACTGGAATACTACTCTTATTAGAAATACTATCCGAGAGAGTGGTGAATCTCTGTTGTATCTTTACAAACTTCATGTGTTTCCACAAATGACCCAATCAGACCCTTATGACCGGATCTTTTAAACCGGGGAAAGAGAATATCAAAGTTATTTGATCCACATATAAGATTGTAAAGACCTCAAGTCTAAGGACTAGTCATACAATCGATACATGAAAGTTCTCACAGACACATGGGATAAACACTCCATGTGAAAACTTTTGGCGGTCAGTTCGATGGACACGAGCAACTTATGCATCCATGTGATACACCAAACGGATGGATCTCCGCTAGTAGCCTATGAGATCAGCTACCCCACTTAAGGGCGGATCATATCATAATGCTAGTCTCTCCGCTTTGTGAACTCCCAAGTTATTCACAAAACTATGACTAAGAACGTTTAAGAGTAATGATTCTCATAAGGTGTGGAAGCCATCATCTTATTACTCCAAGGGCTTTATTACAGTGTTTGATGATTCATATAAGTTATGTAAGACACGTATAATAAAGATTTTCATTTTATTATTAATGAAAATATTACAAATACATGTACATATAGCCCATCCATAAGTTGGATATAGGGCATATCCCTAACAATATAACCCAATTAATCATATGTCTATGTCAACCAAGTTACCTGAATTCATTAAGATTAAGTTCCAATTATGGCTACCCCCGCCCGACAGGTATATGTCTATCCTGTAAGGAAATCTATTAAAGGGTTATCTATCCTCAAGGAAGATCGTTGGCTATTAAGTCTAAGGCTGAAACCTAAAATTCATTTGTCAAGTTATTTTAAGTTTACCAGATCAATCTTATTAATGACTAGTTAACAAGAAGCATTAAGCTTAAGACTTAATAAATAAACCTTTATATTACCCAAACTATAAAATAACCTCTTCTAAAAAGGTGATATTGAAATTCATCACAACCCTAGATAACGGGCTTAGCTACGACACATATTTACGGCTAGTTAAAGCTTAAATAAAATAAAAGACATAAAGTAAATGCTGAAATTTAAATAAAATAAATGATGGAAAAAATATAAAAATACAATAAAAGAAAATGCTGAGGTTAAATGATCCACTTTTATTACTACTATTTTAGATATCCCCCTTATTATAATATATTAAATTTGCGTGATAATTACCAACCATCCATATAGGCGGTATCCTGATTAAATCAAATTAATAATTAATTACCAACCGACCAATCAGGCGGTATCCAATTTAGTCAAGTTTAAAACCAATTTCAATAATTACCAACCGACCATAAGGAGTAATATTAAGTCAGGTTTTAAATAGTTAATATATTATAATTAAGGGAGATTAATCTAAATATTAGTAATAAAAGCTTTACCTTTTACCCCAGCAGGGGGGAGTTACCTCCTCATTACTGAAAAGTAAAGACTGAAAAGTAAAGAAAGGAAAATACTATTGCATAAATGTAAATTGCAGAAAGTAAAGACTGAAAGGTAAAGAAAAGAAAGTGCAAATGCGAAAATTAATTACTGAAAGCTGTAAATAAACAAACAAGATACAATCTTCTTAGTATTCTTAAGGAATTATATAGAAGAAAGTATGAATTACAAATGAAAATTCGGCCCTTATTTATAGGAAAATTTTTCCTCCTCCCGTCGTGACGCGCAAGATTGTTCTTGCGTCGCGACGCTCCGCTGATGAAGGACACGTGTTGCGCGGCTTCCAGAGATGATGACACGTGGCAGACTGAATGATTATCTTAATAATTATGCTGACGTGGCGACCACTGAATTATTGTGCTGACGTCATTGATGACGTATGTGCTGACGTAGCGCTGATGTGGTGATGATGATTGTCAGCAGCATGTGATGATGACACGTGTCTGGCGCACGTTAGCATGATTTGATGTGATGTTGACATGTGGCAGACACATGTTAGCAAGGCAAACTTCTTTGATGATGACACGTGTCCGGCGCACGTTAGCCGTCGCGACGCTCAAAATATGATTTTGCCCTTTTGTCTATTTTTCATTGTTTTGGCCCTGTCTGATTCCAGTGAGTCCTGAAACCTTATTTATATACAAAATAACACAAAACACATCAAAATATTCATAAAACTCAAGAAACTATACAAAATATTGGGTCAAATGAGTGGGAAATAGTGATACATTTATCACTCATCACCAACACATCAAAATTAGATTGCAACAAAATCCCCATTTTTTTGCTAATTGTCGAAACAGCCCCAAATTTTCTAGTTTTTGTAATTTGGTCCTTTTATGTTCAAAACATGTCAAGATCAAATCCAATCAACCCAAAAATTAATATGAATCATATACAAACCATAATATATCACATATATGAAAAGACCCAAATCTGGAAAGGGTTAAGAACCCTAATTTTACAATTTCTTCAAATTGACAAATCTTACCAAATCAATTAAATTCATCACTTTAATTCAATCTAAACCACACCAAACAAGTCTCACCATCATGAAACAACACAAGGACAATTTTAGGTCATCAATGAGTGGCTAAGCAACTCTAGAATGGCAACATGATTATCAAATAATCAAAAGTAAGCCATTGAAACCATTTCAAGCTTACTTTAAAACCATACATGCATACATCTTTCAAACAAGTTCACAACCAATTAAAACACAAACTAAAAGTGTAGAGACAACATCTTAGCAACACATGTTGAAGCTAAGCATGTTAGAAATATTTTCTATGTTGAAAGATTAAAAGAAAGACTTAAAAAAATTAAAGTATTTCAAGCTTTTCTTCTTTGTCTTCAAACTTTTCTCTCAACTCTTTTGTATTTGTTTTTTGTAACTTATGAACCCTAACCTAATGAAATGAAACAAAACAATATATACTCACTCCAAAAAGCCATTGGTCGAATGGTGTATACAATAATATCTAGATATTATTTTTTGTTTCAATTAATTTGCTTTATCAACGTGTGTTTATAATCATTAAACCATTTAATGAAATTCAACAAGTCAACAAAAGTAACTCAAGTCATTTCCAAAAAAATATCAAAACTTAAGATATTTATATTTTTAATTAATTTAATTATTTAACAATTAAATAATTATTTAAATATAAATATTTTAAATATATGTATTATATTTACTTTAAATATCCAAATACATATATATTTATGATATATGTCAAATATCACAATTTGACATTTAATTAATGTGTATTTAATAAAATCTATCATTAAATACAAATACATAATAATTAGGAAATGACTATTAGGTCTCATCGCATGTATTTTTCGTTTAACATTTAAACGACTTATAAATAATCAGTATTATTCATAAAATTTACCCTAGTGCTCTACGAGTATATTTCACTAGTGAGACTCTATAGATTCAGGCACATCCGTCACGAAATCCAATTTCGTGTCCATAATTTACCCACCCGTAAATTATGACGATCACATATAAACTCGTTGAGTCATACATGTCGAGGTCATGGCATATGTTTAATTCCTTTGTCACATGTATCCGGATATATCCCAGAGATATAGATGTAAACGTCAAATCTCTATAGGGATAATCCCGTCGACGTCTCTATTATCAATCTCTAAAAAAACACTTAGAACTGACTTTTAAAGTGTACCACGGGCCCATGGTTTTTATCTGATTGCTAATCATATATGGACTACCTATGCTTTGTACACAGAACTGACGGATCCTATATCGACACACATAGGACACATGAGGATCTGTCCACACCCAATGAACAGATGAAGATCTGATCTAAATAGATCGGTGATGTGACTGCCATCTAAGTGTGGAAGATGTCTCATGTGCTCACAGTGGTATCTCAAGTCGAAGAATCACAAATGCTACTCAACCCGAGAAGATTCTTATTGATGTTGGTGTACCATCCATTAAGAATATCGGTGAGTCATTCAGTGTTTATCTGCTATAAACACCTACACGTCTATACGAGTCTCCAAGACTCATGGTTCATTGAGAAACCATTGGAATCATATATTCTAGTATACGACATGTACCGGTCTCAACGGGTTTACTTTACTGACCAAGTAGTGTAAACCTCGACCAGGAACAATATGAGAATGACAACGTCATGAAACAACTCAATGTCAGTTGCGACGCTTTTACAACTGTATCATGACTAATCATACTAAGGTCTATTACGTCTTTACCATATAAGAAGTTATATTATATATAGAAACTGTTCATTTTATTCATAATAAAACGTTTACAATAGTATTTACAAGGAAATACAACGGGGAATTGGCGCTCTGAGCATCAACCCCAATAAAATCTCCCACTTGCTCTAGTGCCAATATCGATTGTATCTAATACCCATCGGTACCTTGTTAGCAGGTCTGCTACATTATCTTCACTCGGTACCTTGCATACAACAATATCCCCTCGCGACACAATCTCTCGAATGATGTGGTACTTTCGTTCCACATGCTTCGACTTCTGATGCGCCCTCGGTTACTTTGCTTGCGCAATGGCTCCAGTATTATCACAGTATAACAGAATTACATTATTGATACTTTGGACCACTCCCAATTCTGTGATAAAATTCCTAATCCATACAGCTTCCTTTGCAGCTTCAAAAGCTGCAATGTATTCCGCCTCTGTGGTGGAATCTGCTGTTGACCCATGTTTGGAACTCTTCCAGCAAACTGCACCTCCGTTAAGGGTAAAGACGAATCCAGATGTAGACTTTCTATCATCGGGATCCGATTGGAAGTCGGAATCCGTATAACCGTTAACTTGCAGTTCACTTCCTCCATAAATGATCAACTTATCCTTAGTACCTTTAAGATACTTCAGGATATGTTTAATGGCCATCCAATGGTCATTACATAGATTGGACTGATATCTACTGGTTACGCTAACAGCGAAACTGATATCAGGCCTAGTACACAACATGACATACATTATGCTACCCAAACACGAAGCATAAGTTTGTTAGACATTCTAACTTTCTCATCTTCTGTTTGTGGACTCATCTTCCTTGAAAGATAAATCTCATGTCTGAACGGTATATTTGTTGTCTTACAGTTACCAAAATTATACCGTTCCAAGATCTTATCTATGTACGTTGATTGGGATAACCTAATCAGCTTCCTCTCTATATCTCTATAGAGTTTTATGCCTAAAACATAGAAAGTTTCTCTCAGGTCATTCATGGAGAAATTCTTATTGACGCCTTGCATCATCCTTATATCATTCCCAATGATTAAGATGTCATCAACATAGAGGACTAAAAATACCACCATGCTCCCACTGGCCTTCTGATACACACATGATTCTTCCGAATTCTTGAGAAAACCAGACAATCTAATAATCTCGTCGAATCAAAGATTCCAACTTCGTGAAGCTTGTTTAAGTCCATAAATGGACTTATTAAGATTACATACCATACCTGAGTTCTCGCTGGACGCAAAACCTTCTGGCTGTTCCATATAGATTTCTTCATCAAGAAATCCATTTAGAAAAGTCGTTTTGACATCCATTTGCCAAATCTCGTAGTCATGATACACAGCTATAGAAAGCAAAATCATAATAGACTTAAGCATTGATACTGGTGAAAAAGTTTCATCGTAGTCGACGCCAGGTCGCTGCGTGTAATCTTTTGCTACCATTCGGCCTTATAGGTTTCAACCTTTCCGTCAGGCCCGCGCTTCCTCTTGTAAACCCATTTACAAACGATAGATGCCCTTTGTGACCTACGGAGTGTGTGTTGAAGGTTCTTCATCTACTTGAACATCAGATTCCTCTGTTGGTTTGTTATTTTCAGGTTGGACTTCATAAAGTTCAACCTGTCTATGATTACCACCGTCTGACAAAAATTCTACTTCTAGAAATTTTACGAAGCGAGCTACGAACACATTTTGATGCTCGGTATCATAGAACATATATCCCTTCATATTCGAAGGATATCCAACAAACCTAAACTTTTTCCCTCGAGGCGAAAGCTTATCTTGCCGAGCCATCCTGACATAGGCAGGACAACCCCAAACCTTAATATAATTAAGATTTGGTCTCCTACCAGTCTATATCTCATATGGAGTCGTAGGAACAGCTTTTGAAGGAATCTTATTCAAAAGATGTGCAATTGTTAAATGAGAGTAGCCCCATAAGTAATAGGGCAAATATGTAAAACTCAACATAGATCGGACCATATCCAATAAAGTCCGATTTCTCCTCTCAGAAACTCCATTGTTCTGTGGAGTACCTGGAGGAGTATATTGAGCGAGAATCTCATTCTCCTTCATATAATCCATGAACTCACTGCTCATATATTCGCCGCCTCGATCAGATCAAAGATATTTAAAATATTGACCTGTCAGGTTTTCTACATCTTTTCGGAACTCTTTGAACTTTTCAAAGGTTTTTGATTTATTCCATCAGATAGACATAACCGTACCGTGATAGATCATCAGTAAAGGTAACGAAGTACAAATAACCATTGTGAGCAGTCTGACTTAATGGACCACATACATCAGAATGTACGAGTTCCAGTAAGTTAGTGGCGCGGTGTCCAACACCAGAAAAATGGGGCTTTGGTAATCTTACCTTGAATACATGATTCACAAGTTGGATAGGGTTCAATGGTGAGATCCAGTATCAAACCATTCCTAACCAATTGGGTAAGGCGTTTAACGCCTATATGACCTAGCCGCATATACCAAAGTTCAGTAGTATTATAACAACAGGTAAACTACGTTATTAATCCCAGTATTCAAAATATCTTTAGAAGTATGCAATGTGTAATGACCATGCTCATTTGGACAACAAAGGATCTGAATATTACGTTTATCATATAAATACAAAGAACATCTCTTAATATTAATACGATAACCTTCTGTATCTAATACAAAAAGAGATATAATATTTGCTACACATCCTGGTACAACGTAGCAATCATACAACAAAAAGTTCCCATTCGGAAAAGAGATATCGCATACTCCCACTGCAACTGCATCCAGAGAGTCTCCACTCCCAAAGCGCAACTGCATCTCTCCAGGCTTTAGTTTCTTACTTTTCTTCAGCACCTGCAACGAATTGCAAATGTGAACTGGACAAGCAGAATCCAAAATCCAGCTGGATGTAACAGATTCACAAGCCAGTGAGATATCAATAACTGGAAAAATAAATGTACCTGATGTAGATGCTCTCTTCTTCCTTATCTGGGCAATGTAGTCAATATAGTTCCTTTTCCAGTGCCCGATTTTACTGTAGTGATGGCATTAATCTTCAGAAGCCCTCTTGGGCTTTGCTATCTTTTCTTGTGGAGGAGGACCAAAACCCTTCTTCTTCTTCGCTTTCGTCTTCTTCCCTTTGACCATGTATGGAAAGAAGCAGAGAGTGAAGTAGGTTTCGGAGGGCGAGTCGGTACTCCATTCCTTAGGTCTTCTTCTGCCGTGATCACCATCCTATGCATTTCATGGTAGGAACAGATAATCACATTATGTTGAAATACATCACGAATTGGCGATAAGAAGCTGGGAGCGAACCAAGAATGACACTCCTACCGAGAACGTCATTCAGAGGGAGATTATGTTGCCTCAGTTGATCGATCAAATCGATCATGTGAATAACATGTGAGCTCACAGCTTGCCCTTCGTCTAGTCACGAATGGAACAGTTCCATCGTAACTTTATGAACAACAATTTGTTCTTGGTTCATATACGATTCTCTTAATTGCATCATCATACTATACGCATCCGACATGCCATAGTATTGTTTCTTGAGTCCCGGTGCCAATGAACTTAAGATGTATGATTTAACTTTTAAATCATCATCTTTCCAATCTTGAAAAACTTGGAGTTCCTCCGGTGTTGCGTCCTCAAACACAACAAGGGGCAACGGACCCTCGAGTACATATCCCAACTTTTCGGAATAAAGGATAATCCTTAAATCCAAATCCCAATCGGCGAAGTTCTCAGCGTCTTTGATTTTGTTCGTATCCAACATACGTGCAAACGGATTAGTCGATTGTGCCGCCATCGCAAATCTATAATATATATTACGAAAAACGGTTAGCAGATATAAAACAGTTTCATATAATATCGAAAGCATTAACTAGATCATGGATTTTTAATCTAAAAATGCCACATCCCACTAAATCATGCAATACTGTAAACCCCAAACATAATACAAGGATTTAATAATTAAATTAAATACAAATAGTGAAAGGTGGATCCCATGAATATATTTCAGCTCACAGCTTTGGCACGTTCTCGCCTACGTATATTCACCAAGTAGACAACTCATTGTCAATCACTCAATAGTGACTCCTTGGTTTCTGGTCCTGGTCGTTTCTCGTTGTTATAGCTTTGGCACGTTCACAATGAGGCGTACCAATGTTAAACTCGTCAATGATAAAATCAAGCTACTTGCGTAACCCTGACAGCTTTGGCACGTTCAGATTCCCCTTCGCTTGAATTTATCTAGTATCTGATATACATCCGGCATAAATAAATTTCTATCGGCTACACCCTCACAGCTTTGGCACGATCTCGGATGTAGTCATGGAAAAATCTATCATAAACCGTATTAACAAGACACATAACATGTAATATGCATCAAATACATAATTAACATAAATCATTATTAATTAGGGATTTTCCGCAAAAGATGCTTTTTACTTTATTTAATAAAATTAAATAAACACATGCATGCATCAAGTAAAGATTAAATTAAACATTGAATTTAAAAGGCATAATCATACTAGGGTGTCCAGAATCAGACTCGCTCTGATACCATTTTGTAGGGGTTTTATAGCGAAAATCCGGTAACGCAGCGGAATCGCAGAAAATCAAAATTTTCCGATTTCAAAATTTTTCTTGGATCAATTAAATAAACTTATTTATTTAATTACCCAATTATTAAATTCTGAAATATTACACAAGAAATCAAATTTCTTGGTAATTACCGAATTGTCCCACAACTTTACAAATTGATCATTTTAGTCCTAAAATTGTCAAATACAATTTTGGATGATTCTAAATTATTTCTAAAATGATTTCCAACATGTATAACACATCAAAATCAGATTTTAACAAAATCCCCATTTTTTTGCTAATTGCCGAAACAGCCCCAAATTTTCCAGTTTTTGTAATTTGGTCCTTTTATGTTCAAAACATGTCAAGATCAAATCCAATCAACCCAAAAATTAATATGCATCATATAAAACCATAATACATCACATATATGAAAAGCCCTAAATTTGGAAAGGGTTAAGAACCCTAATTTTATAATTTCTTCAAATTGAAAAATCTTACCAAATCAATTAAAAACATCACTTTAATTCAATCTAACCACACCAAAAAAGTCTCACCATCATGAAACAACACAAGAACAATTATATATCATCAATGAGTGGCTTGGAAACTCTAGAATGGCAACATGATTATCAAATAATCAAAAGTAAGCCATTGAAACCATACATGCATACATCTTTCAAACAAGTTCACAACCAATTAAAACACAAACTAAAAGTGTAGAGACAACATCCTAGCAACAAATGTTCAAGCTAAGCATGTTAGAAACATTTTCTATGTTGAAAGATTAAAAGAAAGACTTACAAAAATCAAATATTTCAAGCTTTTCTTCTTTGTCTTCAAACTTTTTTCTCAACTCTTTTGTATTTGTTTTTGGTAACTTATTAACCCTAACCTAATGAAATGAAACAAAACAATATATACTCACTCCAAAAAGCCTTGGCCGAATGGTGTATACAATAATATCTAGATATTATTTTTTGTTTCAATTAATTTGCTTTATCAACTTGTGTTTATAATCATTAAACCATTTAATGAAATTCAATAAGTCAACAAAAGCAACTCAAGGCATTTCCAAAAAATATCAAAACTTAATATATTTATATTTTTAATTAATTTAATTATTTAACAATTAAATAATTATTTAAATATATTTTTTTAAATATATGTATTATATTTACTTTAAATATCCAAATACATATATATTTATGATATATGTCAAATATCACAATTTGACATTTAATTAACGTGTATTTAATAAAATCTATCATTAAATACAAATACACAATAATTAGGAAATGACTATTAGGTCTCATCGCATGTATTTTTCATTTAACCTTTAAACAACTTATAAATAATCAGTATTATTCATAAAAGTTGACATAGTGCTCTAAGAGTATATTTCACTAGTGAGACTCTCTAGATTCATGCATATCCGTCACAAAATCCAATTTCATGTCCATAATTTACCCACCCGTAAATTATGACGACCACATATAAACTCGCTGAATCATACATGTCGAGGTCATGGCATATGTTTAATTCCTCTGTCACATGTATCCGGATATATCCCAGAGATATAGATGTAAACGTCAAATCTCTATAGGGACAATCCCATCGACGTCTCTATTAGCAATCTCTAAAAAAACACTTAGAACTGACTTCTAAAGTGTACCACGGGCCCATGGTTTTTATCTGATTGTTAATCATATAATATGAGCATATTATTAGAAAATCTAATTATATTAGGTTTGCTACAGTTAATCGAGCTAGCACGGAGACCAAATGGACCTACGGTTCCGAGCTCCAATAATTCTGAAATATTAATTAAACTCTTTAATTAAATATTACGAATTATTAACTCTTTGTTATTCCACTAAAAACTCGAAGTTGAACTCTCGTTACCGTAGATGGAAAATATAAGTCGAACAACTTCGGTGTCCATCGATATAGTCATTACATATGGATATAGCCCTTCACGAATATCTCATAAATAGAGCCGGGTCATAAATCCGTTAAACCCCTCTAAATATTTTGTTTCTTAAGCACAATTGATTCTATAATGAACAATTAATTCATAATAATTATGAATATAAAACTTTATATTCGTAATAGAAGAGTTGAGCGCTCAAATTGTTCAAGTCCTGAAAAAATTCTTAAAAGACATATTATGCTGTTTCTCGTAAGAATGAGTGAATTCCATATCTGTGTAAAATGTTCCCAGCTACACACCAAATCATATCCCCAAAATATGTAGTTATTGGCCGGGAATGCAACACCGACCTCACCATAGTAAATCAAAGGACATAGCCTACCATGCAGGAGTTCGTAGTACACTCATGATTAAGATCGAATCCATATATGACCATCTAGTAGATAAAATGAATTTCTTCAGTTAATGGATATTAAAAGAAATTCATATTTATCTGAGTCCAGTCCTATATGATCTCATCATACAAGGTGCCTCCATTCTCATGTCACTAGATGAACGATCCCGGATCAAGGTCATCATACAAGTATAGAATGGACCGCATCTATAGATAAACCATAAACAAAGTACCATTTTTGTTTGTTCTCTATGGACTATTTTGATTACTAACTTCAGACTTAAATCCTCTCGTGTATCAAACATACACTAAGTCTTAAAAAACAAGTGTAATCAAGGTAAACAAGACAATTAGACAATTTGCGATATAAATCAAACAACTTTGATAAATGAATAATACATTTATTATTATTACAATAATCAATTTCGTTTACAATACAGATACTCTCATCAAGATTGCCATTCAAGAATGCAGTTTTGACGTCCATTTGTCAAATCTCATAGTCATAATATACGGCAATGGAAAGAAGAATCATGATGGATTTAAACATGGCTACTGGCGAGAAAGTTTCTTCATAATCAACTCCATCTTTCTGGGTATAACCATTTGCCACTAGCTTTACCTTGAAAGTCTGTATTTTCCCATATATTCCTCTTTTTCTCTTGTAGATCCACTTGTAACCTATGGGTTTTACTCTATCAGGCTGGTGTAGAAGTTCCCATACTGAGTTAGAGTACATGAACTTCATCTCAAGGTCCATGGCTTTGAGCAATTCCTCTTTATCAGTATCTTACATTGCACTATGATAGGTCAATGAATCATCTATACCATCACAAGATGCAATAACTTACACCTCTCTATTTCCTAGATAACGTTCAGGTTGTCTCACAACCCTCCCACTATGTCTAGGTGGTATGGTATCCTGATAAACTTACATCTGACTCTCAGATGTAGAATGTGTAATGTCTTTGTCAATATTTGACAATGGTGTACTATTCGTACAAGCAAGTAACTCCTCAAGTAACACTTTACTTCGAGGTTTGAACTCTCTTATATAATCCTCCTCAAGAAATGTAGCATTTATCGACACAAATACTTTATTATCTTATGGATTATTAAAGAATCCACCCCTAGTTTCCTTAAGATAGCTTACAAATAGGCGCACATATGAACGTGGTTCCAACTTAGTAGTCTTGTTCTTTAGCACATGTGCTGGACACCCCCATATATGAAAATGTGGCAAACTAGCTTTATGACCATTCCACAACTCTAAGGGAGTCTTGGGAACAGACTTAGAAGGAACTACATTCAGGATATATATTTTTGTTTCCAATGCATACCCCCGTAATGAACTAGGTAGAGTGCTATAACTAAATATTGATCTTATCATGTCTAGTAGGGTCTGATTCCTCATTTCTGCAACACTATTTTGTTGTGGTGTTCCAGGTGCTGTGAGCTGTGAAACAATTCCATGCTCAACCAAGAATTCATCGAAATCTCTATCAATGTATTCTCCTCCACGATCTGATCGTAGAATTTTGATGCTTTTACCTAATTGGTTCTCAACCTCAGCACGATATTCTTTGAACTTTTCAAATGTATATGGCTTGTGCTGCATTAGGTAAACATACCCATATCTTGAATAATCGTCAATAAAAGTGACGAAGTATTCATAATCACCTCGGGCTTTTACATTCATCGGTCCGCAAATGTTCGAATGTATTAGCTCAAGTGTTTCTTTGGCTCTTATCCCTTTTCCAGTAAAAATTATCTTAGTCATTGTGCCTTCTAAACAGGATTCACAGACAGGTAAAGTACCAAGTTTTAACTGATTTAAAACTCTGTTCTTAATTAGTCTATCTATCCGGTCAAGGCTAATATGACCAATTCTAAGGTGCCATAGATATGTGTCATCATGAGAAATCTTTTACCGTTTAGTTTTAGATTTTTCAATCTTAAACATTTCAGTATTAAGTAGTGATTCATGTATTAACGGCCTTAATACATATAGATTACTCTCAGAGTTTCTTGTGCATATTTTTAATCTATTTCTACTAATAATAACTGATTTACTATTAAATGAAACAGAAAAATGATGTTCCATGAGTTTTGTTACAGAAATCAAATTCCTGCGAAAATAAAGACTATAAAGTACATCATTCAAACATAAATAACTATTATTAAAGTTTAATTTGGAAACTCCTACTGCTCTAGCTGAAACAACATCCCATGTCCCAACTCCCATGGTAAAGCTACATTCTTCAAGGTCCTTCCATGAATCAAGTAGCAGCAAAGAACAACAAACATGATTAATGGCACCAGAATCAACAATCCAAGCGGATTTATCATCCTCCACTAAAAGAGACTCAATAACAAGTAAATCATATTTACCTGCATTCTTTTTCTCTTTAATCTCAGCTAAGTATTTTGGACAATTCCTTTTCCAATGCCCTTGTTGTTCACAATGGAAACATTTTCCTTTGGCATTGGCACATTTAGAGCCTTTGTTGTTTTTCTTCTTCATTGGCTTTGCATTTGCCTTCAATTGCCTTTCTTATTCTTCTGCAGATTTAGAAGATTCGGCAATATTTGCCTCAGTATTGGACCTACGAGGAGCCATCACCATGGACTCATAATTGGTGAGCTCATTTAGCAGTTCAGTCAACATAAAAGTCAACTTATTCATAGAACAATTGCTTTTAAACTGCAGGAAACTCTTCGGAAGTGTTTCCATGATCATTGTCACTTGGCTTTGCACATTAATACGTGCACCATGGGTTTCAGCCATATTTAAATGAGACATCATTCTTAACACATGGTCTCAGACTGATGTACATTCCTTCATCCTAGCGGTCAATATAGAGGCAATAGCCTTATGCTGTGCCCGCTCCGAAGGCTGCCTAAATATGTTCTGTAAAGACTGGATAATCAATGATGTTATCGCCATAGGCTGATGCTGTCCAACAATAACCTCAGACATAGATGCTATCAAATAGCTATGGGCTTTCTCATCGGCCATAATCCAGTTATTATAGGCATTACGTGTAGCTCTGCCAACATTGACAAACTTAAGGTCTTCACATACCAGCATTCATGTCACTTTTCCATTTAACATAGTTTTCCACAGTTAATTTTTCTTGTTGTTTGAGAATTGAGATAATTGCAGATGCCATGGCTGAAAAAAATAATAAATGCGCATTCAACATTCATTCATCGCATATTAAAATTGTCAAATATTTAGGCATACAATTAAACATGATGCATGATCAATGTATAATGAATTAGAAACCTAAAAGAATTATTATGCCACAGTTATCTATCATCCCATAAATAAGTACCGTCGTAGGGTATGTCAAGTATTCATATGATAGATTGAGACATTCTCAATTGATTAATATATCTGAAATAACTCTTATTCCTATATTAATCAACTACCGTTATTTTGATCAATGAAGCTTTGATTAACAACATAATCATTCATTTGTGAGTGTGACCTATTATTTCGGAACCCTTGGACTTAACTAGTGAAGTGTCGCCGTAGGGTAGGTCAAATAGCCAGATACATCTAGAGTCTCTATCCTCTCAGAATCTAAACCTAATATTGACCTAAAATTGACACCATCCATAGGGGGACGAAAGCAAAGCCGTCTTGAAGCGCCTTTTGAATCTCACGTTTCTGGATAACAATGGAGATCGTGGGATATATTATGGTATACCCCTCTCCCACTCATTATTTTGAAGTTTAAGGTTTCTATCACACTAGTTTCTAATGTATTAAGATTATGCTCGCCTAAAAATATATCTTTATTAATACTAGTGGATTATAAGTGATCTAACCAATTTTAACTATTAAAATTTTATTCACTAATTCTGATTAGTCTCTACTAACCATTTACTTAATTAAACTAATTTAATCAAGTTGTTATAGTGATCTAATCAATTTAACTATTAAATTATTAGTTCATTATTAGGTTTTAAAATTTAGAATTCAACGAACGGACCAAATGTCATTAAACCATTTAATTGATAAAAACACATTATTTATTCCAAAGGTACATGGTATTGTATCCCGAGTGTAGACCGTATTACCGTCCATTCGAAATCGGCTATGGAATTTACCTCCGGATTTCCATCCGATATATCAAGGAAAATAATGTACTCATAAGGTCCATTTGTATTAAAACTTGAATTCGTAATTTTTAAACCTTTAAACCAATTAATCTTATTAATCCGTTTGCATGCATTTCATATTCTTATTTAACTATAAAATTTACATAAAATCATATTTTATGACTTGAATATCATGCATGTTAACATGTTATGACATATGAAAATGCAAGAGTAAGCACCCTAGGTTATATGTCATGTTAATAAATAATTTAAAAAACACATATTTTTCCAGGCGTGGGCGTCGCGACGCCCACAATTCCAGTAGCTGGAAAAGTATAAGCTCTGGGTCGCGTCGCGACACGAGGAGAGGCAATAGCCACCCAGTGGCTCTGAAATGTTCCGCGTCGCGACACACAGATATGCACGTCGCGACGCAAGGCAGATTTCCAGGGTCATAATTCACAAATCATACACATTACAAATTACATTAACCGGGTTATTATATTTCTATATTAATCTAATTAGTAGAATAAATCCAAGGCATCCATTGGTTTTCAAACTTGCTCCATGGTGTGTTGTTAAGTTCTTCGAGGAAAAGCTTTGTAATGAGTCTTTCGCGGCATCGGCTCCTCCAAGTTACAAATAGGGTTACAAAATGAACTTATTATAAAGGAAATGAACTTACAACACTTGAAAGAATATGACTTTATGGTCTTCCATTCCCAATACCAAAAAAATAAGAACCGAAAAAATTAACAATCAACGCAATACATTCATCACATGAATCAAAGTAAACATTCATCACATAAATATTAAAAACCATTCATCTCATGAATCTAATTGTGCCTACTCATCACAACATGTATTTTAATAATCTATATCTCATATAAATTATTAAAACTAAAAACTTTAAAGGAGAAGGGTTAAGAACACTTTCCAACCTTAAGCTTTTGATGCCAATTGTATGAAACGACTTTCCTTAGCGCATCGGAAGTTGCTAATGTAGGCACCGGCTTCGGTATGGACCTTTAAATTTCTTTGTCTTCTCCCTTCATTGTTGCTGAATTCCTCCAACTCTTGGATATTGGATTTTACTCATTTTGATGTAGATGAGTTTCCTTTGAAATCCAACGCTTGGATCAGCTACCTGATCTTTCGAACTGTGACTCAAAACCAACAAACCGAAGTGTGGGCTTCACTCACAAAGATGAACTCTAAACTTTTTAGAGAAATATAAAATCAAACTCTAAATAATTTAGAGAATGAAGATGTCACAAATGTGTTTGGCTTTTTGAATTTTCTTTCAAACACTCTCACAACAATTGTGAATGTTTGAACTCCCTCTCTTTTCTCTACTTTGCACTTGTGTGAATGAATGAAAATAGTAACTCTTGCAAGTGAGGAGAGATGGTAGAGATTATATTCTCTTACACAAGCCAACTAACTTTGTCATTAAGCATCTAATGCTTTCTTGCAATGGTAAACACATTAATGTGAATGTCATACCAAAGCATAAGAAATATTAAGCTAAAGACAAAGACTTTGTCATTAAGCATCTAATGCTTTCTTGCAATGGAAAACACATTAATGTGAAGGCCATACCAAAGTATAAAAATGGATTAGCTAATGAAAAACTATTAGGTGTATATATGCCACCTAATAGACATAATAAGAGAATGGCAAGCCATATGGCTTTATCTCCAAGGTAAATAAAAATCAATATCTTAATAATGATTAAATTATCTTCAATTATGTTGTAGTAATTATCTCATAATTATTACTAACTTGATTATCTTATAATCAAGATTTGATTATCTCATAATCAATGAATTCTAGAAAACATTAAGTTAAACTAATTTAACATAGTTTTCATTTGTGATAAAAATATTATTAATCTCATTAATAATATATAAATATAATGTGAGCATATTATTAGACAATCTAATTATATTATGTTTGCTACATTTAATCGAGCTAGCACGGAGACCAAACGGACCTACGGTTCCGAGCTCCAATAATTCAGAAATATTAATTAAACTCTTTAATTAAATATTACGAATTATTAACTTCGCATTATTCCACTAAAAACTCGAGGTTGAACTCCCGTTACAGTATATGGAAAATATAAGTCCAACAACCTCGGTGTCCACCGATATAGTCATTACATATGGATATATCCCTTCACGAATATCTCATAAATAGAGCCGGGTCATAAATCTGTTAAACCCCTCTAAATATTTTATCTCTTAAGCACCATTGATTCTATAATGAACAATTAATTCATAACAATTATGAATATAAAACTTTCTATTCGTAATAGAAGAGCGCTCAAATTTTTCAAGTCCCGAATAAATTCATAAAAGACATATTATGCTGCTTCTCGTAAGAATGAGTGAATTCCATATCTGTGTAAATTGTTCCCAGCTACACACGAAACCATATCCCCAAAATATGTAGTTATTGGCCGAGAATGCAACACCGACCTCACCATAGTAAATCAAAGGACATAGCCTACCATGCAGGAGTTCGTAGTATACTCAGGATTAAGATCGAATCTATATATGACCATCTAATAGATAAAATGAATTTCTCAAGTTAATAGATATTAAAAGAAATTCATATTTATCTGAGTCCAGTCCTATATGATCTCATCATACAAGGTGCCTTCATTCCCATGTCACTACATGAACGATCCTATATCAAGGTTGTCATACAAGTATAGAATGAACCGCAGCTATAGATAAAACACAAACAAAGTACCCTTTTTTTTGCTCTCTATGGACTATTTAGATTACTAACTTCATACTTAAATCCTCTCGTGCATCAAACATACATTAATTCTTAAAAAACAAGAGTAATCAAAGTAAACAAGACAATTGGAAAATATGCGATATAAATCAAACAACTTTTATAAATGAATAATGCATTTATTATTATTACAATAATCAATTTTGTTTACAATACATGAAGTTCTAGGGCATATATCCCAATAGCGAGCACCTCTATTTATAGTAGAAGTGCTCATCTCTCAATTTTTAATTCAACCTTCGAAATTAAATACAAACAACAAACTTTTACTAATTTATTTTTTTCTTTTTTCTTTTTTGATTTTTTTTGTTGATAATTTTGCAAACATGATTACAATCCACCTAAAGTGGATTATGACATTTCAACTTTTATTTTTTTATTTTTTATTTTTTACTTTATTTTCTAATAATTAAAATTACATGCAACACACATTGACGTCTTCACCAATTTCGACCTTGAAAACCTCTGAACTAGAAGAAAAGTTGTAGATATTTGAGTCTTCTTTCATCTGAAACTAGAATCGGCTCAATCTGATATCGGAGTAAAAAGTTATGAACAAATTACGAAAATTACGCAAAGTTGAAATTTCTTAAATTGTACACTGTTATAACGGCCTTTCAAGTTTCCGGCCTCCAAAATCCAAATGTCACGTCCATTTTTCTAGTTATGCGTCCAAGGTATTATTTTATCTACATAAGAAATAAAAATCACAATAAAAATATATAAACATAAATTTAATTATTATTTTACAAATGTGTTAAATTAAGGGGATTACTGAAATTATAAGTGTAAAATGATTAATTTCTCTTTTATTAAGTGTACACTTTTTAATATTCATCACACCCCAACCAACTTATTACTAGTCCCTAGTAATTTAAGCGAAAACTTAAAAGGAAAAAAATTCTTATCCAAGTCATTAATTGTTTTCTTTCTTTCTAAATTATCAAATAAGTAAATTCTCTTATACTTTTTACCCTTCTTCATACACACATAAAACAAGGTATCAATCAATTCATGGTGCCCACAATATTCACAGATCTTATTGAAAAGATAGTAATATTTTTGTCCTAGAATTATATTAGAGTTCACACCTTTTTGGCAATGGAAGTTTATTTATAAACAATTTATTTTTTTGATAATAATACATCTTCAATCCTTGTAGTGAGCTTTGGGCCAGTGACTCCCAAACTAGTTGGCTTTAGGGCACTAGGTGTTAAGACACCCATAAAGACTTAATTGCTCGGATCTCAGATATTAAAAAGAAGAAGTGTCTGATTTCCTTAAGCTTTCTTTTTAATCCATGTAACGAGCTTTGTGCCAGAGACTCCCAGACTAGATGGCCTTAGGGAAATAAGTGTTAAAATACCTCTACGGACTTAATTGCTCGACTCAAATAAGCTACGAAATCGAACTTATTCACACATTTTGTTTTACAAACTCAAGATCTACCATTTTACGTGAATAATCACTGCTTGCTGAGGCAAGATGTCCGGTTACTAAGTAAAAGCTTAACTATTATTAATATTTTTTTAAAACTAACTCAAACTCTATCATTTTATGCGAACAATCAGTGCTTGCTGAGGCAAGATGTCCGATTACTAAGTAAAAGCATGGTTAGTTTTTTTTGGGAATAAAAATAAAAATTTCACTGCCTTTAGGTGCTACCTCCAATAAACTAGAGAACTGAATATTATAAAATTTCACTTACAACCCATGTTCATCAGTTACTGTGTATGTTGATAATACATGTCAGATGAGCATATGAAGATCAAATTTAATCAATATTATGGAGAATTCATAAATTTAAATGCTTCAAAAATAAAGGAACAAAAATAACTTATTACAAATTATTTTGAAATGCGTCTCAAGAGCGAAAACTCCTTACACAGTCACCTCTGAACAATAATTCCACTTGGTTAGTCAAAATTTTGTCGTTAGTTTGTGTGTTTTTTTTTTAAAAAAAAAAAACATAAAAGAGAATCAACATAAAATTTTGTTTTTTTACAGACAAAATACTAACAAAGAAACTCTTTTTTTTGGGACAAAAAACATCAACGAAAAAACGATTTTTTTTTAAAACGGAAAACACAGCAATGAAATAAAAAAAAAATGAAAATTATCTAATCAACTATCCCTCCCCCCCAGCCCAACCAATTTGAGATATTGTTTCCAATCTCTCAAAAAGAAGAAGTAGAGTTTAGAAGACATCACCTGATTAGTGTGGAATTGAAAATTGAATCTATGACTATTTAAAAGAAAAAAATTATATATTAAGATTCAAGTCCACTATACGCTTCTTGCCATGATCGTTACCAAACCAGTTCAACTTGGAAAGAATGAGATCGATTTTTTGGTTCATAAGCTAAGAGTTGGACAATTAAATCATCAGGTTTTCTTGTAGTTAGGAAGATATCTTTTATCGATTTTGAAATAAACTCATTTATTTTGGCATCCTCAAGAAATACAAAAAGAAAATCGAAAAAGCCATCAACATTAAGAAGTCCAATGGGTTTTTGGTGAATGTTCAAGTTTGTTCATGACACAACTGTGAATATTTCTTCCAACGTGCCCAGCTCACCTGGTAAAGCAATAAAAGCGTCAGCATGATTGATCATTTCAGTAAGTCTTTCAAATATACTTGAGACAATGCATTCTTCTCCATTTGATTTTCTGATGAGGTTTTCATCTGTCAAAGGTTTTATAATGATCCCCAAAATTTGACTGCTACCTTCTTGCACAGCCTTTGAAACACACCCCATCAATCTAAGATTGTCACCACCATATACTAAGTGCATGTTTCTTTCCGCCATAACTCTACTCAATTCTTGTATAGCCTCAACAAATTCTAGTTTAGTTACATAACTAGTTCCACAAAAGACACATATATTGGTGACTCGTTGTCTTGAAGTCTTCTTCATTTTTGCTCTTTCTCTTATCTGGATGTGACGAAGAAAGAAATAACGAGCTGAATTTATAGATTCCGAAAAAGGGTGAGTAATAAATGCACTAGTACCTGTAAAATGACACTTTTCGGATGAACAGTATAATAGATCGTGAAAGTCAAAAAGTTTAGATACCGTCGGCAAAAATAAAGGAAATCAAAACAGTAAATTAAAGTAAATCAAAACAGAAATTTAAAATAAAGGAAATCAAAACAATAAATTGAAAAATATATGCTGGTAGTTGTGATTGTGGCTCACATCTTCCTCTGGTTTTATGTCCAGTAACGGCTTGAACGCCCTCTATGGGTCGGGGATATGTTTCCCATCTAATTTTCTTATAAATTGGAAAACATTGTCTTTTAAAGTCAGATTCCTGAGACCGTATTGTCGTCTTTCTTTTTGAAATTGTGTATGCAAATTGCGAATTACTCGATGAACATGTTCACTAGGATGCATCTCAATAGTCAATGATATATCATCTAAATACTCATTACTCAAGCCATCTCTAATGAATTGAATTTTATCTCTGTGACTGTCAGACATCATTCCTAAAGAATGACAACGAGTGTTTCACGTCCAACGTGCACATTTATAACAAATACCTAATTGTTTAGCTCTTCATTTTTTAGCATAGGTGTTTTTCCCTAAACCAGGCATGTAAGAAATGAAAGAGCCAGATGACTCACCTGCCAATCGAACTCTTGCTTCAATTATCCAACAAATATCACTAGGAATACCATGGATCATCAGAAGCCTTATTCTTTCGGTGTATACTTTGTAAATTTTCATCAGAATATTTTTGGGGAAAGAAGGAAATATTTGTGGAGTTTTGCAATAGTTTCTTTCATGCCTTGATTGTAGGGTATCAGTAATTTTAGGAAACTGAAAGAACCGACTTAGAGTCACGGAGTACTGTTATCCGCTATTTAACCGGGGTGCAAGATTCTGACAAAAAGATAGCGAGAAAAAAATGTTGCAAAACTCAAGAAAATGGAGATTAGACAAATACAAAAGAAAATAAAAGAAAAGAAAATACATCAATCACAGTACACTGGGTTTGAAAGGAAAATAGATTCTTGAAAATTTGAACACTCCAAAAATAGTTTCAGACGTTGTCCATTCACTTTAAATACACCATCATCCCGAGGATTCTCAATGTCAATAACCCCATATGGATAAATGTGCTTCATAATAAAGAGCCACTCCATTTGGATTTCAATTTTCCAGGAAATAAATGAAGACGAGAATTATAAAGTAAAACTTTTTGACCAATTTCAAATATTTTTCATGAAATTCGACTGTCATGAAAGGCCTTAGTTTCAGCTTTAAGAATTTTCACATTCTCACATGAATCATTCTTTAACTCTTCAAGTTCATTTAATTGTAGTTTACGTTCATGACTAGTATTTTCAAGGTTTGATTTGAATGCATTAATAGCCCAATTTGCATTATGCTCAAATTATACAGGCAAATGACAAGATTTTTCATAATTTATACGATAGGGAGACATTCCCAAAGATATTTTGAAAGTTGTTCGGTATGCTCAAAGTGCATCAGTTAGTCGAAGAGACCAATTTTTACGATTTGGGTTGACCTTTTTTTCTAAAATTTGTTTGATTTCCCTATTTGCTAGTTCAACTTGACCATTTGACTGAGGGTGATAGGAGGTAGAAACTTTATGTGTAACTCCATATTTTTTCATTAAGGACTCAAAAGGTCTGTTACAAAAGTGTTTACCTCCATCACTTATAATGGCCCGAAGGATTCCAAATTGACTTAAAATATTTTATTTTAAAAATTTAATCATAGTTTTGTGATCATTGTTTCGACAAGGAATCGCCTCAACCCATTTTGAGACATAATCGACTGCAACTAAAATATATAAAAATCCAAATGACGGTGGAAATGGACCCATGAAATCTATCCCTCAACAATCAAAGATTTCGATGACAATGATGGGATTTAAAGTCATCATGTTTATTTTTGAAATGGATCCCAACTTTTGATAATTTTCACAAGTTTTGCAAAAAGTATGGGTATCTTTAAAAATAGTGGGCCAATAAAATCCACACTGTAAGATTTTTACAGCGGTTTTCTTAGATGAGAAATGACCTCCACATGCTTCTGAATGACAAAACTGAATAAAACCACTTATCTCACTGTCCGATATGCATCATCGAAAAATTTGATCAGGGTAATACTTGAACAGATATGGATCATCCCAGTAAAATCTTTTAACTTCGGTCAAAAATTTCTTCTTGTCTTGATGGCTCCAATCTGGAGGTATTTTTCTTGTTGCAAGAAAATTGACAATATTAGCATACCAAGGCATAGTATTTACATAAAATAAAAATTCATCGGGAAAAGAATAATTGATAGGAGTTGTGTCAATTGATGACTCATTTGTGAGTCTCGATAAATGATCTGTAACTAAATTCTCTGCTCTTTTTTATCATTGATTGTGAGATTGAATTCTTGAAGCAACAAAATCCACCGTAGTAATCTTGGCTTTACATCATGTTTAGACATCAAATATCTAACAGCAACATGATCAGAGTAAACAACGGTTGAAGAACCAATTAAATATGATCGAAATTTATCCAATGAAAATATTATAGCAAGTAGTTATTTTTCCGTGGTAGTTTAATTCATTTATGCACTGTTTAAAGTTCTACTTGCGTAATATATTACATAAGACTTACCTTCATTTCTCTGTCCTAACACTGCGCCAACTGCATAATCATTGGCATCACATATTAGCTCAAAGGGCAAAGACCAATCATAAGATTGCATGATAGAAGCAGAAGTCAAAAGACTGACAATCTTTTCAAATGATTTTTGACATTCTTATATCCATTTAAATGCTACATCTTTTAATATGAGGTTACATAAGGGTCTGTATATGGTACTAAAGTTTTTAATGAACATCCTATAAAATCATGCATATCCTAAGAAAGAACGGATTTCCCTGACTGTTTTTGGTTGTGGCAATTTAGATATCACCTCTATTTTTACCTTGTCAACCTCAATACTTTTAGATGACATAACGTGTCCTAAAATAATTCCTGAATTAGTCATGAAATGATATTTTTCCCAGTTTAACAAAAGACTTTTCTTCATATCTTTTCAAAATATTTTCCAAATTATTCATGCAATTATCAAATGAATTCCCAAAAACAGCTATATCATCCATAAATACCTCCAAACAGTGTTCAACCATGTCACTAAATATGCTTAACATGCATAGTTGGAATGTTGTTGGTGCATTACAAAGTCCAAAAGGCATTTTCCTAAATGCAAATGTTCCAAAGAGACATGTGAATATGGTATTTTCCTGATCTTCTAAAGCAATGAGAATTTGATAATAACCTGAGTAAACATTAAGAAAATAATAGTATGGATGTCCTGCTACTCTTTCCAAAATTTGGTCGAGAAATGGTAAAGGAAAATGATATTTCTAGTGACGTCATTTAGTTTTCTAAAGTCAATGCACATACACCAACTAGATGAGATTTGAATTGGAATTAATTATCCTTTATCATTTTTCACAACAGTTATTTCAGAATTTTTAGGTACAACTTGTGTAGGACTTACCCACTTACTATCGGAGATAGGGTAAATAATGCATACATCAAGAAGTTTAAGGACTTCTGTTTTTACCACATCTTTCTTGTGAGAGTTTAATCTTCTTTGGGTTTGACGATATGTCCTAGAATTATCTTCTAAATGTATTATGTGTGTACAGATAAAATGGATTAATGCATTTTATGTCTTTTAAAGTCCATCCAATAGCTAGCTTATGTTCTTTTAACTAGGGGTGGCAAAACGAATCAACGAATCGAATTCGTGACGAATTCTAAACGAATCGAATTATAATGCACTAAATTCGAATTCGATTCATTTATTAAACGAATCCTGATATTAGGATTCAGATTCGATTCGTTTATTCGTTTACATAAATCAAACGAATCGAAACGAAATTATTATTCGTTTACTATTCACATTTGATTCGTTTACTATTCGCATCCGATTCATTTATATCAAATTAAACGAATCGAATTTTGTATTCATTTAATAATCGAATATTCGTATTCGATTCGTTTAATCAAATTAAAATATAAAATCTAAGCATTCATACCATATTTAATAACATGTTCATTGTTATAGTATTAAAATCCTTATAACAAGCTCCAAATTTCAAATTACATAATCAATTACTGAGAAGCATTTTTATTAATACTTAAAAATCTTCATAATCACTTTCATTTGTCTCCATTTTCCTGTAATCTTCATAATTTTCATGTAATCTTCATACTTAAAAATCTTCATAATCTTCAAAATCTTCATAATCAATTACATAATCACTTTCATTTGACTCCATTTTCCTGTAAATATGTCATTATAAATAAAAATTATAGCAAAAAAAAATTACAGAACAGAAAAAAAAAACACGAGCAGAACAGAACAGAAAAGAATTGCAGAACAGTACAGAAAAGAAAATTACAATGTTTAATGAAGTAGTAAAATTGCTTGCAGTCGTTAATTTTCAGTTCTAATAACTCCAAGACTTCTTTGATCCAATTATATACTAAAATATTAAAGCTATGAAGCAGTGCCAATCCATGACTTGCACAAACATAACCAAAACTCAACAATTCAAACATAGCACTACAACTAATTTAGTAAAATAGTGCAAAATCTCAAATTCCCTATTTAAAATAGAATTTAAGTTTAAACAATATGAGTAATTCAAGCATACCATTAGGGAAATCTTGAAGTTGCGTTCCACTATCCTGTAAAATCCACAAAACAAAACAAAATCAAAGCCCTGAAACAGAAAGCATACTTACATAATAATAAAAATAAAATGTTGACCCCATTACCTTCTCAATAGACAATGGCTTGTCCGGACCGACCTTCCACTTCCAGTAGAAGGCGAAGAGTACCTCTCCATGATTTTCCTCTCTCTGGTAGGCCTTTGGCTACTTGGCGTCACATGCTATTTCTCTCTCTCTTTCTCACTACTCGACTGAGTTCAATTGAGATTTGAGAGAATTTTAGGTTTGATTGAGATTTGAGAGGGGCGGCTGCTGAGAAAATTTTAGATTTAGGTTAAGTTTAGGTTTAGATGTTACTTTATATATTCAAAATTTTAGGTTAAAAATAGGTAATTACTAAAATATCCATCGAGTTTAAGAAATATAATCAAAATTTAGGGGTAAATTTGTAATATAATTAAATGGGCATTAAACGAATTCGATTTGGATTCGATTCGTTTATGATTCGTTTAATAAACGAATTCTAAACGAATAAACGAATTGATGAGCTCAGATTCGGATTTGATTCGTTTATTAAACGAATCGAATCGAATTGACCCCTTTATTAAATGAATCCATTTTTCTAAACCCATATTCGCTTTAAAGCGAATCGAATCGAACGAATAAACGAATCTTGACCCAAATTGCCACCCCTACTTTCAACACATTTAACAACTTACCTTCTTGATTGCTTGTGAGGGAATCAGAAATTACCACATGGTAAGTTTGTTCATCTCCAAGAAATGCATACTTCAGTCCTTCTGACAAAGTCTTTAACTCCAATTTAGGTGATTCCTCCTGTTTTTCTTCTTTCAGTGTTCCTAGTTCCTCTAAATTCTGTTTTTCTCCATCGTCTTCCAGTACCTAGGGGTGGGCAAAAAAACCGACCGAACCAAACCAAACCGCAAACCGAACTGAATTTAAGGTTTTTTTTTCTAACAGTTCGGTTTGCGGTTCGGATTGGCTCACCCCAAACGGTTTACGGTTCGGTTCAGGAGCTAATCTGAACCGCACCTGTTAAACCGAACCGAACCGTTATAATTAAAAAAATTTATATATTTTTATAAAAAAAATTTGTATTTGTATTTTTCTTTTAATTTTATTCTATGTTTTCTTTTTATTAGTATGATAATTTTTTTTCTTAAATTTTTTGTTAATATATTTATTTGTTAATACTTTTATTCTTCAATTTATTTGTTAATACTTTTATTCTTAAATTTTTTTGTTTTATGGTAGCATCATTATTCTTGAAAGTAAGATGTTGGATTTGTCTCTTAATTAGAATGATTGTAACATCATTAATTAGAATGATTGTAACATCATTATTCGAGGTAATTTTTAAAAAATACAATAATTAATTGTGCCACATTTTTCAATTCTTTATGGAGTGCATGTGTTCCCTGGAGTCACAGCTTACACCTTAGCACTTCATACTATCTGTTTGATAGACTAGTTTTTTTTTTTTTTTTTGTCTTCACTTAAGTGGATGAAAATTTGTTTTAAATATAATAATCCGTAAACCGAACCGAACCAATCCATAAACCGTTGGTTTAAAAAATTTTCAATCCGAACCATAAAATATGGTTTGGTTTGGTTTTTATCAAAAACTGAACCAAACCGAACCGCGCCCACCCCTACCAGTACCTGTGTAGAATCAAGTAAAAAATCATTAGGAGTATCCGAATTTAATTGCATACTTAATTTAAGAAAATTAGCAGTATAATTTTCCATGGAATCAGATAAACTCCCTTGAATGTGTTCATACAAAATTGGTTCAATCAGTTTCATGCTCTCGTTCTCACTGTCCTCATCATATGGTTGTTTACACATGTTAAACAAATTAGCTCCAACGTCATATTACCAAAAGACGAATTCATGATTCCATTCCTGCAATTAATTAAAGCATTAGTTGTTGCTAACCAAGTATTACATGAATTGACTTATAACTGTCTGTTACAAGTTATGTTTTCAAGACAATAAAATCCACATGATATATGAATTTATCGACTTGTAATAACACGTCTTCCACAATTCCTTTCGGTACCTTGACTGTTCTATCGGCAAGTAAAAGAGTAGTTGAGGTTGGTTTTAACTCACCAATATTAAGTTGTCGGTAAATCAAAAATTGAAGCAAATTGACACTGGCTTCAAGATCAAGCAAATCATGTTCAATTTTTTTGATTTTCAATAATACATGAAATAGTTGGACAACCACGGTCCTTGTATTTTAATGTATTATTGGTTGAGAGAATGGAACTTACTTGTTCAGCTAGAAAAGCTTTCTTTATTACCTGATGTTTTCTTTTAACGGTGCACAAGTCTTTCAGAAATTTGGCATAAGATAGTATCTGTTGGATGACATCTAACAAATGAGTATTGATCTTTACATGTTTGAATATTTCATATATCTATGGGGAATGGTTCAATTTCTTTATTTTTAATGTCTGGGGAAATGGAGGTGCATGAGAGAAATTGTTATCATCAACGACGGGTAATGGTTCATCACCTCATTCCTTACCCTCTGAATCTGATTTATTTTCAGTTTCGCGAGGTTCAAGAATAGGTCTGTGGATGACCTTACCATTGCAAAGAGTAATAACAGATTTGACATGGTCTATATGTTGGCTTCCAGAACTACCCTAATGAGGGTTTTGATTACTTTTGGGATTTGGTCGTGGTTGTGCATGAAACTTTCCTTTCTCATTAATGGTCAAAGCAGATGTGATTTTGGAGATAGTATCTTTCAGATCAATCAATGTTTGTACATTTTGTTTATTGATGGCTTCCTGTTTCTCAATGAATGCATGCAAGGTATCTTCAAGGATTTTCCTAGGTGATGGGACATATGGTGCATAATTCTGGGAATTTCGGAAATTCTGGTGTACCTGTGGAGGTTGTTGCGATGGTTTTGCTTGGTTATCATTCCTCCAATTGAAGTTTGGATGGTTTCTCCAACCAGAATTGCAGGTTTAGGAGTATGGGTTTGAATTTGGTCTATTGAATGTGTTTATGGAACTGACTTGGTCATGAAGACATTCTTGCAGGGCTGGCAAGGTTGGAAAAACTTGTGTGACATGTTCATTTGAATTACAGATTTGACAAGTGACTTCTTGAACTGACTTGACATGATTACTCTTTCTCATTTCTAATGCCTTAATTTTTTTTAGCTAGAGATGCATATTTAGCATAAAGGTCATGGTCTTCTCTAAGGTTAAACATACATCTACCAGATGGATGTGGTTTTATAGACGACTCATAAATGCCAAATGTGTCTCATTGTTGTGCATTCTCTGCTATGAGTTCTAGGTAATATAGTGCATCTTCGGGATTTTTGTCCTTAAACTCACTATTACACATCATTTCCACTACTTGTCTACCTTGGGGTGTTAAACCCTCGTATAAGTAGGCAACCAGCCTCCATGTTTCAAACCTGTGATGTAGACACACATTCAACATCTCATTAAACATCTCCCAACATTAGTAAAGTGTTTCCTCCGACTCTTGTGTGAAAGTCGTGATTCTCCTTTTAAAAGAGTTTGTCATGTGAGAGGGAAATAAGTTTTTTAAGAACTGTTCTTGTAAATTATCTCATGTTATGATGAATCATTACCTAAGGTTTTGTATCCAAATTTTAGCTTTATCATTTAAAGAAAAGGGAAAAAAAATTAATCGAATTACATTCATGCTGTAATTTTGATATGTACAAGTGTTACATACCTCTTCAAATTCCCTTAAGTGCTGATAAGGATTTTCTGATTCTAGACCGTGGAATGTGGGTAAAAGTTGGATGACACCCGGCTTAAAATTGAAACATGTTGCTTCTGGGGGAAATACAATGCAAGATGGTGATCTTGTCGTAGTGGGATTAATGAATTGTCTGAGTGTCCTATGATGATTAAGATCGCTGACCGGCGTAAACACACACGTATAACGCAAGCGCACGTATCGTTCAAGTAGTATAAAAATATCGATCCCACGAGGACTTAATTCCTATTGTTGTTATTAATTGTTGAATCTATTTATTTACAAATATCTAATTAAATGGAGAAGAGAATGATTGTTTGATTGGTTGAATGTGGTTTTACAAAATAAATAAATAAAAAGACAAAATAATACTAAGGAAAATAACAAAAGACACAAAGATCTAGGGTCGTGAATCATTCTAATATCATTTAAAAGAAGGAGTGGTTATTTTATGTTTGTGTAATAAATCAGTTTACTAACCTGGAACACTAAATTATGCAAAAGCCTCTGTCGATGGTCAGACGCAAATACCCAGTTTAACCCAATTGAACCATATGTCTATGTCAACCAAATTATCTGGATTCATTAAGTTTAAGTTCCAATTATGGCTACCCCCGCCCGACAGGTATATTCCTATCCTGTAAGGAAATCTATTAAAGGGTTATCTATCCTCAAGGAAGATCGTGGGCTATTAAGTCTAAGGCTGAAACCTAAAATCCCTATGTCTAGTTCATTTTAGATTTACCACATCAATCTTATTGGTGATCAGACAACAAGAAGCATTAAGCTTAGGACTTAATAAGTAAACCTTTAAATTACCCAAACTATAAAATAACCCCTTATAAACCGGTGATATTAGAATTCATCACAACCCCAGATAACTAACACATAACTAGGGCTAGTAACAACTTAAAAGTAAAAGACATAAAGTAAAAATACTGAAAAGTAAAAGACATAAAGTAAAACTGAAAAGTAAAATAAAATAAAATGCTAAGGTAAAAGGAATTACTTTTACTACTACTAATTTAGATATCTCCCATAAAATAATATATAAACTTGTGATATTATTTTACCAACCGACCAATCTGGCGGTATCCTGATTAAGTCAAATTAAGTCCAACCTCCATATAGGCGGTAATATTTGTCCATAATCCAGCCATAAAGGCGGTACCAAAATAAATTTACCAACCGACCAATCTGGCGGTATCCTTGATTAGTCAGGTTTAAACCAGATTAAATTGAATTGCCAACCGACCAATATAGCGGTATCCTTTATTAATCAGTATTTTAAATAGTGAATATATTATTTTAAGGGAGATTAATCTAAATAGTAACAGTAAAAGAATTACCTTTCACCCTAGCTGGGGAAATTACCTCCTCATTACTGAAAAAAATAAAAACTAAAAATTAAAGAAAGAAAAGTACTGTGCGTAAAAGTAAATTGCGGAAAGTAAAAACTGAAAAGTAAAGAGAAGAAGTGTGAAACTGAAAATTAATTACTGAAAACTAAAAATAAACAAACTAGATACAATCTTCTTATTTTTCATTAAGAATTTCAAAGAAGAAAGTATGAATTTTACAAATGAAATGGCTTGGTATTTATAGGCAAAAGTTTGCCACCATCAAATCATCAATCAATTTCTCCACCAATTACATTATTAATTTATCCACTAATTACTCCACCAAATCCATAATTGCTCCAATAATTTCTTATCTTGTTTGGTGGTGATTTGATAATTTTTATTAATTATTTATTAATTAATATTTTGCTTTGAAAATGATTGATAATGACTTTTAATAATTACACTCCACACACTTCTGGATGGTTCATCAATTTCGGTCATGCAATCTCCGACATAGAAAATATTTTCTCTTTCAAAGTTGTAGATCTTTGAGTCTTCTTTAATCTGGCACTTGAATCAGCTCAATCCGATATCTGAGTAAAAGTTATGCCCAAAATACGACAGATGCGCAAAACTGGAATTTCCAAAACTGCACTTCGTCAAAACGCCCTTTCAAGTTTCTAATCTCCAAAATTAATATATCAAGTCCAATAATTGCCCTTATTTGACCCATATTTCATCCTAAATGATTTCATTGAGACCCGATATTATTTTATCTGCAAAATAAACTAAAACATATCAAAACATTCATCAAACCCGAGAAACTAAACAAAATATTAAGTAAAAGGGGCGGTAAATATTGATATATTTCCGCTCATCACACCCCCAACCTAACATTTTGCTAGTCCTCGAGCAAAACAACAAAATAAAATTAAAATTAAACTAAGCCACTTTCGTAGGGATCACGGTTGCATTTAGCATATGCAACAAGCCTTTAAACCCCTAGGTGTCCCTAGTGGACGAGTTGTAGTCTCGTGAGGGTTTACAGCAACGATACCCACAAACGTTTTACAGAAGTAAAATGATAATAAAACTAATGCACACAAAAGCAAAAAGACAAGCGAAAAGAGAATAAAGATGTTAGTGACTAATCAGGTGAAACTTCTACTCCAAGTTACCAGTTGTTTTGTTTCTTTCTAAACTACCGAATAAGTAAATTCTCCGATTATATTTACCATTCTCCATATACACAGCTAACAAAATATTAATCAACTCATTTTTGCCCACAACAGTCATAAGTGCAGTTGATAAGAGAGTAATATTTTTGTCCTAAAATTCTATCAGATTTCACACCTTTTTGCAGCAATGGAATAATTTTTCTCATTTTTCTGATTTTTCTTTGATTTTTCTCTATTTTTATTTATATACAATATCTTCCATCTATGTAATGAGTGTTGGGTCGGTGGCTCCCAAACCAGTTGGCTTTAGGGCACCAAGTGTTAAGACACCCCTACGGACTTAATTACTCAGACTTCAGATATATATATTTTTGCAGCATCTTTGATCCATGTAGCGAGCTTTGGGCCAGTGACTCCCAAACCAGTTGGTTTTAGGGCACTAGGTGTTAAAAACACCCTTACAGACTTAATAACTCGGATCTCGGAAGGAAGTTTTTTTTTTTTTTTTTTACTCCACTGCTTTTTGAGATGTTTCTCCAATTAAACTAGAGCACTGAATATTACAAACTTTTCATTTTAGCTCATGTCCGTATGTTACTATATATGTTGATAATATTTGCTAACTGAACATATGAAGATCATTTTAGTCGTTTTAAGGAGAATTCACAAATTAAATAATTCAAATAAAATAAACAAAAATTAACTTGTTTCGAAAATAGGCTTGAGATACGTATCAGGAGTGGAAACTCCTTACTCAGCTATCTCTTACCAATTTCACCTTTTTAGTCAAAATAAAAACACAAAAACGCAAAATTTTTTTTTTTTAATTTTTTAATTTTTGAAAATTTTTCAATTTTTTTGTATTTTTCGAAAAATTTTGGACTAAAAATAAAAACTACATACAAACTAAAAACAAGGTTCTAATTTCCTCCCCCAAACCTAAATGAGACATTGTCCCCAATGTCTTAAACAGTAATAGGAGAGTTAAGAAGGTCGTACCTGGTTAGCTGAAATCTTACGATTAAGATCTATGTCCAGTTTACGCTTCTTACCACGATCGTTGTCTGTCCAGTCCAACTTGGAGAGAATGGGATCGAGTTTTGGTTCAAAGGCTATGATTTGGTCAATTAAGTCTTCAGCCTTTGTCGCAGTCAGGAAGATATCATGTACTGATTTCGTGACGAACTCATGTCTTTTGGCTTCTGCAAGAAATACAAACAGAAAATCGAAGAAATGCTCAATGTTAAGTAACCCAATGGGCTTCCGATGAATATTTAAGTGCGCCCATGATGCTACTGTAAACATTTCCTCAAACGTCCCAAGCCCTCCTGGTAACGCAATAAACGCATCTGCAGTATTGATCATTTCATGAATTTGTTCGGGCATTCCAGATACGATGCGTTCATCTCCATTTGTTTGTCCGATTAAGTGTTCGTCCGCCAAAGGTTTTGGAATGATTCCCAAAACATGACTGCCACCATCCTGAACAGCTTTTGAAATACTTCCCATCAATCCAAGATTGCCACCGCCATATACCAGGTGCATATTTCGCTCCGCTATATGACTCGCCCCAATTCCTTCGCAGCCTCGATGAATTCTGGTTTATTACCAGAATTAGATCCACAGAAAACACAAATTCGCTTGATTCGCTGCTGTGAAGTTGCTTCCATTTTCTCTCTCTTATTTAGATGTGTATCTCTGAATGGATTGAAGAGAAAATGCATAGCTGAATTTATAGACCTGGAAATGGGTGAGTAATAATTGCACTAGTATCTGCCAAATGACAATTATTAGATGAACGTTAAAATAAATCGTGAAAAGTCAAAAAGTATAAATCTTGTCGGCGAAAATAAAGATAAAAACAAAAGAAAAGCAAATCAAAGCAATAATTAAGGCAACAGAATTGTGTACGCAATACGCCACTAGTTTGGTATATAATTCATCAGGATGCGTCTCAAGAATCCATTCCTTACTCAACCACCACTAATGAATTAGCTCTCATCTTTGTGATTGCCAAACACCATTCCTCCTGTCAAAAAATGCTCCGTTCGTGCTTTCCCTGAAAAACTAACACACAAAATTAAAACTCTACAACATGTATACACAAAATATAAAAATTACAAAAAATTGCATGGGTTGCCTCCCTGCTAGCGCTAAATTTTTCGTCTTCAGCCAGACGTGACTGAAATTCATCTGTTAATGAGGTTTCAATGTCGTTTTAGATGTCCGATCAAAAACAATCCCGTGAGCGTTGCTTTTGAAGGGTCTCTTCCAACAGTAAGGTGGCAAAAAGAGTTTTGTCCCATTCAGTGCTCGTGCCACCTTTTTGCTCCTTGTTACTCCAGTGGTTCCTGCAAAGAAAGAAAGAAAATCAGGAGGTCTTATATGGTGCTTGACTTGGAATGGAAGTTCCATTCTGTCAAGCTTCTGGGTGATATCATTGATTTGTACTCCCCAAAACAGCGATGTTTCTCCTGAATGCTCTGGATCTTTATTAAGGTCAGACATTTGCTCCTCCATTTGCTCTGCTTCTTGCTCCACCTTTTCTTCACAGATGAATTGTAAAATTTTTGTATTCAGCTCTTCATCTGTCATCTGTGAAATACATGCTTCAAAATTGTCAACCAGAGGATGCAAAGATGTTTCTGACATTAGGTCTTCATCCTCTGATATGACTGGAATGGATGGTTCAGATAGATCTTCTTCAAACATCATGGTAAAGCATGCTCCAAGATCTTCATTTTGAGGATTGAAAGTTTGATCCTCCGTTGTTGGAGCAGTTGGTACAAAAAAATCAGCTTCATCTTCGTCAGAATCTGAATAATAAAAGTCAAATTGAGACTTTGCCGGTTCGGGTTCCTGAACTGATACCTCTGGTTGTTGATACTGTTCAGCCTCCTCCTCTGTTGAAGTGTCTTTGTGGATTTCTAGGTACTTGAAGGCTTCATCAGTGTCATCTGAAATTGGTTCTTGAGGTATGTAGTTATGGTTTTCTGTTAATTGTCTCATTTGATCTGTCATCCTCTGAATGAATTCTGATTGTCTCTGAATACTTTCAAGTTGCTTCAGGCTTGTTTCAAGCATTGTATCCAACATTTGGTCTCGTTTCTTGGAAAAATTTTTGAGCATATCAATCAATTGTTCTTCTTCTGATGGTTCTGGTTTTTGTTGAGGATAGTAGGTGGATGGTGGATAAGATGGAAAGTATGATGGTTCTGGCATCCAGTGATAATTGTTGGGCTGGACAACAGGCCTCAGAAAACCGGACTGTTGCTCCCAGATGTGGGGTGTATCTTCTTGTAAAGCTCGTAATCTTTCAATCTCCCAGTAGTGTTCCATTTTTAAATCACCTGAAAATACAATAAAAAAAAATAAAAATTACAGATAAAGATAAAGAAAATTAGATACAAGTAAATTAGATAGCTTCAAAATTAATAACTCAAGAAATATAAGTCCCCGGCAACGGCGCCAAAAACTTGACCGGCGTAAACACACACGTATAACGCAAGCGCACGTATCGTTCAAGTAGTATAAAAAATCGATCACACGAGGACTTAATTCCTATTGTTGTTATTAATTGTTGAATCTATTTATTTACAAATATCTAATTAAATGGAGAAGAGAATGATTGTTTGATTGGTTGAATGTGGTTTTACAAAATAAATAAATAAAAAGATAAAATAAAATACTAAGGAAAATAACAAAAGACACAAAGATCTAGGGTCGTGAATCATTCTAATATCATTTAAAAGAAGGAGTGGTTATTTTATGTTTGTGTAATAAATCAGTTTACTAACCTGGAACACTAAATTATGCAAAAGCCTCTGTCGATGGTCAGACGCAAATACCCAGTTTAACCCAATTGAACCATATGTCTATGTCAACCAAATTATCTGGATTCATTAAGTTTAAGTTCCAATTATGGCTACCCCCGCCCGACAGGTATATTCCTATCCTGTAAGGAAATCTATTAAAGGGTTATCTATCCTCAAGGAAGATCGTGGGCTATTAAGTCTAAGGCTGAAACCTAAAATCCCTATGTCTAGTTCATTTTAGATTTACCACATCAATCTTATGGTGATCAGACAACAAGAAGCATTAAGCTTAAGACTTAATAAGTAAACCTTTAAATTACCCAAACTATAAAATAACCCCTTATAAACCGGTGATATTAGAATTCATCACAACCCCAGATAACTAACACATAACTAGGGCTAGTAACAACTTAAAAGTAAAAGACATAAAGTAAAAATACTGAAAAGTAAAAGACATAAAGTAAAACTGAAAAGTAAAATAAAATAAAATGCTAAGGTAAAAGGAATTACTTTACTACTACTAATTTAGATATCTCCATCATAAATAATATATAAACTTGTGATATTATTTTACCAACCGACCAATCTGGCGGTATCCTGATTAAGTCAAATTAAGTCCAACCAGCCATATAGGCGGTAATATTTGTCCATAATCCAGCCATAAAGGCGGTACCAAAATAAATTTACCAACCGACCAATCTGGCGGTATCCTTGATTAGTCAGGTTTAAACCAGATTAAATTGAATTGCCAACCGACCAATATAGCGGTATCCTTTATTAATCAGTATTTTAAATAGTGAATATATTATTTTTAAGGGAGATTAATCTAAATAGTAACAGTAAAAGAATTACCTTTCACCCTAGCTGGGGAAATTACCTCCTCATTACTGAAAAAATAAAAACTAAAAATTAAAGAAAGAAAAGTACTGTGCGTAAAAGTAATTGCGGAAAGTAAAAACTAAAAAGTAAAGAAAAAAAGTGCGAAACTGAAAATTAATTACTGAAAACTAAAAATAAACAAACTAGATACAATCTTCTTATTTATTCATTAAGAATTTCAAAGAAGAAGTATGAATTTTACAAATGAAATGGCTTGGTATTTATAGGCAAAATTTTGCCACCATCAAATCATCAATCAATTTCTCCACCAATTACATTATTAATTTATCCACTAATTACTCCACCAAATCCATAATTGCTCCATAATTTCTTATCTTGTTTGGTGGTGATTTGATAATTTTTATTAATTATTTATTAATTAATATTTTGCTTTGAAAATGATTGATAATGACTTTTAATAATTACACTCCACACACTTCTGGATGGTTCATCAATTTCGGTCATGCAATCTTCCGACATAGAAAATATTTTCTCTTTCAAAGTTGTAGATCTTTGAGTCTTCTTTAATCTGGCACTTGAATCAGCTCAATCCGATATCTGAGTAAAAAGTTATGTCCAAAATACGACAGATGCGCAAAACTGGAATTTCCAAAACTGCACTTCGTCAAAACGCCCTTTCAAGTTTCTAATCTCCAAAATTAATATATCAGTCCAATAATTGCCCTTATTTGACCCATATTTCATCCTAAATGATTTCATTGAGACCCGATATTATTTTATCTGCAAAATAAACTAAAACATATCAAAACATTCATCAAACCCGAGAAACTAAACAAAATATTAAGTAAAAGGGGCGGTAAATATTGATATATTTTCCGCTCATCAATCGCCATGCTGAGACTCATTTTCTTCCTGATGAACTGGGTTTTCAACTCGGGCAGGTGGATTTTCATTTTGGTTCTCGGCCATTTTGACTGACGATGAATGTGATGAAGACTCTCTATTTAATTTATCGCTAGATGATCGAGACCAATGTCTCATGCAACCTAAATAATGACTATATGCTGAAATTTAAATATGCAAATACAATACTAAGAAAACAAAAATAATAAACAGGTGAACGAAGAAAAATAAATAAATTACAAAAGAGAGAAAAAAAATATATAATGATTATATCCTAAAAACACCCTCTGATTCTTGTCAATTCAGATCTCAATTGAATTTCCTGTTCAGCTGTCTCAATTTCTCGTCGAATTAGGTTCTCGCAAAATTATGGAAGAATCTCTAGATGAAGATGGTTCAAGAAATTCTTTGGCAAAATACAAGCTTCATTTTAATTGAGATTTTTATCTCCTGTAACCTAAAGAATTAAGTACAGGGTTTGTCTATATGTGGGATGTCTGACTTCAAGATTCATTTAGGATAAATCAGGACATCTTGGATCTGCACAAATACAAAGAAAAAATGAGATGCAGAAAATACAAAATACAAAATAAAAAAAATTATTATTCTATCTACTAAATTATATTCCCCGACAACGACGTCAAAAACTTGACACACTCAAAAAGTAGTTCTTTACTCCCAAGTATAAGTGTGTCGATGTAATAAAATAACCCGGTAAGTCCGGGGTCGATCCACATGAAATAAATTTAGTAAAAAAAAATAACAATTCGAGTGAAATAAAAATATTGAATTTGTTTGAAGTGATGAAAAATTTTAAATTGAATTACAACAATAAATTAAAATGCTGGGGGTTAGGAGATCCACTCTTAATATTTCAAATATAGAGAAATCTTACTTTTTATAATATACAATTCGTTATTAATACCCAGTTAATTTACTTCATGAAATAATTATGTCAAAATATATTTTTCTATAATTAATCCAGTTTAAATTACTTATTTAGATTACAATTTATATATTATAATATAAATAATATTAATATATATTCACATATTAAGAGCTTCACTCTTTACCCCAACATGATGAAATTAGCTACTCATGATTTGAAGAAAGACATGCATAATTTTATTACAAAAAGAAAAAAATTACAAGAAAGCTTAAAAAATAAAACACATAAGATACTCTCTCACAAATTCTATAATAGAAGTTTGAAAGAAAGCATAAAGAAAAATGAGAGGTGAACACCTCTATTTATAGTAGAAGTGTCCATCTCAATTATTAATTACAACTTTCCAAATCAAATACAAATAACAAACTTTTACTAATTTATTTTTTTCTTTTTCCTTTTTTTCCTTTTGTGTTGTTGATATTTTGTTGATAATTTTACAAACATGATCACAATCCACCTAAAGTGGATTATGACATTTCAACTTTTATTTTTTTATTTTTTTTTTATTTTTTTTATTTTTATTTGTTTACTTTATTTTCTAATAATTAAAATTACACGCAACACACATTGATGTCTTCACCAATTTCGACCTTGAAAACCTCTGAACTATAACTTCTTGTAAACAATAAAGTTGTAGATATTTGAGCCTTATTTCATCTGGAACTAGAATCGGCTCAATCTGATATCAGAGTAAAAAGTTATGACCAAATTACGAAAATTGCGTAAAGTTGAAATTTCCGAAATTGTACACTGTTAGAACGCCCTTTCAAGTTTCCGGCTTCCAAAATCTAAATATCACGTCCATTTTTCTAGTTATATGTTCAATGTATTATTTCACCTACATGAGAAATAAAAATCACAAAAAAAATATATAAACATAAATTTAATTATTATTTTACAAATGTGCTAAATTAAGGGGATTAATGAAATTATAAGTGTAAAATGATTAGTTTCTCTTTTATTAAGTATACACTTTTTAATGTTCATCAACTGTATTATTTGGGTCTTGTTAATCTAGTAGATTAGATGTCAATTGGAATTGATGTGTTGGCTGGAATTGGTGTCGACTGGAATTGGTGTCGATTGGAATCCATGTTGATGGGGTTTTGGTAGTAGCGCAATGTGCCATTTAGGTCATATGAATGCTATGCGACATGATTTCAAATGAGTTTATCGCATTAGCACATTGGATGTCGATACTTATCGACTGAGACATAATGTCATTTAGGTCACTAGACCAAATTTAGCCCATAAACCAATAGAGCCCAAATCATTCTGAAAAAGGCACATGTAATTACATGATTGATTTAAAACAAATAATTTGATTCTGATGGATGATCGATCAGATAAAGAATAGCAATGGAGACATTACAATATCTATCCATCTAATTTGAGATTTTTTTGACATTTTTGTAACATGGAAGATTTGCAAAAGCCATCATATCCCAAATCAATTATGATATTAATCATGAGATTTAATTTGTGTAAAAGATTGCACACCAAGTGGCAAGTGCAAGTGGGGCAGAAAATTGTCGGTATATATCAATTTGCATTTGAAAATTCACCTCCCACATCCCCCACTTTATCCAATTTCCATTTTCCACCGACCTTTTTTTTTTCTTGATCCATCACATATTTTACAATAAAACAAATAAATAAAATCTAAGTCAACTCGACAAAGATATATTGATGGCGTGCTTACATAAATGTTTAATTATTTATTTTATTAGTGAAAAGAAATATATAATTTTATTAAATGATATTTTTATAATTTGTTAATAATTCATTCAGATTAAATGATAAAATAAACACATTAATGAAAATACTGTTGATTTTGATTATCATTATGCAACTAATTATATAACTTTTATGATTTCAAAATATTCTGATTACAAGTATATAAACGTACCATGATTAGTTTGGTTTCAAGTTTTGGATTAAATTATAGTATTTATAGGAAATTTATTTGATATTTTTAGTATGTGAAATTATCCTTATCAATTCAGTTTTCGTTGTTGAAATTATTGATTCATCTATTAACACATATTTTGTCTAAATAGTTACCAATATTGTGAGACAGACGAGCCCATTTCATTTTTCATAGTGTTATTAACGTGTGGGGCTGCATTGTGGGTACTTTGTGTCGAGTGGTGAGAGGAGAGAAGATGGCTTTTGTTGTTTACTTGTTTTTGGGGTTCATGTGGTTTGGTGCTGATGGCTTATTGCTTCTCATGGCTCGGTGTGTTGACCTGCATGTGTGGGGGCCGGGCTATGCGTCGGTTGAGCAGTTTGTCGTGGTCTCCTAGGGTTTGTTCAGTCGGTTGGTGGAGCAGAAGAATAAAGCAAGGGCTTGTGGGTGGACGGTTAGCTCCTATGAATGAAGTACAAAGAATGGAGGCTAAAAAAAACTGTTGTTGGCTGAATCGGTGGAAGGAGGGATGAGAGGATGATGAATGCTTGTGTCTTAGGAAGGAGAGAGGCGTCTGTATTAGGGTTTCATTTTTTGTCGTGAAGAAGAGAGAGAGGCAAGGGCGTGAAGATTAGGGTTTTTATTTTGTGTGGCCGTGGATTATAATGAAAGGGGAAAAAAGTCCAGGTTTTTTTTTTTTTTATTTTTTTATTTAGGGGTCTTTATATAGTGGTGAATTAGGGTTAGGGTTTCTTAGTTGTGTTAGGGTTTTGGATGGGTGCGTATGGGCTTTTGATGGGTACGGGGTTTTTATGCCGAGATTAAAGTTTGAAACATGAATTGACTAAGCAACCTGCGGCTAACTAGCGAATTAATTTAAATTTGACGAGCTATTAACTTCAGAATTTTCCCTTCCGGCGTCCGTTTCCCGCGACTTCCGCGATTTATCGGGTAGTGCCTCCATAGGAGGCTCATCATTGGGCATTATGCAAAAATGCAGTGTCTACAGGTCGTCATCCCGAGGTGGTACTGCTGACTCGGTTAGGCAGATTGCTTCATGCGGGAAAAATCCTCTCCAAGGTTGGCGCCAACTGTTGACGGATGATTTTCGTCTCATGGGCAATATCGAGATAGTGCTCCCGGGACAGTCCTCCTTCAACTGTGAATTTGTTTGGTTATGGGGAACCAAAAGCAAACTTTGGCAAAAAAACGAGTCAAACACACAATCGACAAAAAGTTTTACGTGGTTCGGCGGAATGAATCCAGCCTACGTCCACGGGCACAAAATGAGGGGGGTGTTTTATTACTGGAACGAGCTCGGCCGACCTGTTTTAGGGGCAGGTCAAAAGTAAACCGAGCTGTTTATGTTTTACCGCTCCTTACAAAATAGTTCTCTTTTTGTGAGATTCCTATGATAACTCAATATCCAATCTAATATCCAACCCTTACAAAGGTATTTTCCCTCCCCTTTTATACTAAAGAAAATGTAACACTGTTCCCATGCTTCTGTGATGTCACCCATGTGGATCTCTGACTGATTGACGGGCTCCCTGTCCCAAAACAGCTTGGCCGAAAACAAACCTAATCTCAGGCTACTCGGTCGAAAGCAAACCTACTCCATTCGTCAGCTTGTCACATCACCTTATCTTGCACACTGCCTCACATGATGATAATGATACCAACCTTGAAAGAATCAAGCGGTGATACATGTTCTAAGGAAGAGTCTAAAATACCCTGATCACACATCGGTCTCCAAGAAGTCGGTCAAAATGGTCTTCTGAACTATGAATGATGTTACCGAGCTTACAATGTCCGAGCCATCGGACTAATATGGTTGGTCTTGGGCCAACAAGGGGTCGACAGCCGGTATTCGAACACATCACATCCTATGGTCGGCAGGACCCTGAAGATCAGGCCAGTACTTAGTGCTCGTTCAAGAGAAAGTCAACCCTTACGGAAGCTGGTCCTCCTGATGAGGAAAATGGTGTTTCTGCCCTCGTTGCACTGTTCAAATATCTTGGTGTCAAAAATTACCATCAACAATAGTCAAAATGATTTTTTGTGCCAGTGAGCTAAGTAGCTAAACTGCTAATTTTCCTTTAATGATAATAAAATAAATTATAAAAATAAGATAGTTCTTTCTAATATTTAATTAAGAATATGATAATTTAATTTAATAATAAAGAGATTTAGTTTGATAAAATGAATAAATTTTTTAAATCTTCAAAATTGGGTTACTACGTGATGCGATGAGTAAATATTTAATTAATAATATGATAACTCAAATTTAATTAAATTAAATTAGTGAAGCGATTTAGAGTGCGTGAGCGTGAAAGATACGTTAGGAACATTCCATTAGGGAAGTTGAAGTGGGTCCCACAAGAAGAGTTTTGGATAGGGACGAAGCGCCCGCCCACGACACACCTTCACACGCCATTTGCGGGAAAAGCGGCTAACGGATAAACCCGGCCCCACACTGCACGTTATAAAAATTTTCCCCTCTCACGTGGTAACCACGTGTCGAGACGGGTCCCTTTGCTTCTCACTCAGGACAGGATAACCTTTGATTTTTCCCGAGGTGTGGTGACGTGGACGTATTTAATGGTGGTGATGTCCACGTTGTTGGGACTGGGGATATTGTGGATGTGTTACACGTGTCAGCCTGTCGATACGCGGGGAGCGGGACGAGGAGAATTGAAGATGATAAAGATAGAGATGAAATGATAAAGTCGCTCGGAATACTTGTCTGCGCCGATTTTATCCAATCCGCTTCGAATATCGTCAACGGAAACTAGACCCCGAATTGGTATTAAATTACGAATATGCCACTTTTGTCATGTGAGTTATTTTATTCTCTCTTACCATGGCTACATCAAATTAAATAAAATTAAAGATTGCAATATTTCCCCACTATCTACATGAGCTTTTGAAATATATTTTTTTTACTCCGTTTCAAAAATATGACGAGATAAAAAAATTATGTGATGAGACATAATTTAACGAGATGAGATTTAATAAGAAACAGGATGAAGTCGATATATTTTTATCCAAAAAAATAAAACGGGACATGATCAAAAATTTTTTTTTGTCCCAATTTCATAAACAGAATGAGATCGAAATTGACAAAACTTATCACATCTCATCCTATTGTCAACCAGACATAAAATGTGATTTCATATTGTGATTTTATTTTATTTATAATTTAGATCCGACAATCCATTTCTCTACTCATCCATATGAGTAGATTCGAATCCAGAACTCTTACTTTTAATAAAGAGATTTTAACAACTAAATTAATTATTACTCACAATTCAATGTGATTTCACTTGATTATTAGGTGCAACATAAAGAAGAAATGGTTTTGTTTACCGATTTATTATTATTAGTTATTTAACTTAATAGCAATTTAATTTTCTTCTTATGTAAGCAGAATTCAAACTTAATAAGAGAGATTTTTCTAAACCAATTCAATTGTTTGGCACCTAATTTTTTTTTTATTGATAGCTCCTAAGAAAAGATGAACCAAATTTAAAACGTTTATATAATGTTTTTTAAAGTTTCAGAGAACGTGAGAATCGGTTTATTGGTTAACTTTATATAAAATAATAAAAAAATAATAATACAATGCTTGATTGAATTATTATGGAATTATCCAATAGCAAATTCCCTCCTTTGAAAATAAATTAAATTCATTATAAATTTAAATATCTAAAATTATATCATCGCATGATTAATTTATGTAACGTAGGGATCGGTCCAGGATTTTGCTATCCCTACTAATTAGAATCGATTAAATTTATTAACTATGGTGTCCATCATCTATGATATTTTCCAAATAGGGAAGTGTATTATTGGTTAAAAGAGTAATATAATTTTTATTTCAAACCATTATTGAAACAAACTTTCTAAAATAAGTCAAATCTCTACTTGTGAGGAGGGAAGAAGTTGGTACCACCTTCACTTCCAAATTCACCAAAAATGCTATGAACTTATAAATACTTTAGGCTACCAAAATTGTTTGTGATGTGTGTAAAAAAATGTATGGTCGTTTTCATGACCAGCCACGTGTAACACATGAAATTAAAAGTATCCATGTGTATTTTAATTTCTACATCACAACCAAACACCCCCTTAAGGGTAAATTTGTAAATAAGTATCAAGCATGTGATTTGTTTTATAGTCTTAGTCTATTTTCAAGCTTATCCGCTTGCCAGCTCGGCGTCCGTGGCAGCGCCGTGCTGTCATTAGATTGAAGTCCATAATTTTTAAAATGGTGATTAAATTAATAATTTAAATAATTTAATAGAATATTGATTTTACTCATTGAATTTATAACGTCATAAATAATTATAATTAATTAAAAATTATAAAGTTTTTAATTTTAATTTTTGTTTTTTTAAAAAAAGGAATCAACTAATCTGATTCACTAATTTTATCTATTTTATTCGATTTTTTAATCAAAAAAGAAATCAATTAATAAATTTTATTTTTTAACCTATAAAATTGATCTAATTGGGAACCGGACGAGAAGCTTGCCTTTAGCCTTCCCCAGCTGTCAATTATAAGCAGACAGCTCACCTCATCCACTTCAAAAGTTATAATCTTTAACCCCCACCGTTATTGAATTTACAGATCTAACCCATTTAATTGATGCATGCAGGTAAACGTGGCAATTCGTGTGATTGTGTTGTGTCAAATTCATAATCCATTTAATAATTATGCCCAAATTTTTAAACACGGCTGATTTAAAAAGAGTTGATAGGACACAACACAAATAATAAATTGACTAATTTTGTGTTTATAATGATTAACACTTTAAAAAAATTAGAGATACAAATGATTAACATAATAATAAACGTGTCGTAAACATATTGTAATCAGACACTCGTATTATGTGACACGATTACGATTACAATAATATTATTCGTGTTATAAAATAATGAACATATTAAAATTAGGTAATATAAATATAATTTATAAAGATATTAACAAAACACGACACGATTATTAATAATATTAATTTATGTCTCTCTCGTGTGATAGTGTCCTCCCCGTATCGACACCACTACCCGTTTGTATTTCATTTACTATTCGTTTTTTATTTTTCTAAAAAATCATAAAAATGTCATATTACATAAGACTTATTAAATATTATTAGCTTGTGGTCACATATGCCACTGCATGAATCTATGTGCACTCACAATGAATTATGGATGTGAATGGTTGGAAAATTTTGAAAATTCTAAATATATAAATTAAATCAATTTGTAAAGTGAATAATAAGTTCATTGGTGTATCACAAGTTGAATGCCTTTTGTCCTCTCATTTGGGGCACATAAAAAAAAAATAGTCACAAATGGTGTGCGATTAGTCTAAAGTTGTGTCTTGCCCCATGGCTAATACTTTAATAATACCAAAGGATAATCTTTTTTTTCCTCCTACCTACTGTATACATAGTGCATATAGTGGTCGTACTAGGGCTAGGTTGTAATCATATTAAACAAATAATTTACATAGCCTAATCCTTACTTATCTGTATTTGACCTAATTTTATTGACTAAATTATGTAATTAAACAAGAAAGCTGGATGATCACTATTTGAGGATAATGTTATTTATAAACACTTAAAGAAACTCCTTCTACCTACTCCAATGGTTTTCCAAACAACTTTATTGCCACTAGATATTAGCAATCTGTCGAGATGAGTCCAGATTTATCAATCATAATATTATCTCGGTTATGGATTCAATAATAAAAATTATCTCGAATCTTGTATTGATTCTTAAATCAAGATGACATTCCGAATCATGGATTCGACGATTTGGAATTCCAAATCCATCATCAAACATATCGGTTTATGTTTAAATTAAAATGTAATTTTTACAATTCCTAATTGGATTTAGGATTGACCTAAATAATATTTGACACTATTAATTTTATTTTACACCAAATTCTTTATTTACATCAAAATTGTGATGCATTATGAAATTATTGTCCTAACTTTAGGTAAATTCATGTTAATTTCCTTGTAAGTGCCAAGAAAGTGGTCAATTAGACACAACAACAAGAGACTAGAGATGCCAAATGAGATTTGGCTTAGAAAAGTAAAATTAGAAAATAAACCAAGAATCGAGGATATTCTAGTAATTTCAACACAAGGACTTGAAAAGAAAACTACCAACTATTGGAGTTAAATTTTAACCGTGGTTAGCTTTATCGAAGTCTATCCATATTCCATTAGAGAGAATTAAATTATTTTCCAATATAAAAATCTCCTTTTCACGTTCTCGTCTGTCGTTCGTTTCATTCACAAACTCGTTTCTCTGTTTGACACCGGCGTAAAAGCTGCCGTCTCCGATCACCGAAGTGTGAACGGTAAGGTTAGTACTGAGTGGTTTTATTTTGACCGTTGTAGATTGTGTTGTCTGTGACTGTGATTTAATTTATAACGACTGTTTAAATTCTTTTCAATTCTTGCTATTTTCTCGCTGTTTCCGGGAAACGGCGAGAAAGAAAAAGAGACGATAAATCGAAGTTCTGATCTCTATGTTTTAGGTTCTTCATTGTTTTTGAAAGAAAAAAAGAACGCGTGAATATGAGATTTAAGATTTTTAATTCCGTTTTCTCGGTAACCAAACCAAAGATTTAGCTTTTTAGATGAATTCATTTATTTTTATTATTATTTTTAATTTATTCTGATGCGTGAAGGTCTGATTTTGACTGTTTTTGCAGGAAGTATGTGATTTTAGTGGCTTCATTGAAGTTTATTGATCTGATCGTTTTGGTTTTTCAGGTAGGATCTTGTTTCATTTGTAAATGTATATTTTTAGAAAATTTTAATGTATTTTTCGGTTTCCGTAGATGTGATAACTTTTGATTTTGTTTACAGTATACTTTATAAACTTCCTCTTTGTTGTTTGATATATTGACTGGGTTTGGTTTATTTTAGTATCATGACTCAGTTGTGTGTTGGCATAATAGAGCAATTTAAACGTTAATTCTGATATAGAATCGTCAAGATGGTAAATGTATTTTTTTAGGGTTAAAGATATTGCATCTCCTGCGCTTAGCTATATTGTAAACAAAGCCTTGATTGATAGTTTCGTATGGACCCGTAGCCCTTTTTTTTTTTTTTCCCACTTCATGACTGGTTATATTCTTATCATCATTTGTTATTTCTGTTATCTTCATCCACTTGTCTATGCAATGGGCTTATTTTTGCCGCGTGACACCGTATCTGAATTTAGTGATACTTTCATATAGACTCGTAGCTCTTTCTTTTTTGCCCCTCTTATTATTATTGTGATTATAGCTATTATTTTCTTCCACTTGTCCATGCAATGGCAGTTTTTTGTGTTGTGTGATGTCATATATCTGAACTTTATGATACTTTCTTATGGATGCATAGCTATTTCTTTTGTCATATTATTATCATAAATGTTATCGCAATTAACTTCGTTCATTTGTCTAAGCAATGGGATTATTTTTTTTTTTGTTGTGTGACACCGTATCTGAATTTAACTTTTGGTGTTCTCCACACTTGGAGGTTATTGCATTAGTGAATTATTATCTTTTGGCTGAAAGAATTCACCTTTAGTACGTTAATTTTTTAAATTTTTTGGGGTACCATCTTTAAAAGAAAACTAATTGATGGTGAATATGTGGGATTTTCTTCTTGGTAATTACTCTGCTTTATTTGAAAACCTATATTTGTAGAAAATTTTAATGTATTTTTCGGTTTCGGTAGATCTGAAAACTTTGGATTTTGTTTACAGTATTCTTTATAAGCTTCCTCTTTGTTGTTTGATATTTTGACTGAGTTTGGTTTATTTTATTATCATGACTCAGCTGTGTGTTGGCATAATAGAGCCATTTAAATGTTATTCTGATATAGAATCGTCAATATGGTAAATGTGTTTTTGTTTTGGGTTAAAGATATTACATCTCCTACGCTTAGCTATATTGTAAACAAAGCCATGATTGATACTTTGGTATGGACCCATAGCACTTTTTTTTTAACCACTTCATGATTGCGGTTATATTCTTATCATCATTTGTTATGTCTATTATTTTCATCCACTTGTCTATGCAATGGGCTTATTTTGTGCTGTGTGACTCTGTATCTGAATTTAATCATACTTTCATATGATTCGTAGCTCTTTCTTTTTTGTCCCTCTTATTATAATTGTATTTATAACTATTATTTTCTTCCACTTGTCTATGCAATGGGAGTTTTTGTGTTGTGTGACGTCATATATCTCAACTTTATGATACTTTCACATATACAAAGTTTTTCTGCTAAGAAGTTTTTTGTGTGTGCATTGATCAGTAGAAAAAGTAGCTCTTGACCAGTAATGGCATCAAGATCATGTGCAAATTTCCTGGACTTGGCCTCTGGAGACCTGTTGGACATTCCTCAAACTCCAAGGGCTCTTCCTAGGGTGATGACTGTTCCCGGAATCATCTCTGATGCAGATGGTTATGGCAGTACTGATGGGGATTCAGATGCTATCTCATCGGGCAGTCGTGAACGGAAAATTATTGTGGCAAATATGTTGCCTTTGCATGCTAAAAGGGATACAGAAAATGGCAAATGGTGCTTCAGCTTAGATGAGGATTTACTCTTGTTACACCTAAAGGATGGTTTTTCCTCGGAAACTGAGGTTATCTATGTGGGGTCTCTCAAAGTTGATATCGATGCGAGTGAGCAGGAAGAAGTTGCCCAGAAATTGCTGGATGATTTTAATTGTGTGCCAACCTTTTTACCCTCTGACCTGCAGAAGAAGTTCTACCTTGGATTCTGTAAGCAGCAGTTGTGGCCGCTTTTTCACTATATGCTACCCATGTGTCCGGACCATGGTGATCGCTTTGATCGCATTCTTTGGAAGGCTTATGTTTCTGCTAACAAAATATTTGCAGACAAGGTGATGGAAGTAATCAATCCTGATAACGACTATGTTTGGGTTCATGATTATCACTTGATGATTCTCCCCACATTTTTAAGGAAACGATTCAATCGCATCAAGCTTGGATTCTTCCTCCACAGCCCATTTCCTTCGTCAGAAATTTACAGAACCTTACCTGTTCGAGATGAAATTCTGAGGGGCCTGTTGAATTGTGATCTTATTGGTTTTCATACATTTGATTATGCACGCCACTTCCTGTCATGCTGCAGTAGGATGCTGGGCCTTGACTATGAATCGAAGCGTGGACATATTGGGCTTGATTACTTTGGCCGCACAGTGTACATTAAAATCTTGCCTGTAGGTGTTCATATGGGTCGGCTAGAATCTGTTCTAAATCTTCCTGCTACTGCTGCCAAGATCAAAGAGGTTGAGAAACAGTTTGATGGGAAAAAAATGATTCTCGGTATTGATGACATGGACATTTTTAAAGGCATCAGTTTGAAATTACTGGCTATGGAACAACTCTTACTGCAGCATCCTGGAATGCGGGGTAAAGTTGTCCTGGTTCAAATTGTAAATCCTGCAAGGGGCTCTGGGAAAGATGTCCAGGAAGCAAAGAAAGAGACATATTTAACTGCCAAAAGGATCAATGAAGTTTATGGTTCACCTAATTATGAACCGGTGGTTCTGATTGATCGTCCTGTTCCTCGCTTTGAAAAGTCAGCCTATTATGCTGTAGCTGAATGTTGCATTGTAAATGCTGTGAGGGATGGCATGAACTTGGTCCCTTACAAATACATTGTCTGCAGGCAGGGAACCCCAAGTATGGATGAAGCTTTAGGTAGGGATAGAGATTCTCCTCGCACAAGTATGCTTGTCGTGTCTGAGTTCATTGGTTGTTCACCTTCTTTGAGTGGGGCAATCAGGGTCAACCCATGGGACATCGATGCTGTAGCTGACGCCATGACTTTGGCCATTAACATTCGTGATTCTGAGAAGCAATTGCGGCACGAAAAACACTATCGTTATGTTAGTACTCATGACGTTGCTTATTGGGCAAGGAGTTTTGCACAGGATTTGGAGAGAGCATGTAGAGATCATTATAGTAAGCGCTGCTGGGGGATTGGTTTGGGTTTGGGGTTCAGAGTGCTCTCTCTTTCTCCAAGTTTTAGGAGATTGTCTATTGATCACATTGTCTCAGCGTATAAAAGGACTGAAAGAAGAGCAATATTTCTGGATTATGACGGTACAGTTGTTCCGGAAACTTCCATTGTTAAATCCCCCAGCCCTGAGCTCATCTCTGTTCTGAAAACTCTATGCAGTGATCCCAAGAACACTGTATTTATTGTTAGTGGGAGGGGTAGACATTCTCTGAGTGAGTGGCTTGCACCATGTGAAATGCTGGGAATAGCAGCTGAACATGGATACTTCCTAAGGTATGCTAGTAATAATCTATCTCGAAGCTAAAGCGTGTAATTTTTAAATGCTTTTTAAATAAACTGAGAATTTATTTATTCTTGATGTAGGTGGAATCAAACTTCTGATTGGGAAACCAGTCACTTGGGTGCTGATCTTGAATGGATAAAAATAGTGGAACCTGTCATGAGATTATATACAGAGGCGACAGATGGCTCAAATATAGAGATTAAAGAGAGTGCTTTGGTATGGCACCATCAAGATGCAGATCCCGACTTTGGGTCTTGCCAGGCCAAAGAATTACTGGATCACTTGGAAAATGTCCTTGCAAATGAACCAGCGCTTGTTAAGAGAGGTCAGCATATCGTTGAAGTTAAGCCACAGGTATATTCCTTATTCCACTTCAATCTATTCACCTCTCAATATTTCCTCTTGGCAAACTTGATCAATTGTTTGTAATATGCAGGGAGTAAGCAAAGGGTTGGTTGCTGAAAAGGTTCTTATGAGAATGTTCAATGGTGGGAAGCCCCCGGATTTTGTAATGTGTGTTGGGGATGATAGATCTGATGAAGATATGTTTGAGAGCATCTCAAGTACAGTCTCTAGTCCATCTTTGCCGGCACCTCCAGAGATTTTTGCCTGCACTGTTGGGCGAAAGCCAAGCAAAGCCAAGTATTATCTTGATGATGCTACTGATGTTGTGAAGTTGCTTCAAGGCCTTGCAACTGCTTCTAGTTCAAAGCCTAGGCTTCTTGCTGACTTCCAGGTATCTTTTGAGAGTGCTGCCTAAGCCAAAACCGGAAACACATTGGTTTTTTTACCAGTTCGATACAGGATTCTTACCCCGTGAATGAAGGAAAATTTTGGTGACACAAGTTCAAGTTCAGCTCTATACAATCTGTGGTTGGACCTTGCAGATGCAACTCAGATATAGCAGAAGGGTGATTCAATTAGCCTGAGAAACGTCGAGTTTTGACAGGATCAAGGTTAGACATAACAATTCTTTCTCTAATGTTAATGTTGACATTGATCTTGTTATTTACTGGTGCCCATTAGGTGCGTGCTTCAGAATCAGATTTTATCCTCCATAATTCTGGCTTTTTTTTTTTAATTTTCTTCTTTTTTAGGAGGCACCTTTAACTTGTATAGTTACAAACTTTATTCTCAATATATATAAATTCTTCTTATGAGCGAAAGTGTCTTTGACTTAAGAATGAATGATTGATTTTAAATGAATCATGTGATGGTGACTGGAGAGAGAAACCAAAAGATGAATAAAGAAAGTTGAACGGCCATCTAATGAAACTATAAAAGAAGGTGCCCATATCGTGCAGATATAAATTCATACCTATATCTTGTTCCTTATTTCCAATGTATCATCATCTGGCACAGGCTAGACATCAAATCTTCAGTAGCCATTTGTTGGTTGGGTCGGACTAGAATTTTACCGTGATAAAAAAATCAATATTTTAAAAATTGGATAGGTCGTTTGATCAAAGATAAAAAAATCAGTTCAGAAAAAAAAAATCAGTTAAAATCGGATAAGTTCAAATTTTTTAATTTTTATAATTTCTAATTGAATAAAATTATTTATTACATAAGTTGGTTTCTTGGATATGGTTCAACTGGTCGAATCAGTGATCCGTTGAATTTTTTGAATCACCGATTTAATCATGGGTCCGATTTTTCAAATATTGTAAAGAATAATCTTTAATTCTTGGATTTTTTTTAATCTAGAAAAAAAAAATTATTTAAAAAATACGAGATTCTGATGACGGTTCGATATTTGAGAAATTTTACAAACCTAGCCAAAGAGGCCATCTTTCGTTGAACAAGGGACCTTGGCCATGAAGCTTGTAAATGGGTCTTTTTTGCTGTTTCACATGCTATGTAATAATGATATAAAGATGATGTGGTTTGGTAGCAAATAGTTTAAAATTTAATTGTCAGATTTTGAGTTCGAGTTCAGAAAATATATTTTTTATAAGAACTTGGGACAGCCGGGACATATTTAACATATGGTAGCTGTTGTGATAAAACTCACACAATAGAGATGAAATGAGAGAAAACTCTTCTTAAAAAACTCTCACACCACTTTACTCTCTATTCTCTAATCTCACACATTTGGGATGCCTTAACAATGATCCAGGGGCTCAAATTTATAGTGTAAAAAACGTGTGCACTGTAGCACATGTTTTTGACAACTGGCTTGCAAGCTGGAGCATGTCCTCTTACACTTTCGGTGGTAGTCTTCATCAAGCTTTCGGTGCTGCTTGGTTCTTCTGCATGCTGCATGCATCTTGCAACTTGTTGTCTTCCTTACTGGTGTACTGTCTTCAACAAATCTCTCCATCGGTGAAGGTTTACCCCAAAATCTGAGCCGACCATCAATCATCCAAATCGGATCCTCAAAATGGTACACCCTTTGCTGCATCTGTATAACTGCCTACGTACCCTGAGTTAGGATCAAGCCAATCGTAGTTCTTTGTATCTTCATACTTTCACTATATGGAGAGTTTTGTCATCCCGACTATGGCACGACAGATTTCAAGTTTCTCTTTCGGTAAAACTTTTGTGAACATATCGGCACCATTGTCGTCAGTGTGAATCTTTCTGAGTTCTAACAGATTTGAATTCAGGACGTCCCGTATCCAGTGATGCCTCACATCAATATGTTTTGACCTCGAGTGAAAAGTCGAATTTTTACCAAGATAGATAGCACTCTGGCTATCACAGTACAAAGTGTACTTCTCCTGCTTGAAACCCAATTCCTAGAGTGGGCACATTTGTGTCCGAGAATTTTACTTGCTCCGTTTAAGCTCCGATCGGATGATTTGGCAGTGAGATTTCCAACATTTAAAAAAAAAAAAAAAAAAATTTGGTTCATAAAGAGAGTGCAGTCTTCCCGTCATTTATCCTTCCTTTTTCTTTTCTCTTAAAATATGCCATACTGAAATGGCAATGGCATCATTAATGTGACAGTAATGAAGAAATATTCTTCTCAAGTGCCAAACTTCTAAGTTGATGATGAATTTGGACCATACCAGAAACCCATGAAATCAGTGAGCCCATCTTTAATTCTGACCGAGGAAGAAGAGGAGAAGCAAGAAGAAGCAGCTTTTCTGCATCCTTCGCCAAGGTTTTTGCCAGAACCGAGTCATCTGTTGTGGAAATTTTAAGGAATATTTCCTCGTTTAAGGAAGAACCCAATAAGCAATCAATATCAGAGTCTACAGCAGAAGCACTCAACTGCTTGGACTGTACAAGAGAGCTTTGTGATTCCAGATGATGATGAGCCTCCTTCAATTGATACAAGAATTTCCACCCTAAGGAAAGCATATGCGTTCATGTCCAAGGATGCAGAAGAGATCCATCCATTGCGGCAGAGTCAATATATCTACAACATGTGGGATGGTGATTCTCAGCAGCAGCAGCAAAAACATCATCATCATCAGTACGAGTCTTCCACTCCTAGTACTTACTTTGAGCAGAACTCTGAGAAGACCAATGAGATTGTATCCGGCGCTGTTCAGGAGTCGGGGAGAAAAACTTATCCTCTCGCTATTATGATGGGTTAATTTCAAATTTAATATATATATTTTAAAATATTATTAGACGGTCGTATCCATAAGCTCGTTCCACAAGCATGAGGCTGTGGTCATAAAGCCACTCAATTATGGAGATCCCACTTAATGGGTTACTCCCAGGATTATTAATTAGACTCGGCCAACGGTATCGAATTGAACAGTTTCCGATTCCATAAGTGTAGAATCGAAACCGAACCGAATAATTCTGGTTCGGTTCCGGATTTTTTAATTTTTAATTTTAATAATAATTTTTTTAAAAAATAAAAATGAGATTACAAAATTTATTTAAAATTATTAATTTGAATTCAGATTACATTAAATTAAAAATAAAATAAAATAGCTTGAACTTAAATTTTAAAATTATTAATTTGGGTAAAGGATGTGGCGAAAGCGCTGTTCCGGCGAAATCGTAATTTTAAAACTTTTAAAATTACCGAATAAATTATTCAATATCTAATATAAATAATTTATTCATTTTCACCTATACACATTTATTTGATATCAAATAACGACATAAATAAGGTAGAAACTTCGCGAAATTTTTACGAAAAACGTTTTTTCCGCAAAATGACGCAAACCGTATTTTGATTGAACTAACCACCCAACACTTATGGGGACTGCCAGGGCAGCCCCAATAGTATTAGGGCAGTTCATTTGCTGCCCGAACAGTGACAAATTCACTGTTTGGACAGCCGTCACCCTGTTGGCTCAAAAGTCACCCGGTAACGCCGTTTTTTTTTTTTGCCGTTTTCGCTTATTTCAACTCCGAAATAATTTCCGGCAATTGTTCCAACACCCAAAACACATCCAATACATTCATAAGACATATTTTTCATCACCAAATGAACAGTATTTCCAGATCTGATCCAGAAGCTAAATATATCAATTTTTCATGCTTTAAATCTAATTTTTCAAGATTAATCCAATTAATCAAAACACCAATCAAAGTCACCACACATGAACCACCTAAGAACAATTCTAGGCATTACAAGAGTAGTCATAACACTCTAGAATGACAACATTATATCAAATGAACAAATTGGATACATATTACAATAATATCACCCAAAACACTTCACACATGCATCATCACTTCCATATCCATCCACCAAAACCAAAAGCCTCAATTTTCATAAACAAAGGAACCCTAGAACTATTCTAATAATTCAAGAAAATAAGAAACTAATTTACAAGCTGATGGTTGTAGAAGATTACCTTTAATCTCTTGATTTCCTAAGCTTTTTCTTGAATTTTTCCTTCATTTTCTTCCTTGAATCATCAAAGAAATATGAGAGCTTTTCTTTTAGGTAAGGATCGGACATGGTAGGTTATGTAAGAGAAAATAAAATTTTCAAGTTTAAAAACATGCCCATTACCGACTCTTAGGGGCATTTTTGTCCAATTTTAAAATTTAATCCAATTAAATAATATTAAGCTTTTGGTAGCAAATCAAATTTGCACACATTTAGCTTAATTAAATCATGTCATGTGTTTCAATAATAATTAAACATATTTCATAACATTTATGAAATATGAATATTATTTAACTATTCAAATATTTAACAATTAAATATCTAAATAATTAATTAATATAATTATTATATATATGTATTTTTGTTTACATTAAATAACAAATATATATATGTATTAATGGCATGTATCAAAATCTCATTTGACAAATAATTAATATGTATCAAATCAAATTTTATATTAAATACAAATACATATTAATTACGATTGATCAAAAATGCCTTTATGCATGTGTTATCGTTTAACCGATTAAACGAGTACACTTTATATTGTGGGACTCTCTAAGTTTAGATTTATCCGTCACGAAATCCAATTTCGTGTCCATAATTCATCCACTCATGAATTATGACGACCATAGATAATCTCCCTATGTAAGTTGAGGTCATTGCATACGTATAATCCCTCTGTCACAGGCTATCCATATTATACCTGGGATATAGATGAGAACGTCAAATCTTTTCGGTATAATATATTCGACTTTCAATTTACGATCTCTAAATAACACTCGGAACTAATTTCCGAAGTTATATCAAGACCATGGATTTACTGGATCGTAAACACGTGTAGGATGTTTATGCCCTGTACACAGGACTGACGAATCCTCTCTTGATACGCATTGGATATCATGAGCATCAGTCCACACCCAACGAACAGGCGGAGGTCTGATCAAAATAGATCGGTGACGTGACTGCCATCAAAGTGTAGAGGATAACTCATATATCCCACTGTGGTATCTCAAGTAGAAGGACCATTATGCTTGCTCAACTCGAGAAGATTCATATTAACGTTGGTGTACGATCTATTAGGAAATCTTCAGTGAGTCGTTCAGTGTTGATCAAATAAACACCTACATGTCTATACGAGTCTCCCGAGACTCATGGTTCATTGGGATAAACCATCGGACCAAGTCACGATATACGACATGTACTGGTCTCAACGGATTTTACTAACAGACCCGTGTTAGTAAATCTTGACCATGAACTTTATTTAAGGATATACAACTTATAGTGACTCTTCCCAATGTCAATTACAAACTACGTTGTAACTGCGCACTACGTTGTAAATCATAGGGTCTTTGTCTAATATACACGTATCACTAAACAAGATTTAGTTTCAATCTAATCGCAATTAGATCGAATATGTGTATAAAATATAAGTGGTGCTACCATTAAATAAGTAATATTATGGAAAACAGAATTACTTATATTTATGAATCGGACATAAATATGATCCAGATTGGTACTCTGAGCACCAACCCTAACATTCTCTAAAGGAGAAGAATCAAAACTCACGTAGTTCTATTAAATTTTTAAGATAGTTCTCCATTACAATTATTTACTCATCAACCATCATCATTATTTGTGTTGTCGATCCTTAAGCTCTTGTTCCGCTTGCACTTACAGATGCACTGTCGAACAAGTTTTCAAAGACATCAGGGGCATCTTCTTGTTGCCTCAGATCAGCTCAGGTCCAATCATCTACACATGTTTATGGATGGCAAAATCCGGATCCGGACCCGGGTTCGGATCCGGAAGAGGTTTCACAACCCCGGGTCCGGTTCCGGACCCGGGTAAATATTCCCGGGTCTGGACCCGGGTCTACCCGGTACGAATCCGGGTAGACCCGGTCCGGACCCGATTACCCGCATTCTTTTTTTTAATTATTTTATTTTTTATTTTTTAAAGTTTTAATTGTATTTTTTTATATTTATATTTGTATTTTGTCAATTTTATTAGTTTTATTTCAATTCTTTTAATTTTTTTTATTAAATTATATTATTTATATATATATATATATATATATGCATAATATTTTATATTTTTTATTAAAATCTAATTTTATATTTTATATTTTTATTTTTTTTACGGACCCGGGTCACCCGGGTCTTCTTTTTAAAGACCCGGGTCCGGATTTTTTAATTCCGGACCCGGGTCGTCCGGGTCCGGGTCTTGTTGCCATCCCTACACATGTTGTTACTTCTAAAGTGTTTTGATGTAATGAAAACCTTATTGCTTCCAAAATATTACCTCTTAAGCTAAATGTCTATTCAACCGTAACAGTGGAAACATGTCATGCCAGCACCTCTTTAGCAATAATTGATAAAATAAGATAGACATTTTGATGTCGGTTCCATCAGTCAAGAACTTGAAAATTTTTACGCACTGAACTTTCAGGAGGAAACTCGAAATTGGTAGATAAAGAATTATCTAATTCCGGGTTGTTAGTCGTGTTATCCCTATGTTTTTTTTATTTCGTTGTAGTAATCAATGATCACCTACATCAAGTCTTGAATGTATTATGGGTTCGCTACTAGATTGTCTTAATGACTTCAAATTATATCTACTAACATAATCACTAAATAAATCTATTAAATTAATTTTTATTTTATCTATTATTTTTTTAATATTAATTTCATCAGCTATTCCTAAATATGTATAGTAAGTCACTATTCAAACCTTCAAATTTAAATCTAAGATCGAAAACTGTGACAATAAGATAAAAAATGAAATATCTTTAAAATAAATCAACTATTTTCTCTTCATAACAACAATAGTTTAAATTAAAACAATATCATTAACATTAGAACTTTCAACATGCCCATATAGAGTACTAACAATATTCAAACATTCAACAATAAATAAATTTATTATAAGATAATAAACTCCGCTAAAAATATTTGTAGCATTAGACCCGGCCACGGTTCCGTTTCGGAATCGGAACCGTGGCCGACCGGTTCGGTTGGGGTTCGACCCCAACTCGAACCGGTCCGAACCGGTGGAACCGTAAGGTTCCACCGGTTTCGGTTGGAACCGTAGGGTTCCAACAGGAACCCTAACCCCCAACGGCTACTAGCCGTTGGCTCTCTGCCCTCAAAATAAAAAAAAAATGTCTGATTATATTGTAAGATATAACTTAGGAACATTAGGTGAATCTAGTAGTAGCGAACCGGTAATTCAAACAAAACTTAGTGCAGGGGATCGTTGGTTATCACAACGAAATAAAAAAGCTAGGGATACGACAACTAATAACCCTGAATTTGATAATTATTTATCTACAAATTTCGAGTTTCCTACTGAAAGTTTAGTTAGTAAAAATTTTAAAATCCTTGACTGGTGGAACCGACATCAAAATATATATCATGTTTTATCAATTATTGCTAAAGAGATATTGGCAGCACTTATTTCCACTGTTGCGGTTGAGCAAGCCTTCAGCTTGGGAGGCAATATATTGGAAGCTAGACGATCTTCATTATATTCAAGCACTCTAGAAGCAACAGCTTGTGTGGATGATTGGACTCGAGCTGATCTGAGACAACAAGAAGATGCCCCCGATGATTTTGAAGATTTGTTCGATAATGCATCTGCAACAACAAGTGCAAGCGGAACCGGAGCTGAAGGATCAACTGATAATGATGATAGATAATTATAAAATTGTAAATTTACAAAGGGAAAATATCTTAAAATTGTAATGGAACTACATGAGCTTTGATTCCTCTCACCCCTGAAGGATACGAAGGCAACTTAAATTTTTAAAAATTTAAGCTCAAGTTCTTCAATGTAATAATTTTATTTATTTATTAAATTAATCTCATTTTTTTTAATTTTTTTTCGAAATTTTTTTTTTTAAAAAAAAAGGTTCGAACCGAACCAGTCGGTTCAAGGTTCCGGTTCCACACTTGTGGAACCGAAAATCGGCCAGTTCGGTTCGGTTCCGAATCGGAACCGAACCGCCGGCCGGGTCTATGTAGCATCATTAACAACTTTTAAAAGCTCTAAAACTTTTTCACAAATATCTCATTGATTAGGCAAAAGTGTTATATGTTGAACATGTTGGGAAAAAACTACATAATATATCTTTGTATTGAAAAGCTTGAGTTAAAAAAATTAAGTTGAATTCCAACAAGTTGGAACATCTCGTGAAAATTTTACCGATTTAACACCATTTAATTTACAAAACTTGACTCATTCTCTCATAACTTGAGATTATGACCAAATATAATTAGGTACAATCTTAATAAGATCAATGTGATGTTTGAAAAAAGTCAGACCATGTTGAACACATAAATTAAGGACATGACATGTACAGATGGGTGTGCATCGGTCGGTTCGGTCGGTTAATTCTTGATTTTTTAACCGTAACCGAAATTTTCGGTTAAATAAAAGTGTGACCGATTTAACCAATTTATGACACATAACCATTAACCAATTAACCATTATATTTCGATCGGTTATGGTTAATTCGGTTATTAACCAATCCAATAAATTAAAATTTAATATTTTTTTATAATTTTTAATTAGTAAAATTTATATGCTGTAGGTCGGTTCTACCGATTTTTTCGGAACGTTTCAACCGGTCGAACCACTGACGCATTAAATTTTTTGGATCACTAATTCGATCACATATCCGATTCTAAAAATACCGATTCTAACTAACATTTGATTAAAAATATCGATATTTAATTACATGCAAGAGAAATATTTTTTAAACCCTCGATGATTGTCACGGCCTCAGATTTCTTTCCAAACCTGCAATGTTAGAAATTTTAAGGGTCACGAATCCACCACGATGCAAAATCTACACATTTGAAATTTTATGTATTTTTACCTTTAGATTCTTGAGAGAAACTAAAAAGAGTCAAAACCAAACTGTTAATGCAGCTTGTCATTTGAATTTTATCAATTTTATTTTCGGGTAGTATTATCAATTCAATATAACTAAAACCAATTTAGAGTTTACATGCAGACTATCTTAACTCTAAAAAATTAAAGGATTTGCACGCGTTAATATATATATATATATATATATATATATATATATATATATTATATATATATATATAGTTTAATTTCGGTTAATCGGTCGGTTCGGTTATACGAATCTCATAACCATAACCGAACCGAATAACCGAAAAAGTTAAAAAATTTAACCGTAATAACTGATTTAACTGAATTAACCGAACCATAATAAAAAAATGGGTCGGAACGGTTCAGTTAATCGGTTAAAACCGATTAATGCACACCCATATGTACAGCGAACATGAAAAAATCGACCATCAAATTTGGTTGGCATATTTCTTTTAAATCTATAATTGATGCAGTATTTACAGATATACCCGCCCACTGTTCTGATTCAGAACCGAAACCGAACCGAAAGGAACCAGATGGTTCCGATTCCTTTCGGTTCCGGTTCGAGAACTGGAACCGAAACTGGTTCCGCACGGTTCGGTTAGGGTTCCTGTGAGACTAAGTCTCTTGTTATCCTATTTAAATTTTAACTACCCATTAACCTTATCATCCATATCTTTTTGTTACCTACTAGCACACTAACAAGATAACTACTCCTAACATGACACTAACTCATCACTATATAAATTAGAACTAACTCTAAGATTTATCCTTTTAGTGTATGTGTGGTTGCTGTGAATCATTAGAGAGTAAGACATACAAAATTTCCAGAGGTTGTGAGCAATCAGAGAGAAGGAGTTGAACCAGTAGAGAGAGGAAACGCAGAAGAGAGATAAAGTGTGAGCAGGAGAGAGAAAGACTCTTTCGTCATCTTCCGGCCATCATTTTCGGCAAGTGACCACATCTGGAGAATCTCATCGACGAGACGAATCCAACGCCATTGGACCGCCGCCGAAACTCCACCGCACGCGCCTTCACGCACCTCCAGGCGCCGCCGCTTTAGGCGCCCCACGTGCCGCTGTGCGTGACCGACACCTCCCGGACCATGGGAAAACATTGCGATGGATTTTGTAGTAGGGCTACCGAGGACACAGAAAGGCTATGATTTAATTTGAGTGATAGTGGACCGACTGTCTCAGTCTGCTAATTTCCTGTCGATTCGAGTTACGTGGGGACCCGAGAGACTAGCAGAACTGTATGTGGAGCAGATTGTGTGGTTACATGGAGTACTGACATGGATTGTATCAGATAGAGATGCCCGATTTACTTCTCGTTTTTGGCAGGGTTTCCAGAAATCCATGGGGTCGAAGATTACTATGAGCACACCATTTCACCCTCAGACCGACGGGCAGTCAGAGCGGACTATTCAGACATTGGAGGACCTACTGAGATCATGTGTATTGGCTTTTACTGGAGGATGGGATGGTCATTTACATCTGATAGAGTTTGCTTACAACAACAGCTTTCAGGCGAGTATTGGTATGGCTCCATTTGAGGCATTGTATGAGAGGAGGTTCAGGACTCCTGTTTGTTGGGACGAGATTGGAGATATACAGATTCATGGTTCAGACTTGGTAGATATGACATCTGAGAGGATCAAACTTATCCGAGCTAGACTGTTGGAGGTTTAGTGTCGACAAAAGAGCTATGCTGACAAAAGAAGAAAAGACCTTGAGTTCCAAGTGAGGGGTAAAGTCTTCTTGAAAGTTTCTCCTTAGAATGGACTATTGAGATTCGGCTGGAAAAGAAAGTTAACACCACGCTATATTGGTCCTTACAAGATATTGGATAGAGTGTGCAAAGTGGCATATCGTCTGGTATTACCACCGGAGTTAGAAAGGATTCACAATATGTTTCATGTGTCAGTGCTGAAGAAGTACGTACCAGATCCTACTCACATCCTAGAGAGTCAACCGGTCGAATTGAGTGAGAATATGACTTATGAAGAAAAGCTTGTGAAGATTGTAGAGCGGAAAATCCAAGAGTTGAGATCTAGACAGATCCCCATGTAAAGGTCATGTGGACTAATCATCACATACAATAGGCGACTTGGGAAGTGGAACAGGACATGAGGGAGAACTATCCAGAGCTGTTCGAGGATTGAGAAATTTCGATGACAAAATTTTTATAAGGTGTGTACATTGTGAGACTAAGTCTCTTGCTATCCTATTTAAATTTTAACTACCCATTAACCTTATCATCCCTATGTTTTTGTTACCCACTAGCACACTAACAAGATAACTACTCCTAACATGACACTAACTCATCACTATATAAATTGGAACTAACTCTAAGATTTATCCCTTTAGTGTGTGTGTGGTTGCTGTGAATCATTAGAGAGTAAGACATACAAAATTTCCAGAGGTTGTGAGCAATTAGAGAGAGGGAGTTGAACCAGTAGAGAGAGGAAACGCATAAGAGAGAGAAAGTGTGGGCAGAAGAGAGAAATATATATATATATATGTTGGAAAATTGATTGAGAAGTCGATAGCATGAGAACATAAAATTATGAATACAAATTTTGGGTATAGATTGTATGCTTGTACTATGAATCGAAGTATTTGAGTATTATGTGATTTGAGATGAGTTGATGAATGAAATGCGATGAGATATGTTGTATTGGATGTTGTGTGAGATTGTTGTTATGCTGCTGGATTTAGTATGATAATGGTCGGATATGTGAGATTATGCGAGATTATCAGAGGCGTGTGGTTCAATCCCCATCTTGCACATTTATGCGAGAATATATGGTGGGAAACCTTGGGTAAGAGAGTGATTTTCCCAATGGTTTCAATCTATTATTATACCGAATTCGGATAGCAAATCTTGTTTGATTGAGATGTGTTGTTGTGAGTATGTTTTGCCTGAGTTAGCTTTTATATTTATTAACTGTTGTTTTCATATATCCATTATCATATGTATATATATATTTTATTGGTGAGGTCATGTTGATAGTATGAGTGTTTTTACTTACTGAGCTCTTTAAGCTCACCTCTCATTTCCCAAACATCCCAGGTAGTTCGCCAACGCATCAGTAGCAATACTCAGTACCAGGATTTGACACGTTTGCCACAGCCGTCAGTCGGGTTGGTCTAGACATTTCTTTTTGGCTTTTGAGATAGGACATTTAGAATAACTTTCATGTTTTCAGACACTTTTGGTGTAAACACTTGTTTGGAATTTATTAGATTGCATTTTATGGATTATTATTTTTCTTTGAGAAATTTTGGTTCAGTTGTATGACATATAAGTGCTCGAGCTGAAGTGGTTCATGGACCCCTTTCTAGGGTTGGGTCCGCTCTAGGGAGGGGGTAGTGACAGTTCCCACCCTAGCCGAACCATTGGAACCGGACGGTTCCAATCGGAATTTAAGTTTTTATTTTATTTTTAATTTAAGTTTTTAATTTAATTTAATGAAATTCAAATAAATAATTTTTTATTATATTTATTTGATAATAATATCCAATTATAAATTTCTTTAAAATTTAATTTCTATTTTTTAAAATTTTTTTAAAAAAAAATGGAATAGGAACTGTACGATTCGATTTCAGTTTTCGGTATCGTCCGGTTCAGTTCTGATTTGGAAACGAACCGGACCGGTGGCCAGGTCTATTTGCAGATGCATTGTCAAAACCAATTGTTAAAATTTTACCTAATAAACCATTTTCATAAAAAAATAACTTTAATTATTTTATAAATATTTTTATGTAGTATGTTGCTAATCAAAAACTCTAAATATAATAAGTCATTTTTGCATGTTCCATGATGCATCAATCCAATGACAAGTCACACTCATGTATGATTGTATTTGTCAATGGTCAATCCAAATATCAAAACAAATAAAAAGACGACCTTTAATATTATTAAGTATTTCATTTAAAATAATTTACCATCTTTGTATAATTTAAAATTTTGATGTTTTGTTATATTTCTTGTCATTTTACATGCAGCGGGATTTAAAGTATTTCGAACATAATTAATAAAAGCAATTTTTCGACAAAACTGAAAGAAATATGTTTAATACAAGAAAATTTAGCAAATTCTTCTTTATTTTTAGCACCAGAATATTTAAATAAATCTAAAGAACTCGTACATCTACTAGATAAAGCGTACCTGCCCATTTACGTTTGTGTTGTATCAAGTCCAATTTTAGTGCATGATGATTATCCAAGTGCTTGTTCATATTACAATAACCGCCAGTAAATTTGTAAGATACATCACAATAGTTGCAGATTACTCTTGAACCTTCATTTTCAGTCTCGATTAAATGAAAATGAATTTTGAAAATATCGGAAGATCGAGAGTTAACTTCTCTTCTTCGTGTGCCGATACTTTGGCCGCTCTCTTGGGTTGATACATTGGACATGGTATTCTCATATGAGCTTGTCATTTTTTGTTAATATTGAAGAATTGTAATTTTAAATCAATATGAAAAATTGAAGATGAGAGAATTGAGAAAGAGAGAATTAAAGAAATTAAGAGAATTAAGAATTGGTGTGTTGAAAAAATGAAGAATGACCAATATTTATACATTTTTGGATTATGATACCTAAGTTGCCCCTAAAATTAATTGTTTTATTAATATTATTAAGGGTAATTTAGTAATTAGATCTTTTTAATTTTTTTAAAATTTTTTAGGGAAGAGGCCCAACGACTACTAGTTATTGGCACTACGGTTCCAGTTGGAACCATCTGGTTCGGCTAGGGTCGAATCCTAACCAAATCAAACAAAACTGATTCTGATTCCGGTTCCGGTTCCGAAACCGGCCGGTTCCAACCGGTTCGGTTTCATTTTCGAACCCGAACCGTGACCCGGTCTACTATTAATAATATACAGAAACAAGGTTTTGAAGTTATGGCTAGGGATGGCAGTGGGTAGGGTATGGTGCGGGTTTGCCATTACCAAACCCGCACCCGCATATGTAAATGAATTACCAAACCCGCACCATACCCGTTGCGAGTTTTAATTTTCATTATCAAACCCGCACCGCATATAAAAATAAATTACAAAACCCGCAATGGTACCCAACGGATTTTTTGCGGGTTTTTAAGATATTGAATTATTTTGTATTCTTAATAATATATTTTTTTAATTAAATAATTTATTTTTAATTGCTAACTGTAGTTTTCACATTTATTTTTCATTTGACATATACAACATGCAATGTATGTATATACAGTACATAGATAATATAATGTATGAAAGACTCGGTACCATATGTTTATTTTTTCATATAAACATAATTAAAACGAGTTATTCCTTTCATAATTATAATGATCTAAGTTTTCCAACTCAATTGACAATAATCTATAAAGTAATCACCGACCTTTGGTCATATTTTTATGCTAAGTGTAATGAAAGTGATGCTTACAAAGCTCAAGTGGTGTAAGTGTAATGAAGAAGCAGGAAAACTACTGAAGTTGCAGCAAACACTAGCTTATTTTGCTTCTCTCCCGTTTCTGATCATGTGAACTTAATCAAAATTTTTGTATTATAATTTTATTAACAAGTGTGATTAAAAAAACAATAATAGTCATGCAAAAAATCTTCAGTTAGGCAGGTTGCGGCTGAGTGAGAGTGTAGAACTGTGGATTAATGTTTTAGGTTTAGGTTTTGTTAGTTGTTTTTGTATGAATGTTTTTTTATATTGTCCTAAAAATATTAATTAATAAAAAATAATATTGCGGGTATATGGATACCCGCATTTTTTTCTTAAATACCAAACCCGCACCGCACCCGCAGCGGGTTTTGCTTTAAATTACCAAACCCGCACCGCACCCACTAATATATTTACCAAATCCTACCCATTGCGGGCGGGTTTTTGCGGGTTTGCGGGTTTATGGGTAAAATTGCCATCTCTAGTTATGGCCTTATTATATCTAGTTAGCTTTTAAAGATTTAGGCACCTGATTGAATCTTGATACTAGTCCTTAGGAAGCTAGGTGTACAATCAGTTCGAGATTACATTTCTGAAATGGAGTGGAAGTTCTAGCAGCTTTATGCAATATAAGGTTTTCTTAGAGCTGGCCAAAATAATGATTTCCAATTCTTTTCATCGTGTACGAATGCAAGAATGTAGCCATCGCCGTACCTTTGATCTCCATAAATAAACTTGCTTACTTCTCCAGTTAAGAGATCGACTTTGGCAAAACCTGAAACTCTTGGCCATGGCTCTGCAAGGGCTAAATACGCGAAACGGGTCTTTTGGGTACCGAAAATCGGGTATCCAATCCAGTTCTTAAATACAGTTCTTAAATACAGTTCCAGTTTCGGTTATTCTGGAACCGGAACCGGACCGGTTACAACCGGTTCCAGTTCCAAACCTGGATTTCCGGTCCGGTTCCAACCGGTTCCGGGCTCACCCCACAAAATATGAGACTGCTTCTCTACTTAATTACCGCTTTTAAATTTATTATAAAGAAATTTCAAATAATCAAATAATTTTACTATTGAGAAAATAGTACTCTCAGATGGATCCTGAATCATTCAATTTGAACAATGTTATTTGCTAACTGCGATAGGGAACCTGAAATTGAAATCAAACAAGGATATATACAGCAAACGCATTATAGTCCATGTGTCCATTGTAAGTAGATAATAAAACATGTTTAGGTACTTACAAGCCTCACAAATTAAGTCATAAAACAGAAGTGCTTTTAAACTACTGGCGTCTCTTGACTAAACCTGAATTGCCCATCAAAGAACCAACTTCTGGGGTTGTTTCTTTTGCTTCTCCGGCAAAACCTATGACGTTAGCTTGTATCATGCCATCTAAAATTCCGTGGGAGTTGGGTAAAACATCACTGTTCTCTTGATTCTCATATCCTTGCTTCAAGATATCTTCAGCCAGTAGGTCTAGGTTTCCATCAAAGGTTATCAAATCTTTAAGTTGATCAGCATATACCTGTGACTTCTTTATCTCACAACCATGCACGTCATCAGAGTCGAGCAAAGATATAAAGTCCTTTTTAGGAATTCTAGATTCTAAAGTGTTTATTCTAAACATAAGGGAAAGATGAGATAGGCTCAACTGAAAGAGCCTCTTCAAGAGTGCATAGAGTGTGGAGCTAGCAGTTGCGCTTCTGAAGTCGAAGCAAATTGTCTGTACTTGTCTCACCAGATTGATTCGGTAGTGCCTCCATGTCCTGCTGGAACAGCGATTGGGGCCTTCCTGTCTACAAAGATGGGTTAGAATAGGTACAAGTAATCCATTCATCACAAATTAATTCAAAAAAGTGCAAGAGAGACACTTACATGACGGGTAACGTAAGGGCGAGCAAAAAATCCAATGACCAAGCCAAGTAAACATGAAAGTATCAAACCCAGAACCCAAACTGAAACGGCTCCCAGTGCTGAAACAATCAAGGTCAAGTTAATAAATTCATCTAGATATCTTTAATGTATACCAAGGAGAATTCCAACTAGCAAAATCAACCTTCACTACATGAGACTACTAGCCAAAAAAACATAATTAATGTATGAAAAATGAAAACTAAGTGTTCATAACATTTTTAAGGTTCAGTCATCATGCCCTTGCTAAAGAAATTTCACCAATAAATCAATAAAACCAATGCCCAAAGGTTCAAGATGTCCATGTCCTTGCGATACCTCAACTTCACATAGTTCCTTTAAAAGAACACACAAGTATGATTAAATGCAATCAAAAAGACATGGATAAGATCACATTGTTCCTTGAAAAGACACTTGTTACATAAACATACCAGGACCAGATGGAGAACTTCTAGCACAATCCTCTGGCTTAAGATTAATCTGGCGAATCAATTGGTTACCATGATCTGAAATCAGTAAAGCACATATTTGCGGAACAAATGTTAACTCAAAACTAGTGGAAAATGATGCGTTCTGTCCAGGTCCATCCAAATGGCCAACTTTCTTTGAGAGACCTCCAGCAATTGTCGTAACACCTAGAGACACATCAGCAGCCAAACAACATAAACACTTAATTTAGCACATAAATTAAATCACGCCCACCAGCAAACCTTTTTAAGCCCCCTAAGAAAAACACCCACCCCCTCCACTTTTGAATTTGTGACAAGCTTGATGATTTAATTTAATGCATAAACGCAGCAACAGGCAACAGCAGCTATTAAACAAATCAAGAGAAAGGTGAGAGGTGAGACCTGAGTTGGTGATTTTTCGAATAACGTTGTTTTTCTGATCAGCAACATAAACATTCCCTTTCATATCAACCGCAAAGCTCTTCGGCTGGTCAAACCGGGCTGAACCCGGTTCGCCGTCAGAGAAACCGGCACCGTCTCCTGATAATCGCTTGACCACACTCTCTACAAAAAAAACAACAGCGGTTTCAAATTTTCTCTTCTTAAAAAACTAAACTTTTTATGTACAAATAATTAATTTTATTTTTTAATTTAGAAAAATTAGGTTACCTTGAGACAAGGGGAGCGATAGAGTGTAGAAGACGCTACTGGAAGAATCAAGGACGAAAAGATCTGACGATCCAGGAGAAGCGATGACAGAGTAGGGATTGATTTTCAACTTGTGGCCGTCGATCGCGGTCGTCACTGTGTAACCGTCTTCCAAAACTACCTCCGATGAAACTGAATTTACATTTAAAAACAAAAAACAAAAAACAAAAAGAAGAATAAAAGGTTAAAAATTTGTGAAGAATATGCATGAAATTAAAAGTGAAGATGATTTTTTTTGTTTTTATTGGTGTACCTAGACTCATAAGAAGGGAGAGGAGAGAGAGTGAAGATAAATGTGAAGCCATACTTGAAGAGACTGATCAGAGAGAGAGAGAGAGAGAGAGAGTGCAAGTCTGCAATGAGAAGCAAATGCTTTTGCTTTTATTGACTTAAAAGGTGACTCGTCAGTGGACTGGAATTTCAAAAGATTCAAAACCTATAACGACGTGTCGGGCTCACTACTGATTTCAATTTTTTCACTCCGGGCCCGGGCCTTATTATGTCGGGCCGGCTCCAGCCCAGATTGGGCTATTTATTTTGAAAAATAACCATTTTTATTTTTTAAAATAAAATAATTGCTTTTTTTTTTTTTTTTTTTAATACATAAAAATGAAAAAAAAAAATTAAGAATGTCAATGATATTAATATTTTTTTAATTGTATCTTAAAAATTTAATTATGAATATATGTATTTAAAATTAAGAATTTAATTTATATAATTAAAAAATTTTGCCTCAGCGTAGCCCAAGCTCTTAAATTAAAAATTTTCCCTCGGGCTGGCTAAGTGGGCCTTGAGTTCCCTACACCCCCGTCTTATTCCATTTTCATTGTTAGTGCTTACTAGTAAGGCCGAATATTGTTATTTTGATTTGTTGTTAGAATTTTGGTCCAAATATAATTTTTACCTATTTCGTTAATAATAAAAAAATTAAGATAAGTTATTGTAATTTTATTTTATTTTTTAAAATTTTAGTTTGCAAAACTAAACTTTTTAACTTCCATCATAATTATTTTATTAATATATGATAAAATCTCCCTGTAACTTTTTAAATATTTATATTTGACAAAATTATCTTGAACTTTTTCACATATAAACACACTTTTTTAAAAAAACAACTATTTCACAATATTATTATTTACTAAACAATATTTATTTAATTAACGCAATTTTACATGTCACTATTTATCAATCATACATTTTTCACCATATTTTTTCATCGTCTTAGTCTTTACATTGTTGATCCCTTTTGTTTTATTTTGTAATATGCATTACTGAAATGGTATTTGATAATATAACCTAGCTAATTATGTTATTCCTACGTGTATTCATCATAAACATATTTAGAATATAAATGTTGAGAGTTTGATGAAATATTTCTTTTGCATATTGTTATTATTTTGTCCTCAATGAGTATGGCTTAGTGATATAGGATTCATGATCTCACCTTAAGGTCATGAATTTGAATCCAGGAAGTAGGGGTGTTCGCGGTGCGGTTCGGGTCGGTTTTTTCATTTTTTACTTCAAACCGCGCGGGTTGGCGGTTTGAGAAATTAGAAAACGAAACCGCAAATTTGATAAGGAAAACCGAGGCGGTTCGGGTTGGCGGTTTAGCGGTTTGGGCGGTTCTGGTCGGCGGTTTGGATTATAAATTTTTTAAAGAAATTTTGTGTGTTTTCACATTATAATTGAAGAAAAAATTACATAATTTTCATTTATTCATTACATATTGTTATATGATCATTAAATATCTTAATTTTCATAGTTAAAGAAGAAGAAAAATATAAAATAATATTTAATTTGTACGCGGGTCGGCGGTTTAGGCGGTTCGAGTCAAAATATGCAGTTTGGGCGGTTTGCGGTTTGACATGAGTCAAAACCGCACACCGACCCGAAATTTGCGGTTCGATTCGGTGCGGTTCAAAATTATTTTTAATATTTTTTCAAACCGCGCGGTTCGGTTCAGTGCGATGCGGTTCGCGGTTTGACCCGAAATTGTGTTCACCCCTACCATGAAGTACGTTTCTTGTAAGAGTCCGGGACAACCAATGATTTTACATGTTACACTTAAGGCTGAAATGAGTGATTTAACGATGAGGTTTCCAACGATTCAAAAAAAAAATCTGATTAAATATATTTTTTAATATTCCTAATTTACGCTTTTCTTGGTCCACTTACAGGAACATGAAATTTTGGATGGACTTGTATTTTAGTTAGACCCGGCCACGGTTCCGGTTCCGAACCGGAACCGAACCGGAACCGAACCGGTTGGAACCGGAACAACCAACCGGTTCCGGTTCCGGTTCCGGAACCGAACCGGAATGGGACCGGTTCGGTTGGGGTTCCACCCCAACTCGAACCGGTCCGAACCGGTGGAACCGTACGGTTCCACCGGTTCGGACGGTTCCAACCGGAACCGTTCGGTTCCGGTTGGAACCGTCGGGTTCCTGTTGGGGGCCTTATTAGTTATTCCCCCAACGGCTACTGCCGTTGGGGGATGCAGGGAGCCGTTTGGCTCCCTGCCAAACGGCTCCCTGCCAAAAAAAATAAAATTAAATAAAATTATAAAATTTTTTTTATTATATAAAATAAAAATTACTAATGTACCCCTAATAACGGTAATAAAACGGTTATATTTAGGGGCATTTTTGGTATCAAAAAAATTCTAAAATTCTATAAATAGGATTCATTTTTCATAATTTCATCACACCAATTTCTCAACTCTCTCATTTTCTATAAATCTCTTATTCTCAATCTTACTTCAATACAATTCTCTTATTTTAGTTGTTAATTAATTTGTTATCACATTCGGCATTCGCATCGCAATTATTCAAATGGCAAGCTCATCCGAGAACATAATGTCAAATATGCCAACCCAAGAGAGCGGCCCTAGTGTCAGTGCACAATCACGGAGAAGAGAAGTTAAGGCTCGGTCCTCGGATATTTTCAAAATTCATTTTAATTTGGAACGCCTAGAAGATGATTCACAACGAGCAGTTTGCAACTATTGTGGGGTTATCTGCAAATTTTCAGGTGGATATGGCAATATGATCAAGCACATGGAAAAACATCATCCGGTTGAATTTGGCATTGATACGACGCAAACTCAAATGGCCAGGTACGCATCATCAAGTAGAGGTACGAGTGCTTTAGATTTATTTAAATATTCTGATGCAAAAAATAGAGAGGAATTTGCGAAATTAACTTGTATGGCACATCTTTCTTTAAGCTTTGGTGAAAAACTTCATTTTACTAATTACGTGCATAATGCTTTAAACCCTTCTGCATGTAGAATGACTCGAAACACAACAAAACGTCATATTTTTAAATTATACAAAGATGGTAAAATTATTTTAAATGAAATATTTAAAGAGATGAAAGGTCGTATTTCTGTATGTTCTGATATTTGGAGTGATCATTGGCAAACACATTCATACATGGGTGTGACTTGTCATTGGATTGATGCATCATTTACCATGCAAAAACGACTAATTGCATTTAGAGTTTTTGATTACCAACATACTGCACATAATATTTATAGAATGATGAAGGTAATTTTTGATGAATATGGTTTAGGTTAAACTATTTTAGAGAAATTCCTTTACTTTATCTTATTGCTGCTGTTTTTGATCCTAGATTTAAATTAGAAGGTTTGAGTGGTGCTTTACAAGCTTATTATGGTTATTTAGGAATATTAGATGAAATTGACATTACTAGATTAATGACGAAATTAAGAAATGATTTAATTGAGTTATTTAATGATTATATTGTAAGATATAACTTAGGAACATTAGGTCAATCTAGTAGTAGCGAACCGGTAATTCAAACAAGACTTAGCGCAGGGGATCGTTGGTTATTGCAACGAAATAAAAAAGCTAGGGATACGACAACTAATAACCCTGAATTAGATAATTATTTATCTACAAATTTTGAGTTTTCTAATGAAAGTTTATGCAGTAAAAATTTTAAAATCCTTGAATGGTGGAACCGGCATCAAAATATATATCCTGTTTTATCTATTATTGCTAAAGAGATCTTGGCAGCACCTATTTCCACCGTTGCGGTTGAGCAAGCCTTCAGCTTGGGAGGTAATATATTGGAAGCTAGGCGATCTTCATTACATCCAAGCACTCTAGAAGCAACAGCTTGTGTGGATGATTGGACTCGAGCTGATCTGAGACAACAAGAAGATGCCCCCGATGATTGTGAAGATTTGTTCGATAATGCTTCTGCAACAAGTGCAAGCGGAACCGGAGCCGAATGATCAACCGATAATGATGATTGATAATTGTAAAATTATAATTTACAAAAGGGGATATGTCTAAAAGACTAAAACTTGTAATGGAACTACGTGAGCTTTGATTCCTCTCACCCTTGGAGGATACGTAGGCAACTTAAATATTTAAAAATTTAAGCTCAAGCTCTTCAATGTAATAAAATTTTTTTTTTTTAAATTTAATCTCATTTTTTTTTATTTAAATTAATCAAAAAAAAAATAAAAAATTTAACCGAACCGAACCGGAACCGAAAGGTTCGGTTCCGGTTCGGTTTTCGGTTCCGGTTCCACTTAAGTGTGGAACCGGAACCGAACCGGATTTAACCGGTTCGGTTCCGGTTCCACACTTGTGGAACCGGTAACCGGCCGGTTCGGTTCGGTTCCGAACCGGAACCGAACCGCCGGCCGGGTCTAATTTTAGTTACCCGCATTTAAATTGGGGGTGGATAAAAGTCGGTTCGATTCGGTTTCGAATTAAATTGAATCAAACTGAAATTTGACCGGTTCAAGAAAATATTGAACTGAATCGATTAGGCTCGGTTCAATTTTAATATTTGAGTTCAGTTTTGATTCGGTTCGATTCAAAATCAAACCGAATAGATTTTTTTAGAAGAATTAACTCTCAAACCGATCGGTTCGGTCTATTTGATTCACAAACCGATTGGTTCACAGGTCTGGTTCACGATTCGAATCGAATCGAACCAATTCGATCAGTTTAATGTAAACATAAATCGAAAACTGAACTGAATCGATATTTTTAATTCGATTCGATTAAATTCACCTTATTTTTTGGAACACGACCTTGACACAGATCTGGAACTCAAAATTTCACTTTTATAATAACAATAATAATAAAATAATCACATAAATTCCAAAATGTAAGTAACGGTTCGGTTCTGGTTCCATTCGATTTTTTTTATTACTTTTTTAAAATAAAAAATTGAGATTGAAGAAGTAATATATTTTAAAATTATGAATTTGAATTTATATAATAAACTTACATAATTACATTAAATTACAAATAAAATTATTATCTAAAAAAATTAAAAAACAAATATTATATTAAAGAGCTTGAACTTAAATTTTTAAAAACTTAAGCTGCATACGTATCCTCCAGGGGTGAGAGTAATCAAAGCTCATGTAGTTACATTACATTTTTAAGATATTTCCCCATTATAATTTTACAATTATTTAATTATCAATCATCATTATCAGTGTATGTTGATCCTTCAGCTCCAGTTCCGCTTGCACTTTACAGATGCATTGTCGAACAAGTCTTCAAATTCATCAGGGGCGTCTTCTTGTTGCCTCAAATCAGCTCGGGTCCAATCATCCACACATGTTGTTGCTTTTAGAGTGCTTGGATGTAATGAAGACTGTCTGACTTCCAATATATTACCTCCCAAGCTGAAGGCTTGCTCAACCGCAACAGTGGAAATAGGTGCTGCCAATATCTCTTTAGCAATAATTGATAATACATGATATACATTTTTATGTCGGTTCTTGTTGGGGTTTCGGGTGGTAATTCGGGTAAGCACAGCGGATCGCGGAAAATCAAAATTTTCCGATTTCAATTTTTTTTCTTGGGTAATTAAAATAAACTAATTTATTTCAATTACTCAATACTTAAAAACTGAAATTTTTACCCAAAAATCAGATTTTTCAGAATTTACCATTTTGCCCCAAAACTTTATATTTTAATCATTTTAGTCCATAATTGTCAAATACAATTCTAATTGATTCCAAAATGATTTATTCATGTCTTATACATGAAAATATATTTTTTCAACTCAAGAAAATAATTTTTCCCTAATTGCCGAATGATCCCTCAATTTTCAAGAATTTACAATTTGGTCATTTTTGTTCAAAACATGTCAAGATCAAATCCAAAAATTTCCAAATTTAATATACATCATATATACACTAAATCTCATCACATATATGAAAAGCCCCAAATTTGGTGAAGGTTAAAAACCATAATTTTAATAATTTCACAAATTAACAAATTAACACCAAATTAATCAAATTCAAGTCTTTAATTTAATTCTTACAACACCAATCAAGTCTCACCAACATGAAATACCTCAAGAATAATTCTAGGTCTAACATGAGTGGCTAAAAGACTCTAGAATGGCAACTAGCCATCAAAATGACAAAAAGAATGCTTAATAAACTATTTAAAGCAAACTAATTTAACATACATGCTTCCATCTTTAATTTAAGTTCCCAATCATAAAAAACACATCCATGGAAGAGTAGAGATGAAACTAAGCTAATAATATTAAAACTTAGTATAATTGAAACAATTTTCATAAAGAACAAGTAAGGAAAAACTTACAAAAATCTTTATTTTCTAAGCTTTTCTTGCTTTTCTTTCTCTTTTCCTCTCTTTCTCTTATGTATAAGTGTTTTAGGGTTCTTAGAATTATGAAACAAAAAACAAAAAAAATGGCTTATATAATTTCCCAATATTACCGATTTTTGAGGAAATAATAATAGCCACATTTTTTTTCAATTTTGTTTAATTAATTGGAAATTGATTTAATTAATTTGTGGTGTAAAAACATTAATCAAATTAATATTTATTTAAAACCACCCAATTAAATCATACCAAATGAAATCAATCATAATTGGCCATTTTATCCAATTAAAACATGTAATTTATCTTATCTTAATAAGTGAAAAGATATTAAATATTTAATTAATTTAATTATTCAACAGTTGAATAAATAAATAATTAAATACAAATATCTCAAAATATATGTATTATATTTATATTAAATAATCGAAATACATATATTAATTATAAATGTCAAATATCATAATTCGACATTTAATAAATGGCCAAAAGATCTCAAAAGCATGTATCTTCGTTTAACCGTTAAACGACTTATAAATAATCAATATTATTTATAAAAGTTGCCATAGTACCATACGAGTATATCTCATTAGTGAGACTCTCTAGGTTCAGGCATATCCGTCACAAAATCTAATTTTGTGTCCATAATCTACCCACCCGTAAATTATGACAAACACAGATAAAATCTATGAACCATACAGGTCGAGGTCAATGCATACGTATAATCCTTCTGTCACAGGTATCCGGATTATCCCATAGATATATATATATATATATATATATATATAAATGTCAAATCTCTTTAGGTATAATCTCGTCGACGATTCTATTAGCAATCTCTTAAATAACACTTATAACTGATTTCTTCAGTGTACCACGGGCCCATGGATTTAACAGATTGCTAATTCCATAATGGATACTTATGCTCTGTACACAGAACTGACAAATCCTATCTTAATACGCACAGGATATCATGAGGATCAATCCACACCCAACGAACAGGCGGAGGTCTTATCTAAATAGATCGGTGACATGACTGTCATCAAAGTGTTGAGGATACCTCATATATCTACAGTGGTATCTCAAGGCGGAGGATCACTATGCTCACTCAACCCGAGAAGATTCTTATTGATATTGGTGTACCATCTATTAAGAATCTTCGGCGAGTCGTTCAGTGTTTATCCGATATAAATACCTATGTGTCTATATGAATCTCCCGAGACTCATGGTTCATTGAGAAACCATTAGAATCCAACATTCCAATATACGACACGTACCAGTCTCAGCAGGTTTACTTACTGACCAAGTAATTGTAAACCTTGACCATGAACAATTAAAGAATGATACTATTATGATACTACTCAATGTCAGTTGCGACACTTTTACAACTGTATCATAACCAATCACTCTATGGTCATTTACGTCTTTTCTATATAATAAAAGAATTTATATTACAGAAACTGTCTATTTTATTCATTAATAAAATATATAGAAAAATATTTACAGGGAAATACATAAGAAATTGGCTCTCAGAGCACCAACCCTAACAGTTCCACCATTCAAGGATTTGAAAATTTTTACTAACTAAACTTTCAGTTGAAAACTTATAATTTGTAGATAAATAATTATCTAATTCCGGATTATTAGTCGTGTTATCCCTATGTTTTTTATTTCGTTGTAGTAACCAACGATCACTTGCGCTAAGTGTAGGCATTGTATTTTTTCATGTGAAACCCGATGATGAGCCTCATTTGGAGGCACTATCTTTTAAGTCGCGGAAATCGTGGGAAACGGACGTCGGAAGGAAGAGTCAAGAATTGACGGTTTTGTCGGATTTAGTTCACGTGTTTAGCTTCGGGTTCGCTGTGGATCTCGTTTTAAAAAACTTAACCTTAGCCCAAGCCCATTAAATCACATCCAAAGAAATAATTAATATATGTCACAAATTAAAATAATTAAAACATTAAAATATATGTCACAATTTTAAATTAAATTCACAAACTAATTAAAATAAAATCTTAATTAAATTAAATTCACAATTAAAATTAATTAACTCACAAATATAAACTAAATTGAAATAAATAATCAATTAATTGAATTAAATGTTAAATCTAAATTACAAACCAATTAAATTAATAAATTAAATTAATGCAATTAAAACTAAATCAAATAAAATCAAAAATCAAATACCAAAATTAAATAATTTACTTCCAATTAAAATTAAATCATTCCAAAATTAAAGATATCAATCACCTAATTTAAATATTTTCACCTAAAATACACATATTCCTTGCCTAAAATAATCAAATTAAAATACACCTAATACTTGATTTTACTTCCTAATTAAGCCATGCAAACCCTAATTGATTCCCCCCACTATAAACACAACCAAAATTGCAACCCTGGACACTTCACCTTGACGGTAAAAAAAAAGCCAACTAAAACAAAAAGAAACTATCTCTCACAAATCAAACACAATTGAAATAAACCCTCCTCTCGCCAAGACCTGCTACCTAAACCCTTTATTGACAAAACCTGCCACACGCCCTTACCCTCACCTCACTATCTCCACGCTGCAGCAGCACAAACACCCTCCACTTCACACAGCAACCAGCCCACACTTCACGTAACAGCCCTTGCGAATTCTGCCACCCCACTCACGCCTGCCCCTTTGCACCCATCGCGCCACCAACAGCTAGCCATTATCCACGTGACAAGAACCCTTCCCACAGCCAGCGCATCATCAACTCCCCTGGCCAACCTGTTCACGAACCTTCAGCCTCACAAATTTATAAAGCCACACGTTGCTCCTTCACTTAATCCACGCCACTGCCTCTCACTCCACAGCCTCACGCACACACTCACTCTTCACAGCCCACTGCCGCATCAGCTCCCAAAAACAGTCCCTGAAACTACCCAAAACAGTCCCCGAAACTACCCAAAACAGTCCCCTAATATACCAAAACAGTGACCTGAATATACATCAAAACAGTAGCCTAAAACCACACAAAACAGTAGCCTAAATACAACCAAAACAGTAACCAGAAACTGCAGTCCAAAACAGCAGGAAACGGAGCAAAAACGGCAAGCAAAATAGAAAAATGGCGAGTTAAGACGTTAAACAAGTGAACCGGAAAAGTTGCGGAGTGATAGCCCTTCCGACGGTTGTAAACGCGAGTCGGAACGACCTTAAAAGGTTAGACCTGAGGGTACCTCTCACACTTTTTTTATTTGATTTTTATTGATTCTTTTAATTGTGTTAATTATTTATTGAATATTGTTTGCACGTGATGTGTGTTGTGGCCATTGATTAAAACGGAAAATACGTCGTCTCTCGTGGTATATAGGATGGAAACCCAGAAGTAAATTACGTAGCCGATTCCGAATGGACGGTAGTGCGGTCTGTACTTGGGATACAACTCCACGTACCACTTGAGTAAACGGCGCATATTTCGCTTTATGTTATTTTGATTATTCGCACTTTATTATTCCGTCTTTTAATTTCCGCATGTTATTTATTTATGTTGTGGTGCGATCGAGCGCATGGGCTTAGTAAGTCGGATTAAAGGTTCCCTATTTGGATGGGTTAAAATCCTTTACCACGATGCTTTGCCGCGCCGGTTGATGTGTGTTCGGTTGAATGCAAAATACGTTCAATCGGACATACTAAGTTTGATATGATTGTCTTTATTTTTGTATGTATGATGCGATTGAGCGCATGAGCTAGTGAGTTAGTCCAAAGGTCCCCTCTTTGAGAGACGAAGAGCCTAAAAGGCCACCTTTGTGACACTACTTCGCCGCGCCGGACGAAGTGTGTTTGGGTTGAATGTACGTTCAATTGGGCATACGAAGTCCTACACTTTTATTGTCTTTATTTCATGTATTGTGATGTGACGCGCATGTGCTTAGTATGTTGGTCTAAAGGTCATCTCTTTGAGAGACAAAGAGCCCCAAAAGGCCACCTTTACGGCAGTACTTCGCCGCGCCCCCATTATCTTGTTGTTTAGTATGACGTCTTCTTACATGACCATGCATCATATCACATTGCGCATGGGCTTAGTATGTTGGTCTAAAGGTCCTCTCTTTGAGAGACAAAGAGCCTAAAAGGCCACCTTTACGGCAGTACTTCGCCGCGCCTCTTTTATTTAGTTATTCGCTTCATAACGTCTTTTTTGAAAATTCATGCATCATATTGCATTGCGCATGGGCTTATCAAGTGAGATCAAGGGTCCTCCACTTTGAGGGGTGAAAATGCTTGAAAGCTACTTTTTGCTACAATGATTTGCCACGCCCCTTTATCTGTTGTTATGTACGATAAGTCATATATTCATATGTTCATGTATGTGTCATGTTGTTTACTGTATTTTGGAAGTCATTGCTATAACCCGTTCGAACGCGTTCCGAAACGCCGCACGAATGCATGTTTTCTGTTTGGTCCAGTTCGAACGCGTTATCAAACGCTATACGGACGCGAACCTTCTGTTTACCGTTCGAACGCGTTTATGAACGCTACACGAACGCGAATACAATGAATTGAGTCATTTTCATCATATGTGCGTCTGTGTCTATATCTATCTTCTTTCGCACCACGTCATAGCATGCTCACTTTAATGCCTAATTGCATCCCTAAGCGTCTTTTTTCATTATGTACTTAGTTGACCCTTTTATTTGTGCATGGACATGTAATGGCTATTTGTTTATGATATGTCTATGAAATCAATGTTCACCATCATTTGATTCGCCTTTATGTGTGCTTGTGTGGTTAGTATGTGCTTGCGTTTCCATGAATACAACATGCCAATGAAATTGTCTGTTTGTTGATTTAATGTACTTCTAAGCATGCAATCTTATATGTGAAATACATGTATATTTAGGGCCATTTTTATTTTATAAATGTGAATTTAGAAGCATGATACCTTAGAAATAAGTGTTACTTCAGCTTGTTTAAATTATTAATAAATCCTTTCATTACAAGTGACATGAGTAAGGGACCATTCCGAACCCAACGGTTTGAGGTCTTCCCTTGCGAGGGGTGAGTGCGGCCTTAAATCTCATTTTCCCGGTTCACACGGGTGGCGACTCCATTATTCTCTGGTTTAGTCCCCCGTGGCTACTCCGTACTCCCGACTAGGCCGCGAGCCTGGAACAGCATGCGTCGCCCAGATTCCTGTGTCCCCACACTAAGTCTTGATTGCATTACGGTTTGCGACTACTAGATTGTCTTACTGATTGCAATTTATATCTTCAAATATAATCATTAAATAATTCTATTAAATCAATTTTTATTTTAGATATTATTCTTGTAATATCAATATCATCTAATATTCCTAAATATCCATAGTAAGTTTGTAAAGCATTATTCAAACCTTCTAATTTAAATATAGGATAAAAAAAACAGCAGCAATAAGATAAAGTAAATGAATATATCTAAAATAATGCAACCATTTTCGTTTCATAACATTAATAGCTTCAAACAAAACAATATCATTAAGATCACGACTTTCAACATGTTCATCGAGAGTACCGATAATATTCATGTTGGGGCAGTTGTGGAACCCCTAGGATCGGATCGGTGCCCCGGGCATCGGAAATGTTTCCAATGCTTCCAAGCTTCACTTCAAGATCCAATCTTGATTTCTCCTAGATGAAATATTATAGAGACCTCACAAGCTTCTCTAAACGCTTCTCTAACTTAGGCTAATTTCTCTAAGAATTTACTTATGCTTGTTATTTTTCTTGTAATTAAAATATTCCTAAAGCTTGCTATTTATAGCAAAACTAAGATAATTTTTAATTAATTAAAGTTGTAATCAACTTTTAAGTGAGCTTAATCTAATTTATCTAAATATGTATAATTAGGTGTGACTAATCTCCATTGTCTCCCACTTTAATTTAATCCAATTAAATCAAGCCAAGAATTAGAAAATAGATTAGTTAAATGTTTGTCACCTTGATTTAATCCAATTAAATCAAGCCAAAACCACCTATTATTACATACTTACAATTACCATAATATCCTCAAATGTTAGAGATAATTATGATTTTACAATTAAGCCCTTGTGTAATAATTGAATTAATCCAATTTACTTCGATTAGGTCAAAGTAAATAATCAATGTTATCCAATAACACTTGATTATCTTAGTTGATAATTATAATATCGAATATTATCTTTTATAAAAAATAATCGGCTACCCAAATGCTCAATGAGTACACTGTTAGTGTCCTACACATGTCACAAGATCACTAAGATGATATGTGTGTGAATAAATCAAAGAGAGTTGCGGAAATACTCACATTGACCGGATGAGTTTCAAGACTTTTTCTTTGTATTTGTTGAAGCTCCAAGCTTGGTAGAGTGTTTCCAACACTTGGGTGAGTTTCCCTATCACCTTGATTCACTCCTTTATGTGCTAGCAAGAACAAAAATTGAAAGAAAAGTTTGCCCTCCAATAGTAGCAAACTTTCGGCCAAGGGGGGAAGAGGAGAAGAAATAATGTTTTTGATATTTTTGATTTCCAAAACTTATCTAAAAGTCAACAACCAAAATGTGTATATCTTTTTCCAAAAAAGAAATGCAAAGTGTGTTGGACAAGTTAGCATTAAAGCTCCCAACCACTTCCATCACTCAAGTTGACACTTGATGTAAGTTGATGGGTCCCACACTTAAATTCAAAATTCAAGTTGGTTTGTACAACACACTTCGGGCTCGGGTTCGTTTAATTCGATTAAACGAATTTTTCTTCGTGACGTAATTAAATCCAATTTAATTAAATAATAATGCCGAACAAAATTATTATGAAAGTCGCTTGCGAATTAATTCTAAATTAATTCGTTCGCACGATTTAAAATCCAATTTTACTTCCGCATTGAAATCTAATTTCAATTAATATATCTAATATATTATTTTAGCCCAATTAAATAAATTAAATAGTAAAATCCAATTTTACTATTGAATTCACTTTGTCGATTAATTCCAAATTAATCGCGTTCTCTCATCTTGACGAATTTAATCCCAGATAAATTCTCGACGCAATTAATCTCAGATTAATTCTTTCTTTGATAATTAATCTCAGATTAATTCTTGCCGTAATTAATCCCAGATTAATTTTCTCTTTCATAATTAATCTCATATTAATTCTGTTCGAGTCAAATCTCATCGGTGAATCTTTGGGAAGCGACCCAATAGATCCCTGGATATGTTGGCAGTAAATTCGGTTGTTGGACTATCCGAACACGTGCGTACCCGGTACCACGTTCTTACCGATTTACAAGACATGATTGGCTTCTAGCAAAACACCGTGCCTACCCAATTCTCCAGAAATATTCAACGAAGAATATACAATCTTTATCAGACATAGTATACTATGTATTGCGTATTACGATCCAGTATCAGATGTCACATGCTAGGCCTGTGGCTGGAATTGTGTCTGCCCCATACGAAGCATATATCGGATCACTAGCAACTAGTCTCTATAATCGAATAATCATGACCTAGTCATATTATCCCGATAGCTGCTGCATTTAAGAGTACCAGTTCTGTATCCTACGTGATCATCATCTCCATATGACTGAAGTGATACTTCCATCTTGACATCACACCCAATACACTACGATTCCCAATATACCCAGAAGAGGCGTACACAAAACCTGTTAAAGCCCCGGATGACCAAAACCAAAGTATACTGATTGTCGCAAGTATTAGCGATGCAAGTCTCAGGTTAAGACCAAATACACCTACCCTGATTCGGATTCCCATAGACACATAGTCATACTACCAATGGGATTCCGATGGGTCTATCCAGAGCGAGGCTGTTTCCGTTCCAACAGATAACAGAACCTCATATCACACTTGCATAAGTATCTAATACTTAAATATATGAGAACTATGTTGTTAAGCTTCCATAACACGCACAAGTGTAATACTAGTCTATTCCACATTATCGATGTACAGTCTCGATAATACTACGACTATGAATGTTTAATGATTAAACCATTCGTGGATTAATATTCTCTCATATCTTATTAATCTGGAACTAATCATAAGGACTTTTATCATTTATATATCCGAGTAATCCAATTAAAAATGATAAAATAGCAATTTCCTTTGTCACATAGTTAATTTGTACAAAGAACATCATGTCTTTTACAAATAGTGATGCTATATGTCATAATTGTCCAACAATCTCTCACTTGGCCTATAGCCAATCACTCAAGTGTCTAACACATGAACTATGTACGAGTCGTTCACGCTTATGCTGAGATATCGCTTTCGTCAGCGAATTTATAAGGTTATTAACTGATGCGATTTATTCGATCATCACATCGCCACGATGTGTGATCTCACGAATCAGATGAAACCATCAAAGTACATACTTAGATAATTGATGAGACCGTAATTCTTTAGCATGTGTTGTAGCTCAGCTCAGATGCTAACATAACTACTCCTAATCCAATTAGGAATTTTGTAGATCCAAAATACTTCTTTTACTGCCTCAACCGCAACAATATATTCCGCTTTTGTTGTTGAATCGGAAACAATATCTTGCTTGGAAGATTTCTAGCTCACTGTTCCATTGTTCAAACAAAATATGCACCTTTATTACGACTTATACTCGTCTTTATCGGTTTGGAAACTTGCATTGGTGATCCCAATCACCTCAAGTTCTTAATCTCCATAAATTAAGAAAGCATCCTTAGTTCGTCTAAGATACTAAAGGATATTCTTAACAGCAATCCAGTGACTATCACCTGGATCACCCTGATAGTGACCGCAGATGCTCAAAGCATATGAGACACCAGGTTGCGTACATGTTTTTCAATGTACGAGTTCTCGGAGAGTGCCAACAACTTTTATATCTATCACAGTAGATCCTTATTCCTAGAATAAAGGTTGTCTCTCCCAAGAATTTAATGGAAAATTTTAATGAAAGCCAAGCTTTCATCGA
>SKCR01030742.1:0-96103 GCA_019454045.1 Zanthoxylum bungeanum
TAAATTATTTGGACACTTGTCATATACATCAAATATGTAAAATGACTAAAATACCATTTGCATGTGTATTTTCGTTTACAAACTAAACGATTCGAATTAACTAATTTAATCCGATAAAGTATTGTGAATAATATGTATTATTTATAACACGTTGCCCAAGTTCTCAACGAGTACACTTCATATTGTGAGACTCTCTAAGTTTAGGTTTATTCGTCACGAAATCCAATTTCGTGTCCATAATTCACCCACTCATGAATTATGACGACCACAGATAATCTCGCTAAACTATGCAATTTGAGATTATTGCATACGTATATAATCCCTCCGTCACAGGTTATCCATATAATACCTGGGATATAGATAAGAACGTCAAATCATTATGGTATAATATAGTCGACTTTCAAATTTACGATCTCTAAATAACACTCGGAACTCACTTTCGAAGTTATACCACAGCCATGGATTTACTAGATCGCAAACACGTGTAGGATACCTATGCCATGTACACATGACTGACAGATTCTATCTTTATACGCACTGGATATCATGAGCATCAATCCACACCCAACGAACATGAGGAGTCTGATCTAAATAGATCGGTGACGTGACTGCCATCAAAGTGGGGAGGATAACTCATATATCCACTGTGGTATCTCAAGTCGAAGGACCATAATGCTCGCCAAACTCGAGAAGATTCATATTGACGTTGGTGTACCATTTATTATGAAATCTTCAGTGAGTCGTTCAGTGTTTATCAAATAAACACCTACATGTCTATATGAGTCTCCTGAGACTCATGGTTCATTGAGATAAATCATCGGACCAAGTCACGATATACGACATGTACTGGTCTCAGCAGATTTTACTAACCGACCCGTGTTAGTAAATCTTGACCATGAACTTTATTTAAGGATATACAACTTATAGTGACGCTTCCCAATGTCAATTACAAACTACGTTGTAACTACACACTACATTGTAAATCATAGGGTCTTTGTCTAATATACACGTATCACTAAATCAGATTTAGTTTCAATCTAATCAAATTAGATATTTAATCGTAATTAGATCGAATATGTATATAAAAGACAAGAGGTGCTACCATTAAATAATTAATATTATGGAAAAATGCATTGTTCGTATTCATGAATCAGACATAAGTATGATCCGGATTGGCACTCCGAGCACCAACCCTAACAGATCTAACCCCAAAGTCGCTTCCTTTTTTTTATACAAGTAGGTTCCTTTACAATAATATAATTCATATAATTAAGATAAGATTATGATTTCTTATCTTATTAGAACACTCAGCTTATTTCCTTGTTTGAATCAGTGTATCCCTCATTTTCCTATTCAGATTACGATACTAGTTTTGGGGGTCGGATAAATCTATGCCTTAGTCTATGAAAAAAGTCTATAGTCATGTGGTCGAATAAAATTATGATATATGAGTCATTGAGAGAACTACTGATGTAAGTCCTCAGATAAGCTCCTAACTCATGTCATCGGGTAGGCTCCTCAGTCAATAAGCTTATCAATTCTTCATCCTCATGAAATTTACATATGTTGTATCCATGCCGATTCGACCATCGTATGATAAGATAAAATAGGTCAGAGATTAGGTCCAAAAAATATTGACATGAGCCATGATCTTGTACGAAAAATCACGTACAACAAATAATAATGAAATATCAAGAATTTTTGTGTATCCGAAGATTGTGATAAAGTTTGTTAATTGCAATAACAATACAAAGAAAGAATAATACTATTTTCAAATTTAACTATCTCAATGTATGATAATTATGTAAAATGATTTTTTTAACCCTACCACTTCTTTAGGTGTTTTGAAAAATGTACTTAAAAAACAACTAGATGAAACTCACACATTTAAATAAGAAATTTTAGAATTTGGACATCTTGGCCCATTTACTTGATACAGCATTTCCTTGAAAATGGGTCGACATGTTTTGGATAACGATACATCAACCCGTTAAGATTTTAATAAACTGCAAAGTTTGAAATTATCAAAAGTATGTTGCATCTGCTCTTTGCCATTTTTTCGATTAATTATTTTTAAATATTTAAAAATATATTTATAATGACGTCAAAAGATTCATGTAACCAACCCACCTATTGAGAAAAGACTTTGTTTTCAAATTGAGATATTCATATATTATCACACATATCACGTAAGAATAATGAAAAAAATAACAATGACACACTCTTATAAAGTTATGATATAAAATTTATATTTTAAAATAAAAAAGAATAATGTAAAAAAATTAATAGTAACACGTGGTATTTATTGATCAATTACACGTTATTCAGGATAAATAATTAACACCGGAGATTCAAATAAGTGTTTGACTGTATATACAATAGATTTGTGATAATATTTTATTAAAAAAAATATAAAAATGCATTTTCCGTAAAAATGTTATGACTTTTAGGTATCTAAAACTGAAAACGAATAACATTCCTGTCACTTGGGGTCAACTTAGGGGAAAATTTGCTAATGAATGATGCAAAGTATTTTGACCAAACCGGGTACTTGGACCTTGATCCGTTGAGCCGCTATTATATTTCCAGCTCCGACCTGGTCAACCCCTAAGGAAGCTGCGGGTCCCACCTAAGTTTATTGACTTTTTTGTGTGTACTTTGGGTGCCCAACTCTACCCGTTCACACTGGGCCCCAGTAGGCTCTAAAGAAACGCGTCGACGGCTGGGATCAATTTCTCCGTTCAACTAGAAAAGTCAAAATTAGAAACATCCAAAAATAATATTAATAAATGATAATAACAAAATTAATAGAAATAAAATAATAGACAAAATTGTTTAAGCGTTTGGAATGGGGCCCTGTTTGTCATTTGCTTTTGGTGACAGAATATGATAATACAGAAAAAATGAAAAAGAAAAAGTCTGCTTTGTTTTAGCGGGTAATTTTTTTTTTTTTTAATAATTATTAAAGTAGAAGTGTGGAAGTTGGAACCATACAACAATAGTGAGCCCAATTCGAAGATACTTATAAGAAATTCTCCATGTTCCACCTCTTTTCTTTTCCATTGTTTTAGCTAAATAAAAAATACTTGAAAATGGGAGAAGGCTATATAAAAAAATTAAACATCATTTCTAAGAAAATAGAAACTTAAACTTTATTCTCAATTATACAACTCTATTTGACTATAATTTAGAGCTCTTTTATTAAGAACCAAGTTCCAATTATATTAATAATAATATATTATTTTTCTGAAAATATTGGAAACTCCGCCATAAAACTATTCAATTTCAGATTAAATGGAGCAATTAAAACCTCTACATGTCTTATGCTCTTACAATAAATATATCTCTTGAACTTGAATACAAGACTTGCAATCAAGTACTAAAATATTTATCATTAAATTACACCCCTTAGGGGCTTATATTAATAATATACTAAAGGTAAATATAAGTTTTTAAAAGCATGAAATTATATTCTTACAAAGGACAAATCAACTAGTCTAAAATCAACTAGTCTAACTCTTTCTTTAGAAGCAATATGTTATGAGTTCAAGTAACGTGATATATTTTTTATTAAAATCTTACACCATGATAAGTGTGGATATTGATTAATTCGGATTTATAGTATAAAAAAATTTATTTACACAACATTTAAAATATAAAAGATATATTTTTATATTATATCCAAATTTCATAAAAAAAAAAGTTGTCAAAATGATCATGAATTTCCAAACTCAAAAATATATAAGATTAATGTTAGAATTTAAAAAAAAATCTCAAAATATATGTTCCAAATTTGAGATGGATGAGATTCGAATCTTCAATCTCTTTGAAAAAAAAAAAAAGAAAAGAAAATTGTATAAACTGAACCAATTGATTCTCACTAGTTAAATATATAAATTATGTACATGCTATTTTAAATTATAAAATTATTGGAATTTTTAGTTCATATAACCACCCTTGTATTATGTTTGTAAACTTTAACGAGAAGTACAAGTTAATTGAAAAAGGGGGTCATTGTCTGTCATACAGCGGTAGCATCACAGGCCGTTACGTTTAACATTATAACAAACAAAACTTGGATTAAATAGTTAATAATAATTCTCTTAAAATTAATTAATCAAGAATAAGTTCTTCTCATATTCAAACAGCAAAGGTTCAAGCAAAACAAAATACGACCAACCAGACAAAAAACACAACTCAATAAATCCCTCTTATCATATAATCCCCTTAATTTTGCATATACCCATTTCTTAATTTTATCTTTTTTGATTCTCCTTCTGGGGATTTTTCACTGGTAAGCTTCTGTTCAGATCCTAACCCAATTACTTTTTTTTGGCATGTGAACCTTTATTTGATTGCAAGTTTGGATTTTTTCTTAATCTTGATGATTTATTGATCTGATTTTGTGGATGTATTATAACAAGTTATGATTTTTACTTCAATTTTGATATCAAGGATTAAAATTTATGATTTATTGTTTTGGAGACTTAAGAGCAAAAGGGACAGAAAAATTATGGCTAATAATGCGGCGGCGTGTGCTGAGAGGGCGACTAATGACATGTTGATTGGTCCAGACTGGGCAATAAACCTTGAGTTATGTGATATCATCAACATGGATCCGGGGTATCAATCTTTTGACTTTTTTATTTCTGTTTTTTGTTTTGTTGGTTGATCGTTTTTATTAATTTACTTGCATGTTGGTAATTTTGATTTTTTAATTTTGGAATTTAATAATTTGAGTTTACTGTGTATATTTATTTGATTTGAATTTTGCATTTAGGGCTAGTAAATTTCTAGTTGGATGGATGGATATTTGGATATTCTCATTTAAGTTTTGTTTATTTACTGGGTGCATATTTTTGTGCTAGGGAGAACAGGGAATCAGCTGTGATGCTTGTGCATCAGTGTATGCTTCTAAGTTTAATGGAAGCTCATGTAAGTTTGGCGAGACGAGTTGTCTTGTCCTATACTGGGTTTTGGGTTAAAAGCTGTGCACACTTTTGAATATTCCAGTGTACGGTACCTGTGGTGTAATGTAATCCTCTCAAATGAAGCTAGCTGTGGGCCGCAATTGGTTAAGAAAAGTGATGTTCTTACATATACTAATTTTTAGGGGCTAGTTGAGGTCATCTAGTCTTATTATTGCTTGACATTCTTTCAGATATGGCTCTTAGAGCAGTCAATGTAAACCACTAAAACGAAGCTTCTGTTGGCCATGGATGAAGAAGAACTCTTATGAGTGGTTATTTACTTATTTGATCTGTCCCGTTTGGTTATTCTCTGTCATTCTGTTAGACTTGTTAGGATATTCATGCAGAGATCGGGTCTTAAAGAAGAACACTTATGCATGTTAGGATCATTGTTGTTTGGTATTTATTTGTTGATCTGGTGCGGTAAGCCGTAAGCCAGAATTTGTAAAGTCATTGCATATAGTACTGTTTGCTAGCACGCAAGAATCTTCCAAACGTGACGGGTTGTGCAATGAGAGTCAAGATGCTAGTGTTCTTATTTGAATTATAGTTGATTGTTGCAGTCAGAATTTGAACTTGTCCATGTCTTCTCCACTTTGAGAAATTGTAGTCGCATATTCAAGCGTCAACTGCTCCGCTAGCCAGATTGTTTCACTGCCATTCTATTGCACATTTTCACCATTTCATAACTTAAAACACCAGTTATTTTGCATACTTTGATGCAAGGTGGATTGAAAAATTGTCAAAGTTTAATTGCACAAATAATCATTGAGCTCATCATCCTTTTGGGATGGTATTGCAGGCAAGCCAAAGATGCATTGAAAGTACTGAAGAAGCGCGTGGGCAGTAAAAATCCTAAAGTACAGCTGCTGGCTCTATTTGTAAGTAACTTCCTCCACATTGCTTTTATGTTAAATCATAAATTATTTAATGTCAAAATACTATGAATTAGTTATTTACCTATTGTACAATTAAGGTATACATACCTCTAAACTTATTAGAAAACAGTATGTATCATTGAGAATTTTAGTGTCTATCATGTCTATATAATGATTTACTTGTTTCTTGCCATATGCATGATGACACAGAAGAGTGATATTTTTTGCCGGAATTTTTTGATCTAGGCATTGGAGACTCTCAGCAAGAATTGTGGTGACAGTGTATTTCAGCAGATCGCTGAGCGTGATGTCTTACATGAAATGGTTAAAATAGTAAAGAAGAAGGTGCCTAATTTCTTGGCTGACCTGTTGGACTTTTTTTCTTCCGCTACATCATGCACTAACTTGTTCTATACCATTTTTTCTTTATTCAAAATTGCAGCCAGACTTGAATGTGAGGGAAAAGATACTTATTTTAATAGATACATGGCAAGAAGCTTTTGGGGGACCAAGGGGAAGGTATCCCCAATACCATGCTGCATATAATGAACTGAGGGTAATTGTTATATTTTTTCTTCTTGTAGATGATAAATATCTCTACCATCAATGCCATTAACGACTTATATGGATTAGAGTTCGCCACAAATGTCTATTAATTTCTGAATTCTAGCACTACATTCTGCCTGCTTAGACCAATGATGTAGGGGCATGATTGCTGTGATGTTTTAATTTATGGATATAATGGGTAGTAGGATTGCCCTTCTTTCCTTTAACCATTAGTAATGTTGTACTGGTGATTTATGATTAAAATGCTATTATTTTTATCCTCATTCAAGAGAATTATAGTTTGTTTGGAGTTAGATCTTAGTATTTTTATTGTTGTTACTGTGGTGATAACTTCTCTGAGCCTAAAAAACGGAGCTGTAGTGGTTCATTTTTGTGTAAATTGATATTTGGAGCCTACCGTGTGTGCTAATATTCATCATATGCTATGTTTACTGACGTACCTGTTTGACATCCAAGTTGTAGTATCTCATTTGTGCTTTTCTCCATTGAACAAATTATCCTGTTAAAATTGATAAACGCATCTAATATGCCCTACAGAGAGAGTAAATCTGCAAAAAAAACCTATCGGACTGGGGATTTTAGATAATTGGGTAGTCGTATCTTGGGGATTTACCAATTGTGCACTTGTTCTGTCATATGCAAAGTTTGTTTTTGTTTAATTTTATTTCCTTTCCATTCCAATACTATTATTATTTCTCTGAATTTAGCTTTCTATGTTCTGATAACATATAAATCCTTGAATATCTATTTTGTTAAGCAAAATCTTTATTTGATAATTAACAGTCTGCTGGAGTCGAATTCCCACCCCGGGCTGAGAATAGTGTACCATTCTTTACCCCAGCCCAAACCCAGCCAATAGTAGAACCTACTGCATTTGATGATGCTGCTATACAGGCCTCCCTGCAGTCAGATGCCTCTGGCCTCAGGTATCATTTAGATATTATCTGTTCTATTTCTTCATTTGTCTGTTGTGCTCAGACTTGTATTCAAAGGTTTGGACGCCTGTGTTTGCTATGGTATTTTACTTTCCTTTTTCATCCGTCATCTGGATGTGTTGGACACACTTAACCCTTGGGAAATTAACCAATAAGTATGCCTAATGACATGGAGTAGTGGTAAAAATCCTTAGTAATTTCTAAGGATGTAGGAAGGAGCCGATCAAATCTTTAATAGTTCATTGTACCACCAGCCTATAGATCTTGCACATATACCTGTTTTGCAGCCTTCACTGCTTCTAATTTGATTGAAACCGCATATTCGCATACATACACTTGCATATTAAATGGTGTGTAACTGTGCCGTCACAATTAGAATGAGTCTATGCTAGTTTTCTTACTGTGTAACTTTTGTTTTTTTCCAGCTTGGCAGAGATTCAAAGTGCCAAGGGACTAGCTGATGTGTTAATGGAAATGCTTGGTGCCTTGGATACCAAGAATCCTGAGGTATATTTTTCTTTCTGGCTCAGGGCATTTTTTGTTCTTTATGTTAATTTAAAACACTCAATGTTGTTCCTGGCAAAAATAATGGATCAGGAAATGTGGTCTGAGGAGAAATTTGTTTCTCATAAATGGTGACATTTATAGAATATGTATTCTTTACTCTGATTATATTTTTTTGTACCTCTTAATTATTTAATTATGCATTATTATTTAATTGGTAATAAAGTTTCTCTCAGCAGCACCTAAATAGTAATGGTGTCAGTGATGTTCCTAGTTCTTTCAAATTAGTGGAGTGATGTTCCTATTTCCTTATTAGTAGAGTAAGAAAGCTTCTTAGTTGATTCTCATGGGTAGAAGGAAAAAAATGCATGTCGATTGACCATCCTTCCTGGAATTCTTACGATTCTCGTGGTTTTCTTTTGGCAGGGTGTGAAGCAAGAAATAATTGTTGACCTTGTTGATCAGTGTCGTTCTTATCAAAAGCGTGTCATGCTTCTTATAAATAATACCGCGTAAGAGTTTGATCCACGTTATTTTTTGTTTTTATCTTTTAATATTGATAGTGCTGACATGCAGTTGCTTCCCTTTCAGAGATGAGGAACTTCTATGCCAGGGATTGGCATTGAATGATGACTTGCAGCGTGTACTTCGTCGGCACGATGACATTGCGAAAGGAACTCCTACAGCAGGATCAACAGAGACACCAGTTGTGCCACTTTTTAATGTTAACCATGAGGATGATGACTCGGAAGATGATTTCGCCCAGTTAGCTCACAGGTGTCCATACAAATTATTATTATTATTTTAAAACTATTTGCTTTTATTAAGCTAATGTAGTTTAAGAAACACATCTGACTAGTTTGTATATTTATATTATTACAGATCGACAAGAGATAATTCACAAGGGCTGGTCAAGAAACCAGCCGGCAGGGCCGAACCAGTGCCAGTCAGCCCCCTTCTTCCTCCCCCACCCTCATCAAAAAAGCCAGTTCTTACAGGTTCTGGCCCAATTGATTATCTCAGTGGTGACACTTACAAATCTGAAGCATATCCTGAAACATCTGAACCTGCACCTTTTGTTGCTCCAACTCATTCTTATAAAAATTCCTCCCCGCCATTGACCCCAACAGGAACTTCCTCAATCCCTGCTGGTAAATCCGCCTCACCGCCTCCATTCTCTTCGTGGCCTTTATATGATGAACCAACTCCCTTGAGCAAATCTGCAGAGCAGCTCCCCTCTGCTCCTTGGGATGCTCAGCCTGCCGGAAACCTTCCACCTCCTCCTTCCAGGTACAATCAAAGACAGCAATTCTTTGAGCAACATGCTTTTCCAGGCAGCCCTACTAGTGGAACCAGCACCTCTTATGACAGCTTAGTGGGACAGACTCAGAATCTCTCTCTTAATTCAACTACCCCTAAGAAAGAAGAAAAGCCTGAAGATGTTCTCTTCAAGGATCTTGTTGATTTTGCGAGAGCAAAAACATCATCATCATCGACATCTAAATCCAACAATAGGTCATTTTGAGTGACTTGTGTCAATTGTTTGTTCAGGGTTTTGCACCAGATCATGCTCATGAGTTTACATGTTATAAATAGATATGGACTTGGACTTTTGGATTCTGGATTGATTATGCTTAGTCAGTTAAATCTTTAAATTGCACTTCGGTATATATCTTTCATTATATTGTTGTACTGTATTGTTTGTTACTGTTTTTTTTGTCCTGATTTAAAATAAAGATTGATTTTTTTTTTATTTTTTTATTATTATTTTTTTTTGTAACTGTTTTTGGCCCAGAAATGAAAATAAAGATTGAATTTTATTTTCTTTCACTAGTCTTTTAACAGTTTTACGTATGAGTTCAAATAATAATAATAATAATAAATGAAAAGATTTGAAGATTGTGAAGGAAGAAACGCTGAGATAGAGATGAGGGAGATTAAAGGCAACTTTGAAATAAGACTTCAGCTTTACAAATAATTTACAAAGAAATTAGACATGGGCCATTGATTGAAAAAAATGAACAAATGGACTCAGTTATTTATTATTATTATTATTTATTTTGGAAATTATTGAAAATCCCGTCGTCAAATGGGATTAAACAGAACAGGTAAAATCCGTTGTGGTCTCAGACTCTTATAAGAAATACATTCACTGTATTTGAACCCAGTACCTTAAGATGAAATCTTGAACCCTACACCACCAAGCCACGCCCCCGTGGGACAAATAGACTCAGTTACATACAATGTTAATGAGCAATTAATTGAACAATTGTATTAGTTGCAAAAGAATCATAATTTTATTTTTTATTTTTGCATTCTTGCAACTTAAGCAGTGACTGTTGAAGTTTTTTGAGTCTAGAAAACGGGCATTTTTAGCGTTTTTTGTTACCTGAACCACACCCTGCTTGTAATTTGGAGCATGCAATCAGCCTCTAAAGTTGTGTCGTTTATGTGATGTAATTTAAAGAAGAAAGGCAAACAAAGCTTGGAATATGGATTTTGTTCTTGCCCACTTTCTCAGAGAATGGGGAACTTTCCTTATTTGCTCTAGAGTTCGATCTTCCCTGGTAAATGCACAGACATGGTAGATTTGACGAATTTAAATAACTTTCATTTTATTGCAGGCCTTTAAAAGTAGAGTAATTTTACTTCTGCGACGTCCTTGAGAGAGAGGTCCCCAACATTCCATACGATTGTAAATTTTTGAGCTAATGCATTTATCAACTCGGGATGTTCTCTGAGAAGCATTGAATCACCATTGTAGCACAGCTTGAAGTACCTGGGTAGGTTGCATCAAACAGAAATCCAGTCAATACAAAGCACATTAGCAATTATGCATGGATGGAGATAGATATTGCTAGGACATTGTGAAGAATTGCAACATTAACTGGGCTATTTTTTTTATTTTTTGTTTTTATTTTTAACTATGGTGCATAATGCCATCAAGACCGCAAGTTCTTTTCATATAGAATGGGAACTGTTGTAGGTCAATATTGTAAAAGAAAGACTTACCAGTGGCATTTACTTTGTGAATATGTGGTATCTAAACTCTGCAGCAAGGTCTCGCAAGAGACTGGGGCAGTCGACATGAAGACACATATCATTTTCACTTTCTTCCACTCGGCTACCACATCATCCTTGTCAAGGACACACGAAAAAAACACAGATTCAGATGTCACATACTACATATTCACCCAACAAGAGGCACAGTCTTTCGATAAAATCTAGACATAAACACTTCAGTAGTCCCAATTTCAAACCAATTTGGAAATCTAACCAATATTTGTGCTAATAATAAGTTCAGGTCTCAATTGTTCAGTAATAAAAACATGTACCTTCTCAAGGTTGATGACATTAGAGATAGTCAAGGTTAAGCCGTAAAGTCACAATGGGACAGGATGTAGGTCCTGGGTGATTCATCCACTGTCCCAGGAAAACAACTTTCAGCTTTGATGCTTCAGAAATCGCTGGAGGACCCCAAAGCATTGCAGCCTAGCAATTTGTTTAATATACCATCCGAATTAGACAGTAAGTGAACATAGATAATGATAGAACAGGTAAATGAAACAATGTGGCATCATAAAAGCTGTGAGACAAGCCATCATGGCAAGAATTGCTCGATAAAATCAGAGTGTAAGTATCTAAAGCAATATTTAGACATTAAAAAAATCAACTGAAAACAAATTATCATCTCAATCCATACCTCAGAGACAAGAGTACTGTAAGTGGACCTATACTACTTCTGATGGAAGAAAGCTGAACAGATTTATATTTACTTGGGTCATAGTTTTGGTTGGCAATTTCCGTAACAAAATATGTCCAATTGAATTGTAATGAGTCTTGAAGATTTGGGCTGATTGTATGACATTAGATGAAGATTTCAGAGCTCATGTTCAAGTTGGGTTCGAATGAGGTTCGTTGGAGTCACTTTCTTCTTCACGTTCGAACGAAACTGTCAAGTGATCTAACGTTCGAGTAGCGTTCGATATGGCAGAGAAGTCCTGGGCCTGGAATTTGCATTATTGGCAGAGAAGTCCCTGAGTGGTGATAATGAAGCAAAAGCATGATAGTAGTAAGCACAATGACAGGCCATGGAACAAGCATGACCCTTCTTCTTCTTCATTGTTCATGATCTACCATCATTGTCTTCCTTCTTAGTTGAAAGTTCTGTGTGGACTGTGATTACTCGTTTGACAATCCCCACGGCCACATGCACAACATCTGTTTCTCTCCACACGTTATTTAATTTTATCTTATGTTTTGTTTGATGAGTTCTCAGTTCTCACTGGCTGTTGAGTTGGATGTTTTGCCACGTCATTACTACTTTGTTGTGTAACTTATGGATAAAGTGATGGTATGGCTTCTCCAGCATTTCATATGTCATTTGGGCCTAAGATTTGTCGAAATTGTAACTCCAAACTTCTTGTAAAATGATTTCTATTATGGGGTGTGAAAAGTTTACAAAGTCTGAACATCCGAGGAAGATTTGTTCAACATTTACGTGTGTGTTTTGGATCCAACATAACTATCAAACACTTTTACTATTATGCTTTGGAATTTTTTTTACTGTACAATAATAATATCACATCATTCAAAAAATAATTTAATTCTTTTTTTGGATAGCTGAATTGTCAAAGTGCAACACTTCCGAATGAATAGAGTTTTAATCTATTAATTCAGTTATGATAAGAAGTGATTTTTGATTACATAATCAAACTTATTCTTCTCATAAAATCCCTAAAAGCTGTAATGTCAATAGTACACAGACCAGAATGAGTGCATTAACAAGCGACCCTATCTATGTCCAATTTATTTATTCATTTTCGGTAACAAAAAAGGTGTCCTAACTTTTGTTTAGTTAGCACTTCCTGGTTGGAAAGGTCATTCAAAAACTCAATTTTCCCATTAATAAACTTCATTGCTCATTAGCAATTCCCAAAAATTTGAGATAAATTGCAAAATCTCCTTTGAAAATTTTGAAACATGGCTTAAATATCTAGACCAATGAAACTTACAGGAGGGTCAATGTTTATTTCTCAAAATTATCTTTCATTTTGTTATTATAAATTTGCGAGACTATTCTTTAACGATGCTGTTTAGATATCTAAGTAAATGGATCGATTAGAAATGTGTCAAAACCTCCGGAATCAATTTTATTGTGGTACAATTCGGATATCCTTATTTAGAGGCCGCTTTCAAATATTAGAAATGGATATTGTTTGGTAGACAATATTGATTCAGAGTATAAGCTAACTTATAAGTACTGAACTGAGAGTATATGTTAACTTATAAACTCACCAAACTTTATACCAAATACATAATATACACGGATCAAATAATTTACCAGTAAATTGATAGGTGGTTCTTAGTTAAATATAATCATGTTAATATATAGTAATTAGGTGATTATGTATGTCTTTGCATAAAATATTTTATATTTCAGTGACAATAGTGATAACAAACATCTTCTATTGCAATTTTCTTTTTCTCTTGTTGGCAAAGTAGCATACAAAAGTGTCAAGATGCTTCTTTTGGTCTTCTATTAAAATGTCTCTGTCTGGCTTCTTCGCTATCTGAATCAAATGAAAAAAGCGCTCTCCTCATGTTTGCATGATTCAAATTAAGGGATAATAATTAATAATTTTAAGGTTTAGGTGGGGCTTTCAACCACAAACTCAAAGTGCCTTACTCACTAATTGCTTATTATTAACACATATCTTTAGCCTTTATCTGTCATTGACTTTATAATTAGAAGCTCAGTTCTTGTGCTTTGATATTAATTTAATGTTATCCTTAGAAATTAATTGTTCATGGAATACATACATGCTATGAATCAAATTTCTGTGCTAATTTGATAACAATTCTGGCAGAAAAGATTTCTTATCAGAAGCAAAAGAATTAAACAATTAAATTATAAAGGTCAAGTTTTCATAGACTATCTGTTGTACCTGTACTTGGCCCTTCTCTAGACTCTCGCTGATTCTATTAGTAGCAGAAGCCTCATACATTGGTATGACCTTTTTTTTATACTCATCTAATATAATGGTCAAGCGTTAACTTATTGTCTGCTATACGTAGTCGTTTTCCAGATTCTCTCTAATCATATTTATTGCAAAAATCTTATATATTAACGTGATGGTTAAGTTTTAACTTGTTATCTATAATCTATTATACATGTACGTAACCCTTCTCCAAACCCTCCCTTATCCTACTTGTAGCAGAAACCTTGTGCATTAGATATGATTTATTTATTTATTTATTTTTATATATTCACCTAACACAATAATCAAATGTTAATTTAGTCTTATCTTATATGACTTTTTTTTATACCCACCTAATGGATGGTCCGATGTGAAATATTTAAATGCCCCTCAAATTCCTCACACTGAGATTCTAGTAATTCTACTAGACAAATGAGAGCAACAGCATGAGCTGCTCAAGCAAATTTTAGAATTATCAAATACCCCACTGTCTGCCATTTACATAGCTTTCCTCAAACAGACGACTTGGCATCTCCATACATTACTCAACATGTCTCTGCTGCTAAAAAAAAGAAAAAGAAAATTAAACTCTCTAAAGCTGCCGCTCAATCATCATATATATCTTTCAAAGTTAAAGGGAACTGGCTTCTGAAATTCATCTCATGTGCAGAGGATATTCCATCATCTTTCAGAATGTTAGTTTCTTTGAGGCACAAATGCTTTTTCTTTACTCTTACTCTTGTTCTTACTTTCATGTTCCTCTCATCATCATCAGTAGAAGCATCAAGATTGTTGCCTAAGGCATCTTCTTTTGAGCAAATGCTTCCCAGAAAGCTTCCTACTCCTTCCTCAGCACCTTCTAAAGGCACAAATGCTGCGTCTACATCGTCTCCGAGGGCTGTAAAAGCTGATAAAATCCACCCTTCATCGGATGGAAAGATGTAGTTGCTGTTGCAAGAAAGCTCTCAACATCATTCTAACTGTAGAATATTTACCAATATGCAATGCAGAGTTTTGTAAATTAGTTGTCAGTATTTTGAGATTGCGACAGAATGATGCTACACCTCTATAGTTTGTTCAGCTTAATCTTTCTGCGGATAGACTGCTGTAAAGAATATATTGAGTAGATATGATCATCACTGATCGAGCTGGAAGCAATTATATGTATAATCATTTTTAGGTGAGTAGAAAAAAAAATCGCATTGAAAACTGTTTCTTAGCAGGACTCAACAATCTCTGTAGTATAGTCTTGATTTTTTCTTGTTAAGATTTTCTTTATGACTAGATTTGAATATAGTTACGATTAACTTATTTGCGGTGGAAGTGCGGTTAGGGCGAAATCATAAATTAAAAATTTTAAATTTACGGAATAAATTATTCGATATCCTATATTTATAATTTATTCATATTTCACTTAAATAAATTATTCGATATCAAAAAATGACATAATTAATTATGATAACACTGCGAAACTTTTATGAAAACGATTTTCCACAAAATAACATAAAAAACGTATTTTTAGCCGAACCGACCAACCGAGACTATACGGAGCTGCCCAGGTCAACCTCAATAGTATTTGGGCAGTTTATAGACTGCCCGAACAATGACCAATTCACTGTTTGGGTAGTCATTACCGGGTAAGCCCAAAACTCACTCAGTAACGTTGTTTTTGATTTTTTTTTTCGTATTATCACTCCGAAATAATTTCCGACAATTATTCAAATGGCCAATACATATCCAATACATTCAAAAACAAATTTTAACAATCTGGAAAATTCAGTTATGTCCAGGTCAAAACAGAACTATTTTGGGGAAAAAAATATTTTTCCAAGCTTTAATCCACTAAAATCAAGATTAATCAAATTAATCCAACATCCAATCAAATCAACCACAAAAGAAGAACCTTAAAACAATTCTAGGCATAACAAGTGTACTATCTATTATCTTTTTTTTTCCTTCTTTAAACCTAACTAATCTCACCAGCTTATTATCATTACCTAATGTGTTTATTTGTCCCCTAAACCAAATAAAACAAACACTCATCCCTTATCCTTTTACTATATAGTTCTCCATTATTAATCAAACAACACCCTAGCTTTTATTTGCATTTTGAGTGTAAATCTGCATATTCTATTTTTCAGGGGTTACTAAGTAATATTTGAGAGTTTTAGGACTATATGAACATAGTAAATATTTTGGGGTTTTAAATTAGAAATTTAGAAATTTTTGGGGTAAAATCATAATTTTAGAAAAATTGAGGGACCTGATCACAATTTTATATTTTTCATATCTTAGCAAAGATATAGACATATAGATGACTTTTGTCTGGATTGAAGTAAGTACAAGACACAATGATTCCCTTAATATAATTGATTGTTGTACGGGCCAAATTTGGTCCAGGGGCAATTTCGTCATTTTGCTCCAGAACCACTACTGAATGCACCACCGAAACCCCCTAACAAAGCCCCAAAGACATATGCAGGTCCAAGCCCAACGAGCACCAACACCCGTAACCGAAGGACCATCCAAATGCCAGCCAACGTAACGCTCAAGTTCATAAACACCATTCATAAACCCATCCGTTCCAGCCTACAATGGGCAAAACGCAGTAATAGCTCCTCATGAAGTCAACATAACGGACGAGCAATCAAAAGACAATAAAGGCACACGTTACTGGAGCATATATATATAGGAAACGAGGCTCCAGGAGGAAGGAACATTCAACTTCTATCTTTCCTACTCATAGCTTTAGAACACTCTCTCCATAGCTCACAATACCTCCCACCTACCGTCATCACGGAAGCCCACATGGATCAAGGTAACATCTGATCTTGCTCCTCCTCATATGATTTGATCACCTCATTTCCATCACCGACTTGGGCGTCGGAGTGCCTACGGCACCCACCACACCGGTGGTTAGATCCTCCACGCTCACCCTATCTCTTTGTTTTACAGGATCGCTAGTGCATCTCTCTATGAAATCTCGATTGTAGACCTCGGGCGAAAATCAGTGTCTACAGTTTGGCGCCCACCGTGGGGCATTAGCGATTCATAGCAGACGAAGATCTCTCAGTCTACGATCCATTCAACACAGTTGCACATGGATTCTAGCAGCGATCATACATTAGATCATATGGCCTCTCAATTGGCCATTCTACAAGAACGATTACGAGTCTTAGAGGAGGAAAATTCAGCCATGCGAATCTCCAAAATAACCCTCCAGAAGCAACTGGAGCAAATCTCTTCAACCTCCCGACAACCTGATACCACAGACCTTCTCGGCAATCCCACAATCCCCACCAATCTCTTGGGGGCATTCAACAATGTGATAAGTGACAATCTGCCATCAGACAACCATCCACCAAATCAAGAAAGAAGTCAACATATTTCATTAACCGACCAAGCACGACAAGTTGCCTCCACCATGCGTAAGGAAATGTAGGAGTTCAAAGATGCAATTCTCTCCAGCCTACATGGTGTCAGACTACCAGTGAGAAAAAGCCGAGCCGACACGATCTCAGATACCCCATTTTTGGACACCATCACTTCCACCGAACTACCAAGGAAGTTCAGACCTCCAGATATGAAGCTGTATGACGGATCCACAGACCCGAACGATCATGTGATCCATTACAAATACAAGATGATGTCGACTGATCTGGCTCCTCATCAATGGGTAGCTGGAATGTGTAGAGGATTCGGAGAAACATTGGCGGGCCCAGCCCTCACTTGGTTCCTCAATCTATCTTATAGGACTATTGGGTCATATCAGGAACTAGTTGATAAATTTGTGGAGCATTTTGCAAGTTCTTGCAAGCTTGAGAAGACCACCAATGACCTTAATGCAATCTAACAACGGAGATGGGAGTCCTTGCGAAGCTACGTGGCTCGCTTCAATAAAGAAAGAATAACACATCCCAGATCTCTATCAGCCTACTGCAGTGGAAGCATTCAGAAATGGATTACTTTCAGAAAGTGGACTCTATAAAAAGCTCACTAAATTTCGATACTACATTATGGATCATGCCATGGCCCAAGCTCAAATTGAGATTAGATGGGAGGAGGATAAAGAAAAAGAACAAAGAAAGAGATAATTCCATCAGCCATCACAATGAGAGAACCTCAAATCCGCCCAAGCGACCCTACAACTGATATGCTAGCAATGTACTTCAATAAAGTGATACTTGATGTAATTAGTCAATAAAAAAAAGGGGCTAGATGACCACCCATTATCGCCTTGGGGACATCATAGCTTCCCAAATAAGTATTCATTGGTTATTTTAGAAAGAAAATTATCATTCACAAAACTCCAACTTATGGAGAAACCCATTTACTCCAATCGACCTACATTTACCAACACCTGGCACAATCGACATGCTTCTCCCAATCGACATGAGAATACCCACAAAATCCTCCAACATACCCAATCGGCCAAGAAGTAAACTCTAGGATTGTCATTTCCTCCATACTACGTGAAAAAATTATCATATCTTTCAGACGATGAAGGATTGCCATCTCCTCCAAACTACATGGAATGATATTCATCTCCTCATTCAACCATGCAAGAACAAGGCACATCCTTCCAATTTAACCAATTTTCCTACCATTCACCCCATACGACGAAGCAATGTGTCTTGCATTGGAATATCCAGCAGCCTCACTCTACCTGTATAAAGACTTGTCATGAGAAAGATGTCCCATATGACAATACATAAATAAATACTTGGCATGGACATCCCAGCGACATTACCAGATGGAAGAAGGCTTAGTATCTGACAGAGGGTCCACTCGACACGACAAGGAAAAAGTCTTGGCTAGGAACTGAGGTACCACTCCACACGACAAGGAAGAACTCATAGCCAGGGGCTGAAGCACCACTCGACACGACAAAGAACATGTCTTAGTTAGGGGCTAAGGTTCCAGTCGACACGACATGGAGGAATGATCAGTTATTGGTTGAAGTTTCATTCGACACGACATATAAGTAGGGTGAGTTGCCTAAAGTTCCAATCAACATTACATGGATACACATCATGAGGATGCTATCCCACTCGACAATACAAAGATGTAGTCTCGGCTCAAGGAAGATGCTTCAAATGAAGATTCATCATAAGGTGAATGTCCTACTGGACACTACACTCAGCATGAGGTGAATGTCTCACTCGACATGACACGTATGAGGCTTACACTTATTTAAGATCCCATTCGACAAGACATGGATATCACCTTCCTAAGAAGACATGAAATGATAATCATCATATCCATACGACATTGATTTAATACCGCAAACTCTAGACTACATATGGAATCTTTTATCATGTCTTGTAGTATGAAAAATCCTTTGGACCTCTATCAGGTCCACTCTACCGACCTTCATCAGGTTAGGTAGTATGAAAAATCCTTTGGACCTCCATTAAGTCCACTCGACCGACCTTCATCAGGTTAGGTAGTATGAAAAATCATCATTTGGACCTCCATCAGGTCCACTCGACCGACCTTCATCAGGTTAGGTAGTATGAAAAATCCTTTGGACCTCCATCAGGTCCACTCGACCGACCTTCATCAGGTTATGTAGTATGAAAAATCCCTCGGACCTCCATCAGGTCCACTCGACCGACCTTCATCAGATTAGGTAGTATGAAAAATCCTTTGGACCTCCATCAGGTCCACTCGACCGACCTTCATCAGGTTAGGTAGTATGTGATGAGTGGTAAATCTATCATTATTTCTCACTCATTTAACCTAATATTTTGTATAGTTTCTTGAGTTTTGTGAATATTTTGATGTGTTTTGTGTTATTTTGTAGATAAATAAAGTTCCAGGACATTCTGGAGGTGATTTGGAGCAAAACAGTGAAAATTGGCAAAAAAGGTAAAATCGTAATTTTGGGCGCGTCGCGACGCCTAACGTGCGCCGACTCTTTGCTAACGTGCGCCCAGACACGTGTCAAAATCTGAGAAATTGGTTTGCTAAAATGCGCCGTGCCACGTGTCAACATCACAGCCGATCTGCTAACGTGCGCATGCCACATGTCATCATCTCAATATGTCGACAATCACCACCGCCACATCATCATGACGTCACCGCCACATCATCATGACGTCATCACAATTATTGAGTTATCATGAACAGTGCTACATCATCAGATAAGATTCTGAGCCGAAAAATCAACGCGTGACACGTGTCACTGTTCCGGCGTCACGACGCCATAGCCCTTGGCGTCGCGACGCCCGATGCCTATCCGTGCCTATAAATAGAGCTTCAAATTTCAGTTTTAGATGCACCACTCTCTCTCATCTCTTTGATGTAAAGAAATAGTTTTTCTCTCTAGTTTCTTTTAGTTTTTAGTTTTTTAGTTTCTAGTTTTGTAATTAATTTTAATTACGTTTTGTAATAATAGTAATTTACTTTTACTTTTTACAGTTTTTACTATTCACCATGAGGAGGTAACTTCCCCAGCTAGGGTGAAAGATAATTCTTTTACTATTGCTATTTAGATTAATCTCCCTTAAATATAATATATTCACTATTTAAAATATTGATTTAAAAAGGATACCGCCAGATTGGTCGGTTGGTAATTCATTTTAATCTGGTTTAAACCTGACTAATCAAGGATACCGCCAGATTGGTCGGTTGGTAATTAAACTTTCTTACCGCCTATATGGCAGGTTCATGGACAAATCTTTTTACCGCCTTAGTGGTTGGTTGGACTTAATTTGACTTAATCAAGATACCGCCTATATGGCTGGTTGGTAATGTTATCACAAGTTTATATATTATATTATGGGAGATATCTAAATTAGTAGTAGTAAAAGTAATTCATTTTACCTTAGCATTTTATTTGATTGTAATTTACTTTCCAGTATTTACTTTATCGCATTTTTACTTTATGTCTTTTATTTTCAAGTTTTTACTAGCCCTAGTTATGTGTTGTAACTAAATTAGTTATATGGGGTTGTGATGACTTTTAATATCACCGGTTTATAAGGGGTTAGATTAAAGTTTGTGTAATATAAAGATTTATTTATTGAATCTTAATCTTAATGTTTTTTATTAGGGGTGGGCATCGGATCGGATCGGATCGGATCCGATCCGATTTGAAAATCCGAACGAATCATGTTGGTCCGGTTCGACGACATTTTTTTTTAATATGCAAAACGACGTCGTTATATATTTAAAAAAAAAAAAATTTGATTCGGATCGGATTTTATCCGATCCGATCCGATCCGCTCGATTTTTTTTGACTCAAACCACTCCGAATTCGGATCGGATCGGACCAATCCGATCCGAAATAGGATGATTTCGGATCGAATTGGTCCGATTCGAATTCGGACATAGGGATTTTAGGTTTCAGCCTTAGACTCAATAGCCCACGATCTTTCTTGAGGATATATAACCCTTTAATAGATTTCCTTACATGATAGGAATATACCTGTCGGGCGGGGGTAACCTTAATGGGAACTTAAACTTAATGAATCCAGATAATTTGGTTGACATAGACATATGGTTCGATTGGGTTAAACTGGGTATTTGTGTCTGACCATCAACAGAGGCTTACATATAATTTAGTGTTCCAGGTTAATAAATCAATATATTACCCAACTTTAAGATAACCACTTCATTTTAAATTGATATTGGAAGAAATCACAACCCTAGATAGTTTTTAATATTGAATTTTCTTATAACCTACTTTCGACAATTTTATTTACTTGCTCTTAAATTTAGAATCGTCACCATTTCAAATCAATCAATCAACCTATTAGATACTAGTAATCATTTGACCTCATAAAATTAATAGTTTAGATATTAAGTCCTTGTGGGATTGATATCATTATATTACTTGAACGATACGTACGCTTGCGTTATACGTCTGTGTTTACGCCGGTCAAGTTTTTGGCGCCGTTGCCGGGGACTTATTTATCTTTTACTATTAGTTTATGGGTTAGATACCTTTACTTGTATCTAATTTCTTTTTACTTATTGTTTTTGTTTTCTTGTGTTTCAGGTTCTTAGAAGCTACATGAGACGAACCAGAAGCTTTGAACTCTGACCGCTTGACCCGGAAATTGAAAGAACCATCAGACAGTTGAGAAGGGAAAGGCGAGAAGGCCAAGAAGCTTTAGTCAACATGAAACTTGAACCTTTTGAGGTTGCACCACCAATTCCCATTCGAGACAGAACCATTCCGGTGGTTGACAGACTCATTTCTTGCATTGTACTTCCTCCCTTACCAGCAAATGCAGGTGACATAAAAAATGCATTCAGATGATTCAGCAGTCAGTTCAGTTTGGGGGGAATGCAACTGAAGATCCTAATGCCCACATCAGCAACTTCCTGGAAGTTTGCGGCACTTTTAATTACAACCGAGAAGCTGAAAAAGCAATGAGACTGCGTGTTTTCCCATACTCCTTAAAGGACAGAGCTAAAGCTTGGCTACATTCACTACCAGCAGGTTCCATCACAACTTGGAACACTTTAGCCACCAAATTTCTTGCAAAGTACTTTCCACCAGCCAGAACCGGAAAACTGAGGAATGACATCACATCCTTTGTACAACAAGATTCAGAATCCCTCTGCGAAGCTTGGGAAAGATTCAAAGATTTACTCTGGAAATGTCCTCACCATGAGATTCCAAAATGGCTTCAAGTCCAAACATTCTATAATGGGCTTTCTGGAATAATGAGGACCACAATCGATGTTGCTGCTGGAGGAGCTTTAATGGCAAAAGGAGAAGATCAAGCCTGGGACCTAATCGAAGAAATGGCCAACAACAATTCCTTGTGGCCAACAGAAAGAAGCATGATCCCAAGAATTGCAGGAATTTATGAAAGTGGAGCCAATACAGCAGTCAACACCAAGCTAGATCAGATATGCAAATTCATGGAGACTCTTACCACTGGATCCACAAGTTCACCATATGAAGGAACACCAGAGTCGAACCAACTTGAAGAAACGGTGAATTTTGTCAACAATTTCGAAAGACAGAGGAACAATCCATATTCTAACACCTACAACCCAGGGTGGAGGAATCATCTTAATTTTTCATGGAGCAACAATTCAGGCCAACAGCGGAACTATCCACCACCTGGATTCCAGCAACAGAACAAAGGCCAGGAGCAGGCAAATGAACCAGGAATAGCAGAAGTGTTGGCTCAGTTAAAAAAGTATGATGCTATCCTTCAGAGCCAATCAGCTTCCATCAAAGCACTGGAGAATCAAATCGGACAACTGGCCAATGCTCAGAGTTACAGACCACCAGGTAATCTTCCCAGCAACACAGAACCCAATCCAAGGAACCGAGGGAAAGAGCAATGTCAAGCCATTACTTTGAAAAGCGGTACTGAAATCAACAAAGATGTTGGAATCAAGATGTCCCAAGAAGAAGTTCCAAAAGAAGCTGAGAAACAGATGGAGGAAAAAGAAGCAAAGGAAAAAGAAGCAAAAGAAAAAGAACCAGAAAGAATCATTCCACCTCCACATTTTCCTCAGCGTCTTCAGAAAAATAAACTGGACAAGCAGTTTTCTCGGTTCCTGGAGATCTTCAAAAAGCTGCATATCAACATTCCATTTGCAGAAGCGTTGGAACAAATGCCCACCTATGCCAAATTCATGAAAGACACAGAAGCGTTGGAACAAATGCCCACCTATGCCAAATTCATGAAAGACATTCTTTCACGAAAACGGAGATTGGGAGATTACAAGACAGTAGCATTATCAGAAGAATGTTGCGCTATCATTCAGAGGAAACTTCCCCCAAAGGTGAAAGATCCTGGCAGTTTCACTGTTCCTTGCACCATATGAGAACATGAATTCGGTAAGACTCTGTGTGATTTAGGTGCTAGTGTTAACTTGATGCCTTTTTCTATTTTCAGGAAATTGCAGATTGGAGAAACAATGCCCACCTCAGTCTCTCTACAACTTGCTGATAGAAAGCTCGTATTTCCGAGAGGTGTAGTTGAAGATGTGCTGGTCAAGGTTGACAAATTCATTTTCCCAGCAGATTTTATTGTCCTTGATATGGAGGAAGACGCAGACGTGCCAATCATCCTCGGGAGACCATTCTTGGCTACAGGTCGAACCATTATTGATGTACAAAAAGAAGAATTAACCATGAGGGTACAGGACCAAGAAGTAACATTCAATGTTTTCAAGGCCATGAATTTCCAGATGATGAAAAGAAGGAGGAATGTTTCAGACTTGATGTGATACATAGTACCGATCAGTACTCTGATGAATGACAAAGTTCTACTGACAAACTTAAAACATGTCAATTGCCTGTGAAGCCTAAAGATAAAGCATCTTTTGCATTGAAAGAGCCAATTCTTGCACTACAAGCAACATAAGAGAAAAAGTTCCACCAGCTCAACGAATTGGAGGAATTTCACATACAACCTTTTGATGATGCCAAATTGTACAAAGTTTTAGGGCAATAAAATACATGATGAGAAGTTAGTGCGCATACAAATGGAACCAGGGCAGAAGGTACTGTTAAACAAATCAAGGGTGAAATTCTTCCCATGGAAGCCAAAATCACGGTGGTCAGGTCCATTTGTGATCACCAAAGTTTTACCAGAAAGAGCCGTTGAGATACATGATCCTGACTCCAACAAAACTTTCAAGGTTAAAAACAAGCGTGTCAAGCACTACTGGGGAGAATCATTTGAGCGACAAAAATAAAGTGTCACACTTTCAGATCCAGCTTAACGTTCGAGAAGTCAAGTCTGGCTGACGACTTTAAACTTAGCGCTTGCAGAGAGGCAACCCATGCAATTTTTGTATATATTGTGATCTGGTGTGTTTTATTTTTTGTGTGTTTAGTTTTTGCAGGTTAAGTCATTTCACGATGGAAGAAGCTCTCGCAAATCTTTACAAGCAATTTCCTTCTCTCCCTCAAAAATCTCTGATGAAAGTCTACAAAGCTCGCTTGGAACGAATGAGATTACTGATGATCAAAGGCATTCCTACTGACATTCGTTGGTTAATTGAAGCATGGGTTCGATTGACAAGTGAGTTTTCTGACTCTTTTATTTCACATCTGCCTGGTTTAGGAAAGAGCACATATGCTAAAAAGAGAAGAGCCAAAAGAATGTGTGTTTGTTATAAATGTGCTCGCATGTTTTGTAATACTCGTTGTCGTTCTTTAGGAATGGTGTCTGATAACCGCGAAGATAAGATTAACTTCATTAGGGATGACTTGAGTAAGGAGTCTTTGGATGACATATCTAAAACTCTTGAGACGCACCCTAGTGGATGTGTGTATCATGAAATTCGCATGTTATATGCACAATTCCAAAAGGAAAGACAACTGTTAAGTCTCGGGAATCTGACTCAAAAAGACACTGTTTGCCAATTTATAAGAAAATTGGATGGGAAGCTTGTCCATGACGCATAGACGTCAATCAAGCCGTTACTTTTCTTGTAAATATTATATCTCTTTGTTTTTTCCTAATAATTGTAATTTGTTTTGTTTTTTCTTTTATTTTCTCCGACATGATACAATTTTTTTTTTACTATCACGATATTATTTTGCTACTAATCGTCATTTGTAAGATACTTGTGCTATTTTTACTCACCCTTTTCAGGTATTATAAATTCAACTCATCATTGCACTTTTGAAGACATCCAGAGTAAAACATGGAAGCCACTTCAAGAAGATGAGTTGAAAACATCTGTGTGTTTTGCGGTAGTAGTGTTGGTACTAAACCACAATACGTAAAAGCAGCACAGGAATTGGGTCGAGTATTAGCTGCAAGGAATATGCACTTAGTATATGGCGGAGGCAATCTTGGACTTATGTGGATCGTTTCAAAGGCCGTACAGGAATGAGGCAGTCACGTTTTGGGAATCATCCCAAAACCCTTGGCAGATGCAAATCTTATTGAACCATCAAACGGAGAGGAACTGATCGTGCCAAGAATGTCTGAACGACTGGTAGAAATGATTAACCGTGCTGATGCTTTTATTACTTTGCCAGGTGGCTTGGGCACATTGGAGGAAATTTTTATAGTACTATCTTGGGCGAACCTGAACATATACCAGAAACCAATTGGGCTGTTTAACGTTGATGGGTTTTATGATTTTCTTTGTGTGTTTCTTGATGATGCCCGGAGAAATGGGTTCGTGTCAAAACCTTTGAAATAACTCCTCTTTACTGCCAGAACTGCTCCGGATCTAATAGACCAACTCATAGCCTATGAACCACGAGTTGACCCTATCCTTTCAAAGATAAATTGGTCTGAGGACGATCGTGGTAAGAGGCGTAGGATTAATTTGGATCTTAACCTTTAATTTCCTGTAGAATTTCAGCTAACCAGGTATGACCTTCTAAACTCTCCTTTTACTGTTTAAGACATTGAGGACAATGTCTCATTTAGGTTTGGGGGAGGGAATTAGTTGATCAGTACCTTGTTTTTAGTTTGTGTGTTGTTGTTTTTTTTTAGTCCAAAATTTTTCGAAAAAAAAAAAAAATTATTGAAATTTTTTCAAAAATTACAAAAATATTTTGTATTTTTAGTGTTTTTATTTTGACTAAAAAGGTGAAATTGGTAAGAGATAGCTGAGTAAGGAGTTTCCACTCCTGAGACGTATCTCAAACCCTTTTTGAAACAAGTTAATTTTTGTTTATTTCATTTTGAATTATTTAATTTGTGAATTCTCCTTAACACTGACTAAAATGAATCTTCATATGCTCAGTTGGCAGGTATTATCAACATACATGGAAACATACATACATGAGCTAAAATTGAAAAGTTTGTAATATTCAGTGCTCTAGTTTAATTGGAGGAAGCATCTCAAAAAGCAATGGAGTAAAAAAAAAAATATGAGATCCGAGTTATTAAGTCTGTAAGGGTGTTTTAACACCTAGTGCCCTAAAACCACCCAGTTTGGGAGTCACTGGCCCAAAGCTCGCTACATAGATCAAAGATGCTGCAAATATATATATATATATATATATATATATGAAGTCTGAGTAATTAAGTCTGTAGGGGTGTCTTAACACCTGGTGCCCTAAAGCCAACTGGTTTGGGAGCCACCGACCTAACACTCGTTACATATATGGAAGATATTATATATAAATAAAAAATAGAAAAGAAAAATCAAAGAAAAAAATCAGAAAAATGAGAAAAATTATTCCATTGCTACAAAAAGGTGTGAAATCTGATAGAACTTTAGGACAAAAATATTACTCTCTTATTAACCTGCACTTATGACTGTTGTGGGCAAAAATGAGTTGTTTAATATTTTGTTGGCTGTGTATATGGAGAATGGTAAATATAATCGGAAAATTTACTTATTCGCTAATTTAGAATGAAACAAAACAACTATTGACTTGGAGTAGAAGTTTCACCTGATTAGTCACTAACTTCTTTATTCTCTTTTCGCTTGTCTTTTTGCTTTTGTGTGCATTGGTTTTATTACCTTTTTACTTTTGTAAAATGTTTGTGGGTATCATTGCTGTAAACCCTCACGAGACTACAACTCGTCCACTAGGGATACCTAAGGGTTTAAAGGCTTGTTGCATACGCTAAATGCAACCGTGATCCCTACGAAAGTGGCTTAGTTAATTTATTTATGTTATTTTAATCTATGTTTTGCTCGAGGACTAGCAAAATGTTAGGTTTGGAGGTGTTATGAGTGGTAAATCTATCACTATTTCTCACTCATTTAACCTAATATTTTGTATAGTTTCTTGAGTTTTGTGAATATTTTGATGTGTTTTGTGTTATTTTGTAGATAAATAAAGTTTCAGGACATTCTGGAGGTGATTTGGAGCAAAACAGTGAAAATTGGCAAAAATGGCAAAATCGTAATTTTGGGCGCGTCGTGACGTCCAAACCCTTGGCGTCGCGACGCCTAACGTGCGCCGAATCTTTGCTAACGTGCGCCCGGACACATGTCAAAATCTGAGAAATTGGTTTGCTAAAATGGGCCGTGCCACGTGTCAACATCACAGCCGATCTGCTAGCGTGTGCATGCCACATGTCATCATCTCAGATGCCGACAATCACCACCGCCACATCATCATGACGTCACCGCCACAACATCATTGTTGGATAATATGACCCATAGCGTCACTATTTGTACATATCATAGTGTTGTTGTACAAATTAACTATGTGACAAGGAAATTGCACTCTCATCATTTGTGATTAGATCACCTTAGATATATAAATGAAGAGAGGTCCCTATGATTAGTTCCTGAATTGAGAATGATATGAGAGAGTATCAGTCCACGAAGGATTAATCATTAAATATCCCTAGCTGGAGTATTATCGAGACTGGACATCGATAATGTGGAATATGCTAGTATTGCACTTGTGCGCGTTGTGAGGGCACAACGGCATAGTTCTCATATATATAAGTATTGGATACTTATGCAAGTGCGATAGGAGGTTGTGTTTCACCGATGGTACGGGAAACAGCTTCGCTCTGGATAGACCCCTCGGAATCCCATTGGTATTATGACTATGTGTCTATGGGAGGCCGAAATCAAGGTAGGTGTGTATAGTCTTAACCTGAGACTTACATCGCTAATGCTTACGACAATCAATATACTTTAGTTGAGGTCGTCTAGGAATCTAACCGGTTCTATGTACGCCAATGCCGGGTATATTGAGAATCGTAGTGTATTGGATGTGATGTCAAGACGGAAGTATCACTCCAGTCATAGTGGAGATGATGTCACGCAGGATACGGTATTAGTGCTCTTAAGTGCTGCGCGGCCATCGGGATATTATGACAAGGTCATGTATATCCGATTATAGAGACTAGTTACCAGACATCCGACATGTGCTTCGTACGGGGCAGACACTTATCCAGCCCCAGGCCTAGCACGTGACTATCCGATACTGGGCCGATATACACAATACAATCGTATACTACGCTTGATACAGATCTTAATATTCTTAGATGGATATGTCCGGAGAATTGGGTAGACTTGGTGCTTTGCTAGGAGTCGACCTTGTCTCGTAAATCGGTAGAACGTAGTACTTGGTACGTACGTGATTCGGATACTCCGACGACCGTATTTACTGCCAACTTATCCGGAGATCTCATGGGTCGCTTCCCGATAATCCACCGATGACGCACAACTCGCACTCTTGAATAATCTGGGATTATATAGAAGAGAGAGAAAATTAATCTAGGATTAATAACGGAGATATTTTATCTAGGATAAAATATCGTCTAGAGAGAGATAACGATTAATTTGGAATTAATCGGTAAATTAATATATTTGATATATTAAACGAAATTGGATTTCGACGCAGAATTAAAATTAGATTTTAATTCGGGCGAACGAATTAATTTAGAATTAATTCGTTAGCGACGTGAATAGTGAATTCGCTAGGCGTAATCATCTAATTACGACGCGACGGAAAAATCGTTAATTTAGAATTAGCGAACCCGAGCCCGAGTGTGATTGCGAGCGCATTCGTATTTCGAATTCGAGTGCGGCAACGCAAGTCGCATCAAGCGTCAAATCGATAGTCACTTCAAGCGTCAAATCACTTGTCACTTTGAGTGATATGACTTGACAACTTGAAAGACTTGATATGACTTGATGGACATTGATATTGGTTCTTTGACTTTTTGAAAGTTAAATTAATTGGTAAATCATTTAATATTTTTGGAAAATATATAAACAAAAATGATTTACATCTTTTGTAACAACTTAACACATTTCTTTCTCTCTCATTTTTGCTCTCTTCTTCTCACGCCCAAAAGCTTAGAAGTTCACTGGTTTTGAACCAGAAATGGCGTGAATAGGGAAGCCAAGAGTTGGGTTTTCATGGTGAAAACCGCAAGTGCTAGCACACTACGAGTCTTGCGAAGGTGGTAGGGAGGTTCACCCATGAGCCGGGATCCGTTCGACGAGGCTTGGAGCTCCGTTTTCTCAGTTCAAAACTGAAATATTGAGGCAGTGGACTGCTGCAGTGGGCGTGTAAGGCAGTGAGCATTTTGGCCTTGATTCGTCTCCAAATCGACTCAACCGACCGATGTAAGTATTCCGCTATCTTCGTTGGTGTATTCACGCATGTTTTCATGACTTGTGTGATCTTGGGACCTAGATTTAAACCAATAATGGCATCAAGAGCCTTAGGTTCAAGCATGAAACTTTTAGGGTTAAAATTTGGGTAAATTGATTTTGAGCATGATTTAGTTAAATTGTTTGATTGAGCATGTTTAAATGATGTTGAATTGCATTTTGGTTGGACCAATTTGTTGAAAATTGATTTGGAATAATTTTCCCCAAATGTATCATGTTGGCCGAATGTAATGTCATTTTGGAATTCTTGGAATTTTTGTTTTTTGATTCATTTGATGAGTTGGAATCATTTAGGATAATGTTAATTTGAAACTAATTGGATTGGATTTTGAATTGAACATAAAATCCCCAAAATCTTATGTTGGCCGAATTGATTATTGCCCTAATGTCTTGGTGATTTTGATTTTGTGACATTGGATGTGTGTATAAAATCAAATGGATGGTGATTTAATGTCGATTGTGGGTTCGATTGGATTGAAACCGAATCGGACACAAAATCCCTCCTTTGGCCGAGACTAAAGAAGCATGTAAATGGGTTTGATTTTTCATTTTGTGTGTTGGACATATAATAATGAATTGAGTATGATTAATTGGACTAATTTGATGTTTTGGAAATGTTGATTAGTTGATTAATCATGTAATGCACTTTAGGTAATTAAATTGCGGAATTGGATTCATGAAATTTAATTATTTAGGCTTAAATTGGATTTGGGCTTCTAATGTTGTATTTGGGCCTATTGGGCTTGATTTTATCAAGTTGGGTTTAGGCCAAATGGATTGGATCCAATTGGGCCCAAAACCTTAACCATAAAGCCCAAATGCAACTAATGAACCTTTAAAGTTCAATTGGGCCTAATGGGCCAAGATTGATTTATGGGCTTATGGGGTAAATCCCGGATTGGACTTTGGTTATCGGTTTGACCCGAGTTGACCAAAAGTCCACGCCTTAAGAAATCAATTAAAAGCCCATTGGACTTTAATTGAATTGACGTTGGACGTTAATCGGTCTTTGAGACGCGTTACGATTAAATTTGGAATTTAAATCGTAAAAGGTTTATTAATAAAGTGTAATATTTAATTTGGAATTGAATAGTGAATTAGTATTAAATACATGTTAAATTAGATTTATGATGTAGTTTAATTTAATTCATGAATTCGTACTTTGAGTACTTATTCGCAAAAACGAGTTTGACTCGAACAAAATCAAATCGTTGTTTGAACATTGGATGATCACTTAATTATCAGATTAATTAATTTGATTAGATTGATTGATAGCATGCTTATGTGTGAATACGTGGTTGTGTTGAATGAATAATGTATATCGGATGGATATTAGATGGGTGGGCAATTTTAGAAATTGTTGTAATAAATTCGATTTATTAAATTGGACCTGCGTGTCCAGCCTTATCACCTCTATTCTCTTTGTATTCTCTTCTCACCTATTCCCCTCAATGTAAATGAGGTTTCTTTAGAAGTGTAGTGTAAGGGTAGAGGGTAGAAGTAATACAAGTGCTAGCTTGAGTGAGAAAGGGAGAGATTTGATCTAGGATCAATGTGTTAAGTATCCATCCGCATATCATTATTATTTTATTTCATACTCGCTTTATTATGTATTTAGAATGCATGTTTAAGGGTGTATGATGATGAGACCTTAACAAAGATAATGAAATTGGTAGCCAATTTGCACGCGAAAAGCCCTCATCAAATATCATGCGTCTTTTCCTTCCATTGAGTGATTCTTACTCAAGATCCTAGATTGGCATGGGTTGTTGGCCAAAGTCAAGCCCTTGTCCGTCGAAGATGTGTTTGAATCACGAGGCTTTGTTCCATATTGGTGTCTTGTCCAAGTTGTGGTTTGTTGGCCAAAGTCAAGACCACTTCTTGTCCATCGACATTGATTACGAAGCTTCCATGGTCAATGGGTCCGCGCTTGACTGGGATCATCAGGTTTGTTGTGCCAAAGCCAAGGCCTAGTTGATTCAGAGGAAAAAGGTTAGGGTATATATTGGATATATAGGCATATATAAGATATATGTTTAGGACTTGGATGTCCACCTACTGGATCTAGGAGTTGGATTAGATCCAATTGATCTTAGAGATCTACCTAGTTAATTATCATACAATTTGTTGGCCAAAGTCAAGATTGTGTGATATTTAACGGGATCCTAGCCCACTAGGAAACACGGTTTCCCGAGTACTCGACAGAGGGTTAGAGGCTCGACGAAAAATAGTGGGAGGCAAGAATTGAATTTGCAATATTCGTTCAATTACTCGCCATACGCGCTCAATCAAATAACTCGTCATATATAAAAAGTATTAGTTGGACTAATATTTAAATTGTTGTTTTAATAACAGTTGGACTGTATTATAGTTGATTATATATAATTGGATTATATTAATCAATATATTTGAATTAATTAATTTCAGTTTACAGTTGATTTTATAATTGGATTATAGTAATCAATGTAATTGAGGTTAATTAATTGGATTATATTTGATTATATAGTTGGACTATTATAATCATTATATATATATAGTACCACTAATCGTTGATTAAATAGTTGGACTATTGTAATCAAGATAAAATGAAAAGTTGGATATTTAAAATATAATCTGGGATTAAAATATTTTAAATGATTTAATTTTCAAATTGGGAATTAATAATAGGTTACTTTATTTGATAAAATAACTTGTTATATCTAAGCCCATAATTAAGCAAATAGTAGAGCATAAAATCTTTGGAAGATTTATGTGATGATGACTTTAGTGCTTAATTAATATACTTATCATAAATCTATCTTTAGATTTAAAAGTATTAAATTGCAATTAATAATTCTTAGAGAAATGATTTGACTATTCTAGGGGTGAAAAGTCAAAGTTTGCAATTGGGCGTGTTGCACAAGGTGCACATCATTTCGATATTCCAAAACCCAAGGCTTGGCCAAAGGTTTGTGAAATATTGAAAAGATAATTGACATATCCCAAAGTGACTACCATTTGGATATGGAAGACACGAAGGAATTAAAGAAAGGGCGAGGCTCTAACTTTAAAATATTTGTCAAAGTTATGTTCACTACTAGTATTGAAATTGGATTTTAAATACTTAGTGTGGTACATAAAATATATGTATTGATGTTCAGAATCCGCTATGAGCTGGATACTGACTTCAAGCCGAGATTTCTCTGCGAATCGGAAACGGGACGAAAGTCGCTGTTTCGACCGTAGATACCTAAGTTTAGGAACTACCCTTCGGGTGTGTACTTAAATTAGGAACTGTTATAATGTAACTAGTTTGACTAGAGACATTATCTCTATATCAGTGTTTAATCCATTGTGGATAAACCTTTATATTCTAGAACACTAAGTGTTTCATTATATAAAGATGATACTGAGATAAACACATTAGATGTAAATAACAGAATTTATATTTTGAATATAAATAAAATCTCAAACATATAAAATGACAAATAAATAGCTCAAATTGATTTGATCAATAGAGACTTATTTGTGGCATTGTTGTCTGGGACACAATTAAACAAGATCGTATATCCGCACTTTTGAAGAGTGGGTACTAGGACTGATTTGACTATTCAAATAAAGTCTACGAATCTAGTTTATTAGGTAAAGTACCTAAAACACTGTTTACTTGGTAATAGTGTAAGTGCCACCGATCTGTTAGCCCTATTCATGGTGAAGTTAGTGGGCCCATATCTAGCTAGGCTAGATGTGAACATGAATATTTCGTGACCTTAACGGATGTAACATCACGTTATGGTTATGTGTTTCTTTTGAAGAACACAGATCGGAAACTATTAGGGTTTCGACACGAAGTAGATTAAACAGATCGACTATAGTATTATGCCGTCACGGTAAGACCGTAATGGAAAATACTTAAGCAGTAAGTTTCAAACATACATGAAAGAGTAGGTATTCTTTCAGATGAGGACTCCTCCCGAGACACGTCAGTTTGACGGTGTGTCCAAACTAAAAACCGAATTTTGTTGGACATGATAAGGTTTATCACGAGTCGCTCTGAGCTACCATTTCCTTCAACGGATATGTATCTACAGTGCAAAACTTATTTAGAATAAGGTTCCATATAAATCTGTTTGACATCATATAGGATATGAACAGGAAAGAAACAGGGTTTCTCATTCCTAATAATTTGGGTATGCCAGGCATAACGTTTGGATGATACCAAACTAAGGACCCAAATTGGATAAGTGCCAATTATAGGTTATCCTAAGGGAAACCATAAGTATAGTACTTATAAATCTCACATGAGAACAATGATTGTTGCTCACCATGCGGTTTTCCTAAGAGGAACACCGATATGCAGTGGTAGTGGTGGGAGGACAGTAAAACTCGATGAAAATCGGGGTAATACTGTTCAAGGCACGAAGTCCGTAATGGAACATAAATAGTTCATCAATGATGAAACTAAACCATTAATCTTCAAATACACAAGAACCACGTAGATCGGAGAGAATCAGAAAACAACCTGGGGTATGGGTTTCTGATGTCAACCCCTTAAAGATGTAATCTTATATGATATACCAACCGACTACGTTACGAGGAAGTGATACAAGGTATCGACTCCCTATTATGGCAAAGTGCCATGAGTCCGAAATGGATTCCATGTATAACAACTATGTTTGGATACTAGTTGTTGTACCGCAAGGCATTGTGCCTATTGGTATTAAACGTCTTCAAGGAAGACATACATGGATGGCAACAAACCAACGTACAAAGCTAGGCTTGTGACGAAAAGGTATCGTTATCAACATTGTGTTAATAACGGTTCAACCTTTTACCTGTTGCCATGGTAAATCCATTTTGATGATGCTTGTTAATACTGCATATTTCATTTATGAAATGTGTCAGTTGTAGATCAAAATCGCTTTCCTGAAAAGGAAACCTTTGGAGGATGCTTACAACATCCTGACGATTTTGTATAACCGACAAACAAGGTTTGCGGGTTATTCGATCCATGTTTGGATTGAAGCAAGCATAAGGTTCTTGGAACTGTCGTTTTGAAATAATCATAATGGTTTATGATTTGAATCAAAACGAAATAATTCTTGTGTATATAAGGAGGTTAGTGGGAGTTGTGGAGAGAGCGCACTGACAGTTAAATCCCATAAAGCAATTTTGAAAGCTTGGCTTTCATAGAAATTCTCCGTAGAATTCTGGGGAGTAACAACCTTTATTCAAGGAATAAAGATCTACTGGGATAGATTTGGAGTTGTTAACACTCTCTGGGAAATTGTACATTTAAAATGTACTTGATTGGTGTCTCATACGCTTCGAGCATATGGAGTCACAATCAGGTCAATCCAAGTGATGGTCACTGGATTGAAGTTAAGAACATCTGTTAGTATCTTAGAGAACTAAAGATGCTGTCTAAAACTATGGAGAAGGAGAACTTGAAGTGACTGGGATCACTGCTGCAAGTTTCCAAACAGTTAAATACTGCGGTACTATAAAGTTTGAATAACGGGACAGTGAGCTGGAAATCTTCCGAGCAAGATACTGTTGCCGAATAAACAACAAATGCGGATTATTGCTGCAGCTGAGGCAGCAATAGAAGCCATTTGGATCGAAAAATAAATCTAATTAGATTAGATATAGTTCTGTTAGCAGCTGAGCTAGGCGTCAGCACAGGCTAAGGAATTAAAGGTCTCATCGACGATCCAGATATATACTTCTATATCATCTGATTCGTTCGGATCATACATCGTGGCGATGTGATGATCGTATAAATCGCGTCAGACGATAATCATACAAATCCGCTGACGAAAACCTTTCCTCAGCAATTTGAGCGAACCGTACATAGTTCGGGTGTTAGACACTTGAGTGACTGGCTATGTGCCAAGTGGGAGATTGTTGGATAATATGACCCATAGCGTCACTATTTGTACAGATCATAGTGTTGTTGTACAAATTAACTATGTGACAAGGAAATTGCACTCTCATCATTTGTGATTAGATCACCTTAGATATATAAATGAAGAGAGGTCCCTATGATTAGTTCCTGGATTGAGAATGATATGAGACAGTATCAGTCCACGAAGGATTAATCATTAAATATCCCTAGCCGGAGTATTATCGAGACTGGACATCGATAATGCGGAATAGGCTAGTATTGCACTTGTGCGCGTTGTGAGGGCACAACGACATAGTTCTCATATATATAAGTATTGGATACTTATGCAAGTGCGATAGGAGGTTGTGTTTCACCGATGGTACGGGAAACAGCTTCGCTCTGGATAGACCCCTCGGAATCCCATTGGTATTATGACTATGTGTCTATGGGAGGCCGAAATCAAGGTAGGTGTGTATAGTCTTAACCTGAGACTTACATCGCTAATGCTTACGACAATCAATATACTTTAGTTGAGGTCGTCTAGGATCTAACCGGTTCTGTGTACGCCAATGCTGGGTATATTGAGAATCGTAGTGTATTGGATGTGATGTCAAGACGGAAGTATCACTCCAGTCATAGTGGAGATGATGTCACGCAGGATACGGTATTAGTGCTCTTAAGTGCTGCGCGGCCATCGGGATATTATGACAAGGTCATGTATATCCGATTATAGAGACTAGTTACCAGACATCCGACATGTGCTTCGTACGGGGCAGACACTTATCCAGCCCCAGGCCTAGCACGTGACTATCCGATACTGGGCCGATATACACAATACAATCGTATACTACGCTTGATACAGATCTTAATATTCTTAGATGGATATGTCCGGAGAATTGGGTAGACTTGGTGCTTTGCTAGGAGTCGACCTTGTCTCGTAAATCGGTAGAACGTAGTACTTGGTACGTACGTGATTCGGATACTCCGACGACCGTATTTACTGCCAACTTATCCGGGGATCTCATGGGTCGCTTCCCGATAATCCACCGATGACGCACAACTCGCACTCTTGAATAATCTGGGATTATATAGAAGAGAGAGAAAATTAATCTAGGATTAATAACGGAGATATTTTATCTAGGATAAAATATCGTCTAGAGAGAGATAACGATTAATTGGAATTAATCGGTAAATTAATATATCGATATATTAAACGAAATTGGATTTCGACGCGGAATTAAAATTAGATTTTAATTCGGGCGAACGAATTAATTTAGAATTAATTCGTTAGCGACGTGAATAGTGAATTCGCTAGGCGTAATCATCTAATTACGACGCGACGGAAAAATCGTTAATTTAGAATTAGCGAACCCGAGCCCGAGTGTGATTGCGAGCGCATTCGTATTTCGAATTCGAGTGCGGCAACGCAAGTCGCATCAAGCGTCAAATCGATAGTCACTCAAGCGTCAAATCACTTGTCACTTTGAGTGATATGACTTGACAACTTGAAAGACTTGATATGACTTGATGGACATTGATATTGGAGTGTGGAACACTCAAGCTTATTACATTCAATTTCTTTGACTTTTTGAAAGTTAAATTAATTGGTAAATCATTTAATTATTTTTGGAAAATATATAAACAAAAATGATTTACATCTTTTGTAACAACTTAACACATTTCTTTCTCTCTCATTTTTGCTCTCTTCTTCTCACGCCCAAAAGCTTAGAAGTTCACTGGTTTTGAACCAGAAATGGCGTGAATAGGGAAGCCAAGAGTTGGGTTTTCATGGTGAAAACCGCAAGTGCTAGCACACTACGAGTCTTGCGAAGGTGGTAGGGAGGTTCACCCATGAGCCGGGATCCGTTCGACGAGGCTTGGAGCTCCGTTTTCTCAGCTCAAAATTGAAATATTGAGGCAGTGGACTGCTGCAGTGGGCGTGTAAGGCAGTGAGCATTTTGGCCTTGATTCGTCTCCAAATCGACTCAACCGACCGATGTAAGTATTCCGCTATCTTCGTTGGTGTATTCACGCATGTTTTCATGACTTGTATGATCTTGGGACCTAGATTTAAACCAATAATCATGACGTCATCAATGATGTCATCACAATTATTGAGTTATCTTGAACAGTGCCACATCATCAGATAAGATTCTGAGCCGACAAATCAACGCGTGACACGTGTCACTGTTCCGGCGTGCCGATGCCTATCCGCGCCTATAAATAGATCTTCAAATTTGAGTTTTAGATGCACCACTCTCTCTCATCTCTTTGATGTAAAGAAATATTTTTTCTCTCTAGTTTCTTTTAGTTTTTAGTTTTGTAATTATTTTAATTACGTTTTGTAATAATAGTAATTTACTTTTTACTTTTTACAGTTTTTACATTCACCATGAGGAGGTAACTTCCCCAGCTAGGGTGAAAGGTAATTCTTTTACTATTGCTATTTAGATTAATCTCCCTTAAATATAAAATATTCACTATTTAAAATATTGATTTAAAAATGATACCGCCAGATTGGTCGGTTGGTAATTCTTTTTTATTTTAATCTGGTTTAAACCTGACTAATCAGGATACCGCCAGATTGGTCGGTTGGTAATTAAACTTTCTTACCGCCTATATGGCAGGTTCATGGACAAATCTTTTTACCGCCTTAATGGCTGGTTGGACTTAATTTGACTTAATTAGGATACCGCCTATATGGCTGGTTGGTAATGTTATCACAAGTTTATATATTATATTATGAGAGATATCTAAATTAGTAGTAGTAAAAGTAATTCATTTTACCTTAGCATTTTATTTTATTGTAATTTACTTTTCAGTATTTACTTTATCGCATTTTTACTTTATGTCTTTTATTTTCAAGTTTTTACTAGCCCTAGTTATGTGTTGTAACTAAATTAGTTATCTGGGGTTGTGATGACTTTTAATATCACCGGTTTATAAGGGGTTTGATTAAAGTTTGTGTAATATAAAGATTTATATATTGAGTCTTAATCTTAATGCTTTTTATTAACTGGCCATTAATAAAATTGATATGGTAAATCTAAAATGAACTAGACATATGAATTTTAGGTTTCAGCCTTAGACTTAATAGCCCACGATCTTCCTTGAGGATAAATAACCCTTTAATAGATTTCCTTACATGATAGGAATATATCTGTCGGGCGGGGGTAACCTTAATGGGAACTTAAACTTAATGAATCCAGATAATTTGGTTGACATAGACATATGGTTCAATTGGGTTAAACTGGGTATTTGTGTCTGACCATCGACAGAGGCTTACACATAATTTAGTGTTCCAGGTTAATAAATCAATATATTACCCAACTTTAAGATAACCACTTCATTTTAAATTGATACTGGAAGAAATCACAACCCTAGATAGTTTTTAATATTGAATTTTCTTAAAACCCACTTTCGACAATTTTATTTACTTGCTCTTAAATTTAGAATCGTCACCATTTCAAATCAATCAATCAACCTGTTAGATACTAGTAATCATTTGACCTCATAAAATTAATAGTTTAGATATTAAGTCCTCGTGGGATTGATATCTTTATACTACTTGAACGATACGTACGCTTGCGTTATACGTGTGTGTTTACGTCGGTCAGTATGAAAAATCCCTTGGACCTCCATCAGGTCCAATCGACCGGCCTTCATCAGATTAAGTAGTATGAAGAATCCATTGGACCTCCATCAGGTCCAATCGACCGACCTTCATTGGGTTAGGTAGTATGAAAAATCCATTGGACCTCCATCAGGTCCATTCGACCGACCTTCATCAGGTTATGTAGTATGAAAAATCATCATTTGGACCTCCATCAGGTCCACTCGACTGACCTTCATCAGGTTATGTTGTATGAAAAATCCTTTGGACCTCCATCGGGTCCACTCGACCGACCTTCATCAGGTTAGGTAGTATGAAAAATCCCTTGGACCTCCATCAGGTCCACTCGACCGACCTTCATCAGGTTAGGTAGTATGAAAAATCCTTTGGACCTCCATCAGGTCCACTTGACCGAACTTCATCAGGTTAGGTAGTATGAAAAATCCTTTGGACCTCCATCAGGTCCACTCGACCGACCTTCATCAGGTTAGGTAGTATGAAAAATCCATTGGACCTCCATCAGGTCCAATCGACCGGCCTTCATCAGATTAAGTAGTATGAAGAATCCATTGGACCTCCATCAGGTCCAATCGACCGACCTTCATCAGATTAGGTAGTATGAAGAATCCCTTGGACATCAATCGGGCTCAGTCGACCAACCTTCATCCAATCTAGTAGGATGATGACCCTCATGGACCTTCATCAGGTTCATTCGACTGTAGTCTCATGGTCTTCAGACGACATGGTCTCAGACTACAAGTCCTGTAGAATGAGGAATTATACCCTCATTGACCTTAGTCAGGTCTAGTAGAATGAGGAATGAGAACCTTCATTGTCATTTGTCAGGTCTTATAGAATGAGGAATGAGAACCCTCATTGACATTCTTCAGGTCTTGTAGAGTGAGAAGTGATGACCTTCTTGGGCCATTATCAAGTCCATTCGACAGGTCCATACGACCGTAGTCTCATGGACCCTCATCAGGAGAATGAGTGATAACCTTCATAGACCTTCATCGGGTCTAGTATTATGATAAGGAAAGACTCTTGGACCTTCGTCAGGTCTGTAGAGTGAAGACTTTCATAGACCTTCATCTGGTCCAAATGACATTGAAGACTCCTCTGGTCATTTGACCCGTAGTATGGGGATTAACCTAACCTTTATCTGGTTCAGTCGACCGGGGACTTCCCCCATGGACTCATGTCGAGTCAACTGAAGACATTGACTTCCTATAGTCTATACGACAATGTCGTGTGAATTATCTCCTGAACCTTCATCTAGTTCAGTCGACCGGGGAAATTCCCTATGGACTCATGTCGAGTCAACTTTTTAGACATGGATTACACATGTCATATGACTTATATCTTCCTGGCCTCATCAAGTCCAGTCGACCAGGGACATACCCCATGGACTCATGACGAGTCAAGTTTTAATACATGGATTACACGTATAGTATGACTTATATCTCCCTGGCCTCATCAAGTCCAGTCGACCGAGGACATCCCCTATGGACTCATGTCGAGTCAAGTTTTTATACATGGATTACACATGTCGAATGACTTATATCTTCCTGGCCTCATCAAGTCCAGTCGACCGGGGACATCCCTCATGGACTCATGTCGAATCAAGTTGTAGACATGGGATACACATGTCGTATGACTTATAACCTGACCTTCATCTGGTTCAATTAGCTGGGTACTTCCCCAATGGATCTAGTATAGTCAAGTTCATTATCCCGACCATCATCTGACTCGGACGAACTGGGTACTTCCCCAGTGGCTCTTATAGAGTCAAATTCATAACTTGATATTCGTTTGGTTCAATCAATAGGCAACATCAACGCTCGAGTTCACCTACATACTATGGCCTCGACCCAAGTGACACATGTGTCAAGTACTCTCTAAGCCAATGACTCATTGACTTAGAGAGTATGGGACAAACTGTACGGGCCAAATTTGGTCCAGGGGTAATTTGTCCTTTTGCTCCATAACCACTACTGAATGCACCCCTGAAATCCCCTAACAAAACCCCAAAGACATATGCAGGTCCAAGCCCAACGAGCACCAACACCCGTAACCGAAGGACCATCCAAATGCCAGCCAATGTAACACTCAAGTTCATAAACACCATTCATAAACCCATCCGTTCCAGCCTACAACGGGCAAAACGCAGTAATAGCTCCTCATGAAGTTGACATAACGGACGAGCAATCAAAAGGCAATAAAAGCACACGTTACTGAAGCATGTATATATAGGAAATGAGGCTCCATGAGGAAGGGACATTCAAATTCTAGCTTTCCTACTCATAGCTTTAGAACGTTCTCTCCATAGCTCACAATACCTCCCACCTACCGCCCTCACGGAAACCCACGGGGATCAAGGTAACATCTGACCTTGCTCCTCCTCCTATGATTTGATCACCTCATTTCCATCACTGACTTGGGCGTCGGAGTGCCTACGGCACCCACCACACCGGTGGGTAGATCCTCCACGCTCACCCTATCTCTTTGTTTTGCAGGATCGCTAGTGCCTCTCTCTACGAAATCTCGATTGTAGACCTCAGGCGAAAATCAGTGTCTACAATTGCTAATTGATGTTTGTCGTGAAAGTCTCTCTATGTTTATATATATATATATATATGTTGAGATATATTGAGTTTTTGGAGGCATGAGAAATATAAATTCGTGATTGTTGAGATGAGATTGATAGATTGAATGTGAGATTTGATTGTATTGGATGATATGTGTTGTTATGTTTGTCGGGATTTATGTCCTAGAGCTTCATGTATTGTAAACAGAATTGATTATTGTAATAATAATAAAAGCATTATTCATTTTATCAAAGTTATTTGATTTATATCGCATATTGTCCAATTGTATTGTTTACCTTGATTACTCTTGTACCTTCAGATTTAGTGTATGTTTGATGCACAAGAGGATTTAAGTCTGGAGTTAGTAATCTAAAAAGTCCATAGAGAGCAAACAAATAAGGTACTTTGTTTGTGGTTTATCTATAGCTGCGGTCCATTCTATACTTGTATGACGACATTGATATGAGATCGTTCATGTAATGACATTGTAATGAAGCCACCTTGTATGATGAGATCATATAGGACTGGACTTAGATAAATACGAAATTTCTTTTAATATCTGTTAACCGAAGAAATTCATTTTATCTAATAGATGGTCATATATGGATTTGATCTTAATCCTGAGTGTACTACGGACTCCTGCATGACAGGTTATGTCCTTTGATTTACTATGGTGAGGTTGGTGTTGCATTCTTGGCCAATAACTACGTATTTTGGGGATATGGTTTGGTGTGTAGCTGGGAACATTTTACATTGATATGAAATTAACTCATTCTTACGAAAAGCAGAAAAATATCTCTTTTAAGAGTTGATTCGGGACTTGAATAATTTGAGTGCTCAACTTTTCTATTGCGAATAAAAAGTTTTATATTCATATTTGTTATGAATTAATTGTTCATTATAGAATCAATGGTGCTTAAGAGACAAAATATTTAGAGGGGTTTAACGGACTTTTGACCTGGCTCTATTTATGAGATATTCTTGATTGGCTATATCCATATGTAATGACTATATCGATGGACACTGAAGTTATTCGGTTTATTTTATCCATCTATGGTAACATGAGTTCAACTTCTAGTTTTTAGTGAAATAACGCGGAGTTAATAATTCGTAATATTTGATTCAAGACTTTAATTAATATTTCTGAATTATTGGAGCTCGGAATCGTAGGTCCATTTGGTCCCCGTGCTAGCTCGATTAACTGTAGCAAACCTAATATAATTAATTAGATTGTATAATTAAATGCTCACATTATATTATATATTATTAATGAGATTAATAATATTTATTGTCACAAATGAAAACTACGTTAAATTAGTTTAACTTAATATTTTCTAGAATTCTTTGATTATGAGATAATCAAATCTTGAATATGAGATAATCAAGTTAGTAATAATTATGAGATAATTACTACAACATAATTGAAGGTAATTTAATCATTATTAAGATGATGATTTTTATTTACCTTGGAGACAAAGCCATATGGCTTGTCATTCTCTCCAACTTATTATGTCTATTAGGTGGCATGTATATTCCTAATAGTTTTGCCATTAGCTAATCCATTTTTATACTTTGGTATAGTCTCCACATTTATATGTTTGTTATTGAAAGAAAGCATTAGATGCTTAATGACAAAGTCCTTGTCTTTATCTTATCATTTCTTATGCTTTGGTATGACATTCACATTTTTGTGTTGGCCATTGCAAGAAAGCATTAGATGCTTATGTTGGTTTTTATTAAGGTCCCAAGATCAAACAAGACATGAAAACAACGTGTAAATACATCGACGAAGATAGCGGAATACTCACATCGATCGGTTGAGTCGATTTGGAGACGAACGAAGCCAAAAAAGCTCACTGTTTTGGGCGCACATTGCTGGCAGTCCACTGCCTCCATTTTTTAGTTTTAAGATGACGAAACGGAGCTCTAAGCCTCGTCCGATAGATCCCGCCTCATGGGTGAACCTCCCTAACACCTTCGCAAGTGTCTCAAGTGTGCTAGCACTTATGTTTCCACCATGGAAACACACTCATTTGCTTCCCTAAGCTCACGCCAGTGAGCTGTTTGGAGAAGAAGAAAATGGCCCCAAATAGGCGTGAATAAGAGAGAGAAGGAGATGAAATGTATTGACTTGAATTGTGTAAAATGATTTTCCAAAATGTCTTATATATTTTCTAAAAATAAATAAGCCTTTTACCATAAATTTTATCTAATAAAATCTATATAAATCAATTACTCTTATCAAGTCACTATTCCACCTACACACATCAACTATTCACATGTCACTTTGATAAAGTGATGTGATGCAAGTCAATCAATCAATCATTCCATCAATCAATCAATCAATCAATCACTCAAAGTGACTTTTGATTTGACGCTTGATGTGACGATTGATTTGACGCTTGATGTGACTTGCGTCGCCGCACTCAAATTCGAAATACGAATGCGCTCGTAATCACACTCGGGCTCGTTAATTCCAAATTAACGATTTTTCCGTCACGTCGTAATTAAATGATTACGCCTAGCGAATTCACTATTCTCGTCGCCAACGAATTAATTCCAAATTAATTTGTTCGCCCGAATTAAAATCTAATTTTAATTCCGCGTCGAAATCTAATTTCGTTTAATATATCGAATATATTAATTTACCGATTAATTCCAAATTAATCGTTATCTCTCTCTAGACGATATTTTATCCTAGATAAAATATCTCCGTAATTAATCCTAGATTAATTTTCTCTTTCTTCTATATAATCCCAGATTATTAATGAGTTCGAGTTATGCGTCATCGGTGCATTATCGGGAAGCGACCCATGAGATCTCCGGATAATTAGGCAGTAAATACGGTCGTCGGTGTGCCCGAATCACGTACGTACCAAGTACTACGTTCTATCGATTTACGAGACATGGTCGGCTCCTAGCAAAGCACGATGTCTACCAAATTCTCCGGACATATCCTTTTAAGAATATTAAGATCTGTATCAAGCGTAGTATACAATTGTATTGTATTGCGTATATCGATCCAGTATCGGACGATCACATGTTAGGCCTGGGGCTGGAAATTTGTCTGCCCCGTACGAAACATATATCGGACATCAAGCAACTAGTCTCTTTAAATCGGGCAATACTGACCTAGTCATATTGTCCCGACGGTTGCAACCTTTTATAGAGCACTAGTTCTGTATCCTGCGTGATCATCAACTCCATATGTCTGAAGTGACACTTCCATCTTGACATCACACCCAGTGCACTACGATTCCTGATAAACCCAGAAGAGGTGAACACAGAACCAGTTAAGATCCCCCAACCACCAAAACCAAAGTTTACCGATTGTCGCAAGTACTAGCGATGCAAGTCTCAGGTTAAGATCATATACACCTACCCTGATGCGGCCTCCCATAGACACGCAGACATACTACCAATGGGATTCCGCGGGGTCTATCCAGAGCGAAGCTGTTTCCCGTACCATCGGTGAAACACGACCTCCTATCGCACTTGCATAAGTATCAAATACTTATATATATGAGAACTATGCCGTTGTGCCCTCACAACGCACACAAGTGCAATACTAGCCTATTCCGCATTATCGATGTCCAGTCTCGATAATACTACGGCTAGGGATATTTAATGATTAATCCTTCGTGGACTGATACTGTCTCATATCATCTCAATCCAGGAACTAATCATAGAGACCTCTCTTCATTTATATATCTATGGTGATCTAATCACAAATGATGAGAGTGCAATTTCCTTATTACATAGTTAATTTGCTATAACAACACAATGATTTGTGCAAATAGTGACGCTATGGGTCATATTATCCAACAATCTCCCACTTGGCACATAGCGAGTCACTCAAGTGTCCAACACCCGAACTATGTATGGTTCGCTCAAATTGCTGAGAAAAGTTTTTCGTCAGCGGATTTGTTTGATTATCGTTTGATGCGATTTATACGATCATCACATCGCCACGATGTATGATCCGAACGAATCAGATGATATAGAAGTATATATCTGGATCGTCGATGAGACCTTTAATTCCTTAGCATGTGCTGACGCCTAGCTCAGCTGCTAACATAACTATATCTAATCTAATTAGATTTATTTCAATCCAAAAGACTTCTATTGCTGCCTCAGCTGCAGCAATAATCTGCATTTGTTGTTTATTCGGCAACAATTATCTTGCTTGGAAGATTTCCAGCTCACTGTCCCGTTATTCAAACTTTATAGTACCGTAGTATTTAATCGTTTGGAAACTTGCTGCAGTGATCCCAGTCACTCAAGTTCTCCTTCTCCATAGCCTAAGATAGCATCTTTAGTTCTCAGAGATACTAACAGATGTTCTTAACTTCAATCCAGTGACTATCACTTGGATTGAACCGATTGTGATTCCATATGCTCTAAGCGTATGAGACACCAATACAAGTACATTTTAAATGTACAATTTCCCAGAGAGTGTTAACAACTCCAAATCTATCCCAGTAGATCTTTATTCCTTGAATAAAGGTTGTTACTCCCCAAAATTCTACGGAGAATTTCTATGAAAGAATATCTATGAAAGCCAAGCTTTCACCAATTGCTTTATGGGAATTTCAATGTCAGTGCGCTCTCCCACTAACCTCCTTATATACACAAGAATTATTTTGTTTTGAGTCAAATCATAAACCATTATGATTATTTCAAAACGACAGTTCCAAGAACTTTATGCTTGCTTCAATCCAAACATGGATTGAATAATCCGCAAACCTTGTTTGTCGGTTATACAAAATCGTCAGAATGTTATAAACATTCTCCAAAAGGTTTCCTTTTCAGGAAAGCGATTTTGATTTGTAACTGACATATTTCATAAATGAAATATACAGTTATCAACAAGCATCTTCAAAATGGATTTACTATGGCAATAGGTAAAAGGTTGAACCGTTATTAACACAATGTTGATAACGATACCTTTCCGTCAAAAGCCTTGCTTTGTACGTTGGTATGTTGCCATCCATGTATGTCTTCCTTGAAGACGTTTAATGTACCAATAGGCACAATGCCTTGTGGAACAACTAGTATCCAAAATAGTTGTTATACATGGAATCCATTTCGGATTCATGGCACTTTGCCATAATAGGTAGTCGATACATCGTATCACTTCCTCAAAACGTAGTCGGATGGTACACCTCCATAAGATTGACATCTTTATGAGGTTAGATCAGAAACCCATACCCTAGGTTGTTTTCTGACTCTATCCGATCTACGAAGTTCTTGTGTATTTGAAGATTAATGGTATAGATTCATCATTGATGAACTATTTGTGTTCCATTACGGACTTCGTGCCTAAACAGTATTACTACCGATTTTCATCGAGTATCACTTTCCTCCCACTGACCACTGCATATCGGTATTCCTCTCAGGAAAACCGCATGGTGAGCAACAATCACATTGTTCTCATGTGAGATTTACAAGTACTATACTTAAGGTTTCCATTAGGATAACTATATTGGCACTTATCCAATTTGGGTCTTTTAGTTTGGTATCATCCAAACGTTATGCCTGGCATACCCAAATTATCAGGAATGAGAAACCCCGTTTCTTCCCTGTTCATATCCTATATGACATCTGTCAAACAGATTTTCATGGAACCTTATTCTAAATAAGTTTTGCACTGTTAATACATATCCTATTGAAGGAAACAATAGCTCAGAGCGACTCGTGATAAACCTAATCATGTCCAACAAAATTCGGTTTTAGTTCGGACACACCGTCTAACAGACGTGTCTTGAGAGGAGTCCTCATATGAAAGAACACCGTACTCTTTCATGTAAATATTAAACTTACTTACTGCTTAAGTATTTTCCAATACGGTCTTACCGTGGCGGCATAATACTATAGCCGATCTGTTTGTCTACTTCGTGTCGAAACTCTAAAGTTTCCGATTTGTATTCTTCAAAAGAAACACAAAACCATAACATGATGCTACATCTGTTAAGGTCACGAAATATTCATGTTCACATCTGGCTCAGCTAGATATGGGCCCACTTAATTCACCATGAATAGGGCTAACAGATCGGTGGCACTTTACTATTACAAAGTAAATAGTATTTTAGGTACTTCACCTAACAAACTAGATTCGCAGACCTTATTTGAATAGTCAAATCAGTCCTAGTACCCACTCTTCAAAAGTGTGGATATACGAGTCTTCTTTAATTGTGTCCTAGACAACAATGCCACAAATAAGTCTCTATTGATCAAATCAATTTGAGCTATTTATTTGTCATTTTATATGTTTGAGATTTTATTTATATTCAAAATATAAATTCTGTTATTTACATCTAATGTATTTTATCTCAGTATCATCTTTATATAATAAAACACTTAGTGTTCTATAATATAAAGGTTTTATCCGCAATGGATTAAACACTGATATAGAGATAATGTCTCTAGTCAAACTAGTTACATCATAACAGTTCCTAATTTAAGTACATACCCGAAGGGTAGTTCCTAAACTCAGGTATCCACGGTCGAAACAGCGACTTTCGTCCAGTTTCCGATTTGCAGAGAAAGCTCGGTTTAAAGTCAGTATCCAACTCATAGCGGATTCTGAACATCAATTCATATATTTTATGTACCACACTTAGTATTTAAAATCCAATTTCAATACTAGTAGTGAACATAACTCTGACAAATATTTTTTAAAGTTAGAGCCTCGCCCTTTCTTTAATTCCTTCGTGTTTTCCATATCCAAATGGTAGTCGCTTCGGGATATGTCAATTATTCTTTTCAATATTTCACAAACCTTTGGCCAAGCCTGGGTTTCGGAATATCGAAACGATATGCACCTTGTGCTACATGCCCAATTGCAACTTTGACTTTTCTCCACTAGAATAGTCAATTAATTCTCCAAGAATTATTAATTGCAATTTTAATAACTTTTAAATCTAAAGATAGATTTATTATAAGTATATTAATTAAGCATTAAAGTCATCATCACATAAATCTTCCAAAGATTTTATGCTCTACTATTGCTTAATTATGGGCTTAGTCATAATAAGTTATTTTATCAAATAAATTAACCTATTATTAATTCCCAATTGAAAATTAAATCATTTAAAACATTAATCCCAAGGATTATTATTTTAAATATTCAACCTTTCAATTCTTTCTTGATTTTAATAGTCCAACTATTTAATCAATTTTAATAAGGTACTATTTATTATAATGATTACAATAATCCAATTATTTAATCAACTATAATTTAATATTGATTACTATAATCCAATTATAAAATCAACTATCATTTTAATTCAATTATATTGATTACTATAATCCAATTATAAAATCAACTATATATTGAATAAGTTTGTATATAGTCCAACTATATATATATTTTTAAAACAACATAAAATATTAGTCCAACTAATACTTTTGATTAATACGACGAGTAAAATATAAATGAGTGTGTTTAGCGAGTAATTGAACGATTGTTGCAAATTCAATACTTACCTCTAAGGGTGGCAGAAAAACCCAAAACCGGCCCGACCCGGATCGGCCCGGCCCGGCCCGGCCCGGGACACAAAAATTAGGCTGGGCCCTAGAAACCAAGCCCGGTCGGGCTTGGGTCCGGGCCGGGCTTGGCGATTTAAGCCCGGGCCCGGCCCGGCCCGGCCCGGGTTTGAATAATTAAAAAAAATGAAAATTGAAAAACATTTAAAACTCACACACACAGACTCAGTGCCGACTGCAGAGTAACTAGTTGCCTCTTAATTATTAAACTTAGTCTCTCTCTCTCTCACACTGTCACAGTGTCACACTCACGAGGCCCATGCCCCATAGGCCCATTAGTTCATTTTCTGCAGTAAGCACTTATTTGGTTGCCATTTGCCAATTGCCCTAATTTTAATTTGAGTGCTTACTGGTTACTGCTTCCTTTTCCTTCAAAAAGTCAAAACTAAAGCCTCACTTCAGTTACTGCTTCGCAAATCGCTCAGACCTCATCACCTAAGTCGCTCTTCATCAATTTGACAATCTCATCGTCATTCGTCAGTTCATCAGTCGTCACTCATGAATGTATGAGTATGATGTATTATTAATTTTTTTTTACAATTCGGGCCGGGTTGGCCGAGCCCGGCCCGACTCGGGCTGGCCCGGCCCGGCCCGACAGAGGCCCGGGCCGGGCTTTTGGACGGGCTGGGCCAAATTTTTTTTAGCCGGGCTCGGGCCGGGCTTTTAAAAGCCCGGGCCCGGCCCGGCCCATTGCCATGCATACTTACCTCCCACTATTTTTCGTCGAGCCTCTAACCCTCTGTCGAGTACTCGGGAAACCGTGTTTCCTAGTGGGCTAGGATCCTATTAAATAACATACAACCTTGACTTTGGCCAACAAGCTGTATGCTATTTAACTAGGTAGATCTCACAGATCAATTGGATCCAATCCAATTCCTAGATCCGGTTAGGTGGACATCCAAGTCCTAAACATATTATTTATGCCAATGTATCTAATACATTTTCCTGACCATATCCTCCGAATCATCTAGGCCTTGGCTTGGCACAACAAACCTAATGACTCCAGTTAAGCGGACCCATTGACAAGGAAAGTTTCGTAATCAATGTCGTTGGACAAGAAGTGATCTTGACTTTGGCCAACAAATCACAACTTGGACAAGACACCGATGTGGAACAAAACCCTCATGATTTAAATACATCCAATTGACAAGGTCTTGACTTTGGCCAACAAACCAATGCCAATTGGATCTTGAACAAGAATCATTCAATGGAAGGATAATCGCTTAATATAGAACGAGGTTTTTTCGCGTGCAAATTGGCTACCAATTTAATTATCTTTGTTAAGGTCTCATCATCATACACCCTTAAACATGCATTCTAAATACATAATAAAGCGAGCATGAAAATAAATAATAATGATATGCGGATGGATACTTTACACATTGATCCTAGATCAAATCTCTCCCTTTCTCACTCAAGCTAGCACTAGTATTACTTCTACCCGTTACACTACACTTCTAAAGAAACCTCATATACATAGAGGGGAATAGGTGAGAAGAGAATACAAGAGAACGAAGGTGAAAAGGCTGGACACGCAGGTCCAATTTAATAAATCGAATTTATTACAACAATTTCTAAAATTGCCCACCCAACTAATATCCATCCGATACATTATTCATTCAACACAACCACGTATTCACACACATCATGCTATCAATCAATCTAATCAAATTAATTAGTCTGATAATTAAGTGATCATCCAATGTTCAAACAACGATTTGATTTTGTTCGAGTCAAACTCGTTTTTGCGAATAAGTACTTAAAGTACGAATTCATAAATTAAATTAAACTACATCATTAAATCAAATTTAACATGCATTTAATACTAATTCACTATTCAATTCCAAATTAAATATTGCACTTTATTTAATAAATCTTTTACGATTTAAATTCCAAATTTAATCGTAACGCGTCTCAAAGACCGATTAACGTCCAACGTCAATTCAATTAAAGTCCAATGGGCTTTTAATTGATTTCTTATGGCGTGGACTTTTGGTCAACTCGGGTCAAACCGATAACCAAAGTCCAATCCGGGATTTACCCCATAAGCCCATAAATCAATCTTGGCCCATTAGGCCAAATTAAACTTTAAAGGTTCATTAAGTCGCATTTGGGCTTTATGGTTAAGGTTTTGGGCCCAATTGGATCTAATCCACTTGGCCTAAACCAAACTTGATAAATCAAGCCCAATAGGCCCAAATACAACTTTAAAGTCCAATTTCCAAAATTAGGCCCAAATAATTAAATCCCATTAATCCAATTACGCAATTTAATTACTTAAAGTGCATTACATGATTAATCAACTAAATCATCATTTCCAAAACACTAAATTAGTCCAATTAATCATGCTTAATTCATTATCACATGTCCAACACATAAAATGAAAAATCAAACCCATTACATGCTTCCATGCTCTCGGCCAAAAGAGGGATTTTGTGTCCGATTTGGTTTCAATCCAATCGAATCCATAATCAACATTAAATCACCATCCTATTTGATTTCATACACATCCAATATCACAAAATCAAAATTACCAAGACATTAGGGCACTAACACCAATTCGGCCAAGGTAAGGTTTTGGGGATTTTTTGTCCAATTCGAAATCTAATCCAATTCGATTCAAATTAACGTCAACCTAATCGATTCTAACTCATCAAATGAATTAAAAAATCAAAAATCCAAGATCCCAAAATTCAATATACATTCGGCCATGGCATTAATTTGGGGAAAATAATTCCAAATCATTTTTTGTCAAATTAGTCCAACCAAAATGAAATTAAACATGTTATAAGCATACTCAAACAAACAATTTATTCAAATCATGCTCAAATCACATTTACCCAAATTTTAAGCCCTACCAATTTCATGCTTGAACCTAAGCTCTTGATACCATTGTTGGTTTTTATTAAGGTCCCAAGATCAAACAAGACATGAAAACAACGTGTAAATACATCAACGAAGATAGCAGAATACTCACATCGATCGGTTGAGTCGATTTGGAGACGAACGAAGCCAAAAAAGCTCACTGTTTTGGGCGCACATTGCTGGCAGTCCACTGCCTCCATTTTTCAGTTTTGAGATGACGAAACGGAGCTCTAAGCCTCGTTCGATGGATCCCGCCTCATGGGTGAACCTCCCTAACACCTTCGCAAGTGTCGCAAGTGTGCTAGCACTTATGTTTCCACCATGGAAACACACTCATTTGCTTCCCTAAGCTCACGCCAGTGAGCTGTTTGGAGAAGAAGAAAATGGCCCCAAATAGGCGTGAATAAGAGAGAGAAGGAGATGAAATGTATTGACTTGAATTGTGTAAAATGATTTTCCAAAATGTCTTATATATTTTCTAAAAATAAATAAGCCTTTTACCATAAATTTTATCTAATAAAATCTATATAAATCAATTACTCTTATCAAGTCACTATTCCACCTACACACATCAACTATTCACATGTCACTTTGATAAAGTGATGTGATGCAAGTCAATCAATCAATCCTTCCATCAATCAATCAATCAATCAATCACTCAAAGTGACTTTTGATTTGACGCTTGATGTGACGATTGATTTGACGCTTGATGTGACTTGCGTCGTCGCACTCGAATTCGAAATACGAATGCGCTCGCAATCACACTCGGGCTCGGGTTCGTTAATTCCAAATTAACGATTTTTCCGTCACGTCGTAATTAAATGATTACGCCTAGCGAATTCACTATTCTCGTCGCCAACGAATTAATTCCAAATTAATTCGTTCGCCCGAATTAAAATCTAATTTTAATTCCGCGTCGAAATCTAATTTCGTTTAATATATCGAATATATTAATTTACCGATTAATTCCAAATTAATCGTTATCTCTCTCTAGACGATATTTTATCCTAGATAAAATATCTCCGTAATTAATCCTAGATTAATTTTCTCTTTCTTCTATATAATCCCAGATTATTAATGAGTGCGAGTTATGCGTCATCGGTGCATTATCGGGAAGCGACCCATGAGATCTCCAGATAATTAGGCAGTAAATACGGTCGTCGGTGTGCCCGAATCACGTACGTACCAAGTACTACGTTCTACCGATTTACGAGACATGGTCGGCTCCTAGCAAAGCACGATGTCTACCAATTCTCCGGACATATCCTTTTAAGAATATTAAGATCTGTATCAAGCGTAGTATACAATTGTATTGTATTGCGTATATCGATCCAGTATCGGACGATCACATGTTAGGCCTGGGGCTGGAAATGTGTCTGCCCCGTACGAAACATATATCGGACATCAAGCAACTAGTCTCTTTAAATCGGGCAATACTGACCTAGTCATATTGTCCTGACGGTTGCAACCTTTTATAGAGCACTAGTTCTGTATCCTGCGTGATCATCAACTCCATATGTCTGAAGTGACACTTCCATCTTGACATCACACCCAGTGCACTACGATTCCTGATAAATCCAGAAGAGGTGAACACAGAACCAGTTAAGATCCCCCAACCACCAAAACCAAGTTTACCGATTGTCGCAAGTACTAGCGATGCAAGTCTCAGGTTAAGATCATATACACCTACCCTGATGCGGCCTCCCATAGACACGCAGACATACTACCAATGGGATTCCGCGGGGTCTATCCAGAGCGAAGCTGTTTCCCGTACCATCGGTGAAACACGACCTCCTATCGCACTTGCATAAGTATCAAATACTTATATATATATGAGAACTATGCCGTTGTGCCCTCACAACGCACACAAGTGCAATACTAGCCTATTCCGCATTATCGATGTCCAGTCTCGATAATACTACGGCTAGGGATATTTAATGATTAATCCTTCGTGGACTGATACTGTCTCATATCATCTCAATCCAGGAACTAATCATAGAGACCTCTCTTCATTTATATATCTATGTGATCTAATCACAAATGATGAGAGTGCAATTTCCTTATTACATAGTTAATTTGCTACAACAACACAATGATTTGTGCAAATAGTGACGCTATGGGTCATATTATCCAACAGCTTAATGACAAGGTTAGTTGGCTTGTGTAAGAGGATATAATCTCTACCATTTCTCTAAGTTCATAAGGTTAATATTTTTTTGCATTTATTCACATAAGTGCAAAAGAAGAGAAAATATATATAGTTCAAGCATTCACAAGTGTTGTGAGAGTGTTTGAAATTACAAAAGCCAAACACCATTGTGACATCTTTATTCTCTAAATTATTTAGAGTTTAATCTTTGTGAGTGAAGCCCATACTTCGGTTTATTAGTTTCGAGTCATAGTTCGAAAGATCGAGTGGTTGATCCAAGCGTTGGACATCAAAGGATTGATTTCGATTACCACAACAAATGGAGAAGGCAATTTTTTTTTTAAAAGATCCATACCGGAGCCGGTGCCCACACAACCAACTTCCGCCGCGTTAAGGAAAGTCGTTTCCTACAATTGGTATAAGAGCTTAAGGTTGAAAAGTTTTCCTAACCCTTATCATTTTAGTTTTAATAATTTATATGAGATATAGAATTATTAAAATGCATATTGTGATGAGTAGGCACAATTAGATTATGAGATGAATGATTTTAATGTTCATGTGATAAATGTTTACTTTTGATTCATGTGATGAATGTATTGCGTTGATTGTTAATTTTTTTGGCTTTTGTTTTTAGCTTTGGAAATGTAAGACCATAAGGTTATATTCTTTCAAGTGTTGTAAGTTTATTTCCTTTGTAATAAGTTCATTATGTAACCCTTTTTGTCGATTGGAGGAGCCGATGCCGCGAAGATCTTATGACAGAGAAATTATACGAAGAACTCAACAACAATCTATGGAACAAGATTTGAAAACCAATGGATGTCTTGGATTTATTGTACTAATTATATTAGTATACAAAAATAAGAGCCTGGTCAAAGCAATTTGTAATGTGATAAATTTTTAAAATTCAGCCCCTGGAAACAGAGGCGCACCGCGACGTGCACCTTCGTGCGTCACGACGCGAAACATTCCAGTAGCTATTGGTTTGCTTCCGCCTTGCGCGTGTTGCGACGCAGGTCCTCTCGCACCGTAACGCGACACAAAGCTGGTACTTTTATAGTTTCTATTTTTTGGGCGTCGCAACACCCACCACTTAGCGTCGCGACGCCCGTAGCTGGGTGAATGGATTTTTTTAAAGTTTTTATTAACATGTCATATACCCTAGAGTGCATACTCTTGCATTTTCACATGCCATAACATGTAGATATGCATGATATTCTAGTCATAAAATATGATTTTATGTAATTTAAAAGTGAAATAAGAATATGAGATGCATGCAAACAAATAAATAAGATTAATTGATTTAAAGGTTTAAAAATTACGAATTCAAGTTTTAGAGACAAATGGACCTTATAAGTACATTATTTTCTTTGGTATATCGGATGGAAATCCGGACGTAAATTCCATAACTGATTCCAAATCGACGGTAATATGGTCTGCACTCGGGATATAATACCATGTACCTTTAGAATAAATAATGTGCTTTTATCAAGTAAATGGTTTAAAGACATTTGGTTCGTTCGTTGAATTCTAAATTTTAAAACCTATTAGTGGACTAATAATTTAAGAGCTAAATTGATTAGATCACTAAAGCAACTTGATTAAATTAGTTTAATTAAGTTAATTGGTTAGTAGAGACTAATCGGGATTAGTGAATAAAATTTTAAGAGTTAAAATTGGTTAGATCGCTAAATCATCAACTAGTATTAATAAGGTTTTGACTTTAGCTGAGCATAATCTAAGATTCATAAAGTTACTAGTGAGATAGAAACCTTACACTTCAAAATATTGAGTGGGAGAGGGGTGTACCACAATATATCTCACGATCTCCATTGTTATCCAGAAACGTGAGATTCAATAGGCGCCTTGAGACTACTTTACTTTCGTCCCCCTACGGATATTGTCCTTTTTGGATCAATATCAGGTTTGAATTCTGAAAGGATAGAGACTCTAGATGTATTTGGTGATTTGACCTACCCAACGGCGTCACTTCACTAGTTCAGTCCAAGGGTTCCGAAATAATGGGTCACAATCACAAATGAATGATTAAGTTGTCAATCAAAGCTTCATTGATCAAAATAACGGTAGTTGATTAATATATGAATAAGAGTTATTTCAGATATATTAATCAATTGAGAATGTCTCAGTCTATCATGCGAATACTTGACCTACCCTATGGCGGCACTTATTTGTGGAATGATAGATAACCGTGGCATAGTAATTCTTTTAGGTTTCTAATTCATTATACATTGATCATGCTTCATGTTTAATTTTATGCCTAAATGTTTGACAATTTTAATATGCGACGAATGAATGTTGAATGCTCGTTTATTATTTTTTCAGCCATGACATCTGTAATTATCTCAATTCTCAAACAACAAGAAAAATTAACCGGGTAAAACTATGTTAAATGGAAAAGTGACATGAATGCTATTTTGGTATACGCAGACCTTAAATTTGTCCTAATGAAGGAATGTCCTCTTGAGCCAGCACCAAATGCTGGTAGAGTTGCACGTAATGCCTATATAATTGGATTAAAGCTGATGAGAAAGCCCATAACTATTTGATAGCATCTATGTCCGAGGTTCTTGCTGCACAGCATGAGCCTATGGCGATAACATCAATAATTATGCAGTCATTACACAGCATGTTTGGGAAACCTTCAGACCGGCAATAACATGAGGCAATAGTCTCTGTATTGACCACTAGAATGAAGGAAGACACATCAGTCCGAGACCATGTGTTAAGGATGATGTCTCATCTTAATATGGCTGAAACCCATGGTGCACATATCAATGTGCAAAGCCAAGTGACAATTGATGAGTGGTAATTATATCACAATTTCCCACTCATTTGACATAATATTTTGTATAGTTTCTTGAGTTTTATAAACGTTTTAATGTGTTTTATTGTTATTTTGCACATAAATAAAGTTTGGGAAGCAATGGAAGCAATTTGGGGCCAAAATAGAAAAAATGATGCAAAATGGAATTTTGGTAATTTGGTGCGTCACGACGTCTAACGTGCGCCACATTCTGCTAACCTGTGCCGGGGACACGTGTCAAAATATGAGAAATTTGACTTGCTAACGTGCGCCGTGCCACGTGTCACAATCCTATGGTGCCGACACTCCGCGTGACATGTGTCATCTTTTGAATGGACTGAATCATCCGCAGATCACCTTCTGCCACGTGTCAAGATGTCATTGGACCGATCATACCGCGTGCCGCTTGCCACGTGTCACAATTCTATTGGGACGACGAAATCTGCGTGCCACGTCAGCAACGACCAGGTCAACGCGCTTCAGATCCCGTGTAACCAGCTTGCGTCGCGACGCGGGCCTGCTCAGTTGCCTATAAATTGAAGCTTTCTGCACCTCATTTGGTGTGCTTTCCTTCAGATTTTTTCCCTGATTTTTGCACTTCATCTATAATTACAAAATAGATGATATCCTATGAAATCAGGGAAAAACTCCCAAGGAAAGCACATCAAATGAGGTGCAGAAAGCTTCAATTTATAGGCAGCTGAGCAGGTCCGCGTCGCGACGCGGGATTCCTTCTTGCATCGCGACGCCAAGCTGGTTACACGGGATCTGAAGCGCGTTGACTTGGTCATTGCTGACGTGGCACACGAATTTCATTGGCCCAATAGAATTGTGACACGTGGCACGCGGTATGATCGGTCCAATGACATCTTGACACATGGTAGAAGGTGATTCATGGATGATTCAGTCCATTCAGAAGATGACACGTGTCACGTGGAGTGTCAGCACCATATGATTGTGACACGTGGCACGACGCATGTTAGCAGATCTTCTGTGATGATGACACGTGGCACGATGCACGTTAGCAAGTCAAATTTCTCATATTTTGACATGTGTCCCCGACATAGGTTAGTAGAATACGGCACACGTTAGACGTCGCGACACGCCAAATTACCAAAATGCCATTTTGCGTCATTTTGGTCTATTTTGGCCCCAAATTGCTTCCAATGCTTCCCAACTTTATTTATCTGCAAAATAACAATAAAACACATCAAAATGTTAACAAAACTCAAGAAACTATACAAAATATTAGGTCAAATGAGTTGGAAATAGTGATATAATTACCACTCATCACACCCCAAATCTAACATTTTGTTAGTCCTCGAGCAAAACATAAAATAAAATTAAGCTAAATCACTTTCGTAGGGATCACAGTTGCATTTAGCGTATGCAACAAGCCTTTAAACCCCTAGGTGTCCCTATTGGACGGGTTATAGTCTCTTGAGGGCTTACAACAATGATACCCATAAACGTCTTATAAAAGTAAAAAGATAGTAAAACTAATGCACACAAAAGTAAAAAGACAAGAGAGAATATACTAAATAAGTTAGTGACTAATCAGGTGAAACTTATACACCAAGTTACTAATTGTTTTCTTTCTTTCTAAATTACCGAATAAGTAAATTCTCCGATTATATTTACCATTCTCCATATACACAGCCAACAAAATATTAATCAACTCATTTTTGCCCACAATCACAAGGATAGTTGAAAAAAGAGTAATATTTTTGTCCTAAAGTTATATCAGATTTCACACCTTTTTGTAGCAATAGAATAATTTTTATGATTTTTTTTATGATTTTATTTTTTATTTATATACAATATCTTCCATCTATGTAACGAGCTTTGGGCCTGTGGCTTCCAAACCAGTTGGCTTTAGGGCACTAGGTGTTAAGACACCCCTACAAACTTAATTACTCAGACTTCAGATATATATATTTATTTGGCAACATCTTTGATCCATGTAATGAGCTTTGGGCCAGTGACTCCCAAACCAGTTGGCTTTAGGGCACTAGGTGTTAAAATACCCATACGGACTTAATAACTCGGATCTCAGACCCATTTTTTCACACTTTTTTTTTACTCCATTGCCATTTATAGATGCTTCCTCCAATTAAACTAGAGCATTGAATATTACAAACTTTTAAATTACAGCTCATGTCCGTATGTTACCATGCATGTTGATAATACCTGCCAACTGAGCATATGAAGATTCATTTTAGTCAGTTTTATGGAGAATTTACAAATTAAATAATTCAAAATAAAATAAACAAAAATTAACTTATTTCAAAAATGGGTTTGAGATACGTATCAAGAGTGGAAACTCCTTACATAACTATCTCTCACCAATTTCACATTTTTAGTCAAAATAAAAACACAAAAACCAAATTTTTTTTTGTATTTTTGAAAATTTTTCAATTTTTTGTATTTTTCGAAAAAAATTTGGACTAAAAATCTAATAAAAATAACACAAAATAAACTAGATACTAATCAAATATTTCCTCCCCCAAACCTAAATGAGACATTGTCCCCAATGTCTTATACAGTAGAAGAAAAGTTTAGAAGATCATACCTGGTTAACAGAAATTCTACGAACAAAATTACCGAATAATTGATTTCTATTATTCATTCTCTCTTCATACCTCTTCTCTGCGTCTACCGGCAGATGTTGAAGCCCTAGATCTCTTTGGAGCCATTTTGAAGTTTCAAAATTTTTTGACAAGGTCTCCTCTAAAAATTCAAAATTTCCCCAAATTCACCCTAAAACTAACACTTCAAAAATCACAACAATGTCAAAATTCGCCCCCAATTCTACGAAATTCAATCGATCAGTCAATCCTCAAATCAAAAATCTACCAATTACTCACTGCCAAACTTCCAAGTTCACAACCCTCTAATTTCAACAAAATTAATCAACCACAAACTCTTACAATTTTCGGTTATCCCCCTTTTGTAAAGTCGGAAATTTAAAAGATAATGAAGAGTGAAGAACGATTTTACCACTCACGATGTTGGCCTTTGAATGATGATATTTTGGCTTTGAAGAACATGATATGAAGATGAAGAGTCTCGGCTGTAGGTATTAGAGAAAAAATCAGTGTTTCGGCCGTGGTATTGTGATGAGTGGTCTCGGCCTTGTGATGAGTGGTCTCGGCCGTGGGTTGAGATGGGAAAAATCGAGGGAGATGATAGGAGTTTGAGGTTGTTCGCTTGATTTGGTGAGTTTTGATGATTTTGGATGAAGATTTCAGTGTTTAGTTGGCTGGATTTGGTGACTTTTGAGAGGAAATGCCGAGAAGATGAAGATGAGAAGTGTATAAACTGACTGGCGGCTGCTGGTTTAAGTCCAGATATCAAACGCGCGTCGTGACGTCAAATTGCTTCTTGCGTCGCGACGCTCGGTTTTTAGGGTTAGGGTTTGTGTTTTGAGGCTTCTGTGTCGCGACACACATGGTTTTTGTGTCGCGACGCGGGTTTTTTTTTTTTTTTTGGCAAAACCAAGTCTTTCGACGAATAAATCCACTAGGACGCGTCTCAAGAGTTGACTCCTTACTCGGCCGTCTTTACTGGATTAACTTTATATCCTCGTGATTTTTTCAAATTTATTTTGTTGAAAATCCCGCTTACACTGGCTTGCTTTGTCTTAAAATATTCCGTCTTTATCTTTCCCTGCAAAAATAACACAAAATTAAAAAATTCTACAACACGTATACACAAAATAATTAAAATAAAATTATTGCATGGGTTGCCTCCCTGCTAGCGCTAAATTTTTCGTCTTCAGCCAGACGTGACTGAAATCCATCTGTCAAGGAGGTTTCAATGTCGTTTTGGATGTCCGATTAAAGATATTCACATGAGCGTTGCTTTTGAATGGTATCTTCTAACGGTAAAGTGGCAAAAAGAGTTCTGTCTCATGTGCTTTTTTAATCTTCGTCGCTCCAGTGGTTCCTGAAAAGAAAGAAAGAAAATCAGGAGGTCTCGTATGGTGCTTGACTTGGAATGGAAGTTCCATTCTATCAAGCTTCTGGGCGATATCTTTGATTTGTACTCCCAAAAACAGTGATGTTTCTCTTGAATGCACTGGATCTTCAATAAGGTCAAACATTTGCTCCTCCATTTGCTCTGCTTCTTGCTCCACCTTTTCTTCACAGATATATTTTAAGATTTCCGCATTCAATTCTCCATCTGTCATCTGTGAAATGCATGCTCCAGAAGTATCAACGTGAGGATGTAAAGATGTGTCTGATTTTAGGTCTTCATCCTCTGATATAACTGGCTCAGGTAGCTCGTTTTCAAACATTAGTGTAAAGCATTCTCCAAGATCTTCATTTTGAGGATGAAAAGTTTCATCCTCATTTGTTGGTGCAATTGGTATAAATAGCTCAGCTTTTTCATCCTCATCAGAGTCAGAATAATAAAAATCAAACTGAGATTTTGTTGGTTCGGGCTCATGAACTGATACCTCCGATTCTTGATACTGCTCAGCTTCGTCCTCTGTTATGATGTCATGATGAATCTCAGGATATTTGAAGGCTTCTTCAGTATTATTTGCATTTGCTCCGTGAGATATGTGATTTAGGTTATCTGTTAATTGTCTAACTTGATCTGTCATCCTCTGTATAGACGCAGCTTGACTCTGAATTTGTGCATCAAATTGAGCTTCTCGTTCCTCGAACCAATCTTTGAGCATGTGAATCAACTGATATTCCTCTGATGGTTCTGGTTCTTGATGAAGATCGTAGATGGATGGTGGATAAGATGGAAAATGTGATGGTTCTTCATACCTCGAATGATTACAATAATTCTGCCACTCTGAAAGGTATATACATTGATCGCTCGGATGGTTACCATCACATATCACACATCTCCACATTTCGTTCTGTTGAGCAAATGTAGTATTGATTGGTTCTGACATCCAGTGATAGTTGTTGGGCTGGACAACAGGCCTCAGAAAACCGGACTGTTGCTCCCAGATCTGGGGTGTATCTTCTAGTAAAGCTCGTGATCTCTCAATCTCCCAATAATGTTCCATTTTTCAACCACCTGAAACCAAAAGAAAGAAATAAAAATTACAGATAAAAATAAAGAAAATTAGATACAAGTAAATAGATAGCTTCAAAATTAATAACTCAAGAAAAATAAGTCCCCGGCAACGGCGCCAAAAATTTGACCGGCGTAAACACACGCGTATAACGCAAGCGAATGTATCATTCAAGTAGTATAAAAAGATCGATCACACGAGGACTTAATTCCTACTGTTGTTATTAATTATTGATACTATTTATTTACATGTATCTAATATAGGGAGAATATAATGATTGCTTTTGTTGGTTGAATGTGGATTTGATAAATAAAATACTTAAAGACACAAAAAAATACTAAGGAAAATAACAAAGACTCAAAGATCTAGGGTTGTGACTCCACACAATATTATTATAAAGATGAATTGATTCTCTTATATGTGTGTAATAAATTAGTTTGCTGACCTGGAACACGAAGATATGCAAAAGCCTCTGTCGATGGTCAGATGCAAATACCCAGTATAACCCAATTGAACCATATGTTTATGTCAAGTTGTCAACCAAATTACCTGGATTCATTAAGTTTAAGTTCCAATAGTGACTACCCCCGCCCGACAGGTATATGTCTATCCTGTAAGGAAAGATCGTGAGCTATTGAATCTAAGGCTGAAACCTAAAATCTCTTCGTCAAGTTCATTTTAATTTTACCAAATCAATCTTATTAATGGCCATTTAACAAGAAGCATTAAGCTTAAGACTCAATAAACAAACTAAAGAATTACCCAATATAATTAAATCAATTATTAAGCACGTGAATATTGTGTTTCATCACTTCCCTAGAATAAAAATAAAATGCTGGGGTTAAAGGATCCACATTTAATATTTCTTATCTAGGAATCTCACTTATTATAATATATAAATTATTTTCTGTTCTGCTTTCTCAGGAATTAATAATGTTAAACATTTAAAACCAGCCATATAGGCGGTAATCCATTTAGTCCAATTACACCAGCCATATAGGCGGTAATTATCTGTCACATAAAGACTAGCCATATAGGTGGTAAAGCAATTTATATTTAACCCGACCATATAGGCGGTAATAAAGTCTGACATTAATTAATCGGTTTATTTATAACTTATAAATTATAATTAAGTAAGATTTACCTAGATAATTATATTAAATGTTTCACATTTTACCCCAGCGGAAATTTAACTATAAAACATAAAAAAATAAAATACTGAAATTAAAATTAAAAATAAAAATATATAAATTAATTATTTAATTATAATTACAAAATAGATGCTATCCTATTAAATCAGGGAAAAATCCCAAGGAAAGCACACCAAATGAGGTGCAGAAAGCTTCAATTTATAGGCAGCTGAGCAGGCCCGCGTCGCGACGCGGGATTCCTTCTTGCATCGCGACGCCAAGCTGGTTACACGGGATCTGAAGCGCGTTGACCTGGTCGTTGCTGACGTGGCACGCAGATTTCGTCGGCCCAATAGAATTGTGACACGTGGCACGCGATATGATCGGTCCAATGACATCCTGACACGTGGCAGAAGGTGATTCGTGGATGATTCGTTCCATTCAGAAGATGACACGTGTCACGCGGAGTGTCAACACCATAGGATTGTGACACGTGGCACGACGTATGTTAGCAGATCTTCTGTGATGATGACACGTGGCACCGCGCACGTTAGCAAGTCAAATTTCTCAGATTTTGACACGTGTCCCCGGCACAGGTTAGTAGAATGTGGCGCACGTTAGATGTCGCGATGCGAGCACCGGTCGCGACGTGCCAAATTACCAAAATGCCCTTTTACGTCATTTTTTGTCCATTTTGGCCCCAAATTGCTTCCAATGCTTCCCAAACTTTATTTATCTACAAAATAACAATAAAACACATCAAAACGTTCACAAAACTCAAGAAACTATACAAAATATTAGGTCAAATGAGTGGGAAATAGTGATATAATTACCACTCATCAACAATGATCATGGAAACCCTTCCGAAGAGTTTCCTGCAGTTTAAAAGCAACTGTTCTATGAATAAATTGACTTTTATATTGACTGAACTGCTAAATGAGCTCACTAATTATGAGTCCTTCATGATGGGTCCTCGTAGGTCCAATACCGAGAAAAATGTTGCCGAATCTTCTAAATCTGCAAAGAAGAAGAAGAAAGGCAATTGGAAGGCTAAGACAAAACCAATGAAAAAGAAGAACAATAAAGGCTCTAAAGGAACCGGTGCCAAAGGAAAATGTTTCCATTGTGAACAACAAGGGCATTGGAAAAAGAATTGTCAAAATACCTTGTTGAGCTTAAAGAGAAGAAGAATACAGGTAAATACGATTTACTTGTCATTGAGTCTCTTTTGGTGGAGGATGATAAATCCATATGGATTGTTGATTCTGGTGCCACTAACCATGATTGTTGTTCTTTGCAGCTACTTGAATCATGAAGGGACTTTGCTGAAGGTAGCTTTACCATGAGAATTGGGACAGAAGATGTTGTTTCAGCAAAAACAGTGAGAGTTTCAAATTTGAATTTTAATAAGAGTTATTTATGTTTGAATGGTGTGCTATATATTCCTGGTTTTTGCAGGAATTTTATTTCTGTAACAAAACTTATGGAATGTGATTTTTCTATTTCATTTAATAATAAGTAAGTTATTATTATTAGAAATGGATTAAATATATGCACAAGAAACTCTAAAAATAATCTATATGTATTAAAGTCGTTAATGCATGAATCACTGCTTAATACTGAAATATTAAGATTGAAAGATCTAAAACTAAACGACAAAAGATTTCTCATGATGACACCTATTTATGGCACCTTAAATATTAGTCACATTAGTCTTGACCGGATAGATAGACTAATTAAGAACAGAGTTTTAAATCAGTTAAGACTCGGTACTTTACCTGTCTCTGAATCCTGTCTAGAAGGCAAAATGACTAATATACCATTTATTGGAAAAGGGATAAGAGCCAAAGAAACAATTGAGCTAATATATTTGGACGTTTGCGGACCGATGAATGTAAAAGGCCGAGGTGGTTATGAATACTTCATCACTTTCATTGACGATTATTCCAGATATGGGTATGTTTACCTAATGCAGCACAAGTCAGATACATTTGAAAAGTTCAAAGAGTATCGTGCTAAGGTTGAGAACCAATTAGGTAAAAGCATCAAAATTCTACAACCATATCGTGGAGAAGAATACCTTGATAGAGGTTTCGAGGAATTCTTAGTTGAGCATGGAATTGTTTCACATCTCACATCACCTGGAACACCACAACAAAATGGTGTTACAGAAAGGAGAAATAAGACCATACTAGACATGATGAGATCAATGTTTAGTTATAACACTATATCTAGTTCATTCTGGGGGTATGCATTACAAACTGCAATGTATATCTCGAATGTAGTTCATTCTAAGTCTATTCCTAAGACTCCCTTAGAGTTGTGGAATGGTCGTAAAGCTAGTTTGCGATATTTTCGCATATGAGGGTGTCCAGCACATGTGCTAAAGAACAAGACTACTAAGTTGGAACTACGTTCACATGTGTGCCTATTTGTAGGCTATCCTAAGGAAACTGGGGGTGGATTTTTTTTATAGTCCAGAAGATAATAAAGTATTTGTGTCGACATATGCTATATTTCTTGAGGATGACTATATGAGAGAGTTCAAACCTCGAAGTAAAGTGTTACTTGAGGAGTTACTTGCTGTTACGACCAATACACCATTGTCAAATGTTGACAAAGACATAACACCTTCTATATCTGAAAGTCAGATGCAAGTTTATCAGGATACCATACCACCTAGACGTAGTGAGAGGGTTGTGAGACAACCTGAACGCTATCTAGGAAATGGTGAGGTGCAATTTGTTGCATCTTGTGATGGTATAACAGATCCATTGACCTATCGTAGTGCAATAGATGATACTAATAAAGAGGAATGGCTCAAAGCCATGAACTTTGAGATGGAGTCTATGTACTCTAACTCAGTCTGGGAACTTGTAGACCAACCTGATGGAGTAAAACCTATAGGTTGAAAGTGGATCTACAAGGGAAAAAGAGGAATAGATGGGAAAGTACATACTTTTAAGGCTAGGCTAGTGGTAAAGGGTTATACCCAAAATGAGAGAGTTGACTATGAATAAACTTTCTCGCCAGTAGCCATGCTAAAATCCATCAGGATTATTCTTTCCATTGCTGCATATTATGACTATGAGATTTGGAAAATGGACGTCAAAACAGTATTCTTAAATGACAATCTTGATTAGAGTATCTATGTGGTACAACCAGAGAGGTTCATTACCCAAGGTCAAGAGCAAAAAGTTTGCAAGTTGCAAAGGTCCATTTATGGACTTAAGAAAACATCTAGATCTTGGAACATAAGGTTTGATACTATGATCTAGTCTTATAACTTTGAGCAGAACATCGATGAGCCTTGTGTCTACAAGCGCATCATTGATGGTAAGATGGCTTTCTTGTGTTATGCATTGATGATATTTTACTCATTAGGAATGATGTAAGGATATTATCAGACATGAAAATCTGGCTAGTTAACCAATTCCAAATGAAAGATTTGGGAAAGACAAGTTATGTTCTTGGGATTCAGATCATTCGGGATTGCAATAAACGACTGTTAGCAATATCTCAAGCATCCTATATCGACAAGATTCTTGTATGATTTGGTATGCAGAATTCCAAGAAAGGTAATTTACCTTTCAGGCATGGAATTCATTTGTCTAAGGAACAGTCTCCTAAGACACCTCAAGCAGTTGAGGAGATGAGACATATACCATATGCTTCAGCAGTTGGAAGTCTTATGTATGCTATGTTATGCACGAAACCAGACATCTGTTTTGCAGTGGGAGTAATCAGTAGGTTTCAATCCAACCCAGGATTAGATCATTGGGTAGCGGTGAAACATATTCTCAAGTATTTTCAGAGAACGAGAAATTATATGCTTGTATATACAAGTCATGATATGATTCTGAGAGGATATATTGACTCTGATTTTCAGACGGATGTCGATTCTAGAAAATCAACATCTGGATCAGTGTTAACCCTAGGTGGTGGGGCTGTAGTATGGAGGAGCATAAAGCAATCTTGTATTGCTGACTCCACCATGGAGGCTGAATATGTAGCAGCTTGTGAAGTAGCTAAGGAAGCAGTCTGGCTCCGTAAGTTCTTGGCAGATCTGGAAGTTGTTCCAGATATGGATAAATCACTCACACTTTATTGCAATAATAGTGGTGCAGTGGCAAACTCCAAAGAACCAAAAATCCACAAGAGAGGTAATCATATTGAGAAGAAATATCACCTCATCAGGGAAATAGTACAGAGAGGAGATGTCGTTGTCACGCAGATTCCATCCGCAGACAACCTGGCTGATCCGTTTACAAAGACCTTATCGGCTAAAGTGTTTAAAAGTCACCTAAAGGGTTTAGGATTATATGACATGTCCCATTTTCTCTAGTCCAAGTAGGAGATTGTTGAGACTTATGTCCTAGAGCTTCATGTATTGTAAACAGAATTGATTATTGTAATAATAATAAATGCATTATTCATTTTATCAAATTATTTGATTTATATAGCATATTGTCCAATTGTCTTGTTTACCTTGATTACTCTTGTACCTTCAGACTTAGTGTATGTTTGATGCACAAGAGGATTTAAGTCTGGAGTTAGTAATCTAAATAGTCCATAGAGAGCAAACAAATATGGTATTTTGTTTGTGGTTTATCTATAGCTACAGTCTAGTCTATACTTATATGACGACCTTGATCCGGGATCGTTCATGTAGTAACATGGGAATGAAGGCACCTTGTATGATGAGATCATATAGGACTGGACTCAGATCATATAGGACTGGACTTTGACATGGCTCTATTTATGAGATATTCATGAAGGGCTATATCCATATGTAATGACTATATCGATGGACACCGAAGTTGTTCGGTTTATTTTATCCATCTTGGTAACGGGAGTTCAACTTCGAGTTTTTAGTAGAATAACGCGAGGTTAATAATTTGTAATATTTGATTAAAAAGTTTAATTAATATTTCGGAATTATTGGAGCTCGGAACCGTAGGTCCATTTGGTCCTCGTGCTAACTCGATTAACTGTAGCAAACCTAATATAATTAGATTGTCTAATTATATGCTCACATTATATTTATATATTATTAATGAGATTAATAATATTTATTGTCACAAATGAAAACTATGTTAAATTAGTTTAACTTAATGTTTTCTAGAATTCTTTAATTATGAGATAATCAAGTTAGTAATAATTATGAGATAATTACTACAACATAAATGAAGGTAATTTAATCATTATTAAGATGATGATTTTTATTTACCTTGGAGACAAAGCCATATGGCTTGCCATGCTCTCTAACTTATTATGTCTACTAGGTGGCATGTATACACCTAATAGTTTTGTCATTAGCTAATCCATTTTTATGCTTTCGTATGGTCTCCACATTTATGTGTTTGCCATTGAAAGAAAGTATTAGTTGCTTAATGACAAAGTCCTTGTCTTTAGCTTATCATTTCTTATGCTTTGGTATGACATTCACATTTTTGTGTTGGCCATTGCAAGAAAGCATTAGATGCTTAATGACAAGGTTAGTTGGCTTATGTAAGAGAATATAATCTCTACCATTTCTCTCAGTTCATAAGGTTAACATTTTTTTGAATTCATTCACACAAGTGTAAAAGAAGAGAAAATAGAGAGAGTTCAAGCATTCACAAGAGTTGTGAGAGTTTTTGAAATTCCAAAAGCCAAACACCATTGTGACATCTTTATTTTCTAAATTGTTTAGAGTTTAATCTTTGTGAGTGATGCCCAGACTTCGGTTTGTTGGTTTCGAGTCATAGTTCGGATGATCGAGTGGTTGATCCAAGCGTTGGACATCAAAGGATTGATTTCGGCTACCACAACAAAGAGATAAGGCAAAAAAAACTTTAAAGATCTATACCGGAGCCGGTGCCCATACAAGCAACTTCCGCCGCACTAAGGAAAGAAATTTCCTACAATGTTATGCTGTCGAGTTTTGTATAATAGTGGTCAGAGATGAGATGAGAGAGCTCATGAAAGGTTATGCGATGTTATGCATAATTAGTGGTGGAGCGTGTTTCAATTCCCACTTACACATTTATGGGAGATGATATGGTGAGAAACCTTGAGAGTTGTGATGAGGTACCCTCTCATTAGTTTCAATCCTTATTATACCGGACCCGGATTAGCAACCATGTTTGATGAATATTTTTACTGTTGTTGTATGTTTGTACTGTTGTGAGAATAGTTGCTTGAGTTTATTCTTATTATTTTATATGTTATTTTCAAATATTATTACACACACACACGTATAAATATTTTATTGGTGAGGTCATGTTTAGAGTATGTGTGTTTTACTTAATAAACTCTTCAAGCTCACCTATTTTCCCAAACATCTCAGGTAGTTCGCCAGTACAACACTAGCAGTACTAGGAATTGATCCACATACCACAGTCACTTTTCGAGTTGGTCCAGACATTTAGAATATTATTTTCATGTTTTTAAGATTTGTGTTGTAAACTTTAATATCGGAGACTTTATTCAGAGATTTTCTAAATTGTAATTTAAGAAGCATTATTTTCTTTGCATATATGTTTGAATTGCGTGACATGTATGATGTTCGAACTAAAGAAGTCTGTGAACCACTTTCTAGGGTTGAGCTCACTCTATGGAGGGGGTCGTGACAGACTTGGTATAAAGCCTAAGGTTTTAGATTTTATAGACACATTGCATTATATGATGGTATTAAAATTATGGTTTTATGTTTGTAGGAAAATATATGGACGTGGCCATGGTACTGGTACTCAACGTGGGATAGAGAGAGCTCGATGATATGTGAGATTGTCAGATATTGGTATTGAGAAACCTCACACTCAGCCTGTAAATCTTGAACCAGATGTAACTTCATTTGGTGTTCCACCGATTATTGAGGGTAACGAGGGTTCTAGACATATACCTTTAGTAGTTCCGATAGCCGCCCCCACTAATATTCCTGCAGCTGTATCTAACCTTATTCTTATGATTATACCTAATATGACACATGTCGCTCATTCTTCAGTTCCCCCCACAGCCAAATATTTAGAATATGTGTTGGAGAGATTTATCGACATAGTTGCACAGATGGTTACCAGAAGGCCAGTGGCCAACATACCTTCAAGTAGTAGTGGCAACACGAACAAGTTAGACCAGTTTCTCAATTTGAGGCCTCCTCAATTTCATGACTGTAGGCACTGCATTTTTGCATATAAGGCCCGATGATGAGTCTCGTATGGAGACACTACCTCTTCAGTTGTGGAAGCCGCGGGAAACGAACGTTGGAAGGGTAAAGTTGGAAATCAGTATTTTCGTTGGATTTAACTCGCTTGTTTCGCTTCGGGTTCACTTGTTGGACCTCTATTTTAAAACACACCAAACCCATTAAATCACATCTCACAAATTAAATAATTAAAATATTTAAAATACATGTCACAAATTAAATAACTAAATTGAAATTAAACTAAATCAAATTAAAATCCATTTAAACTAAATCAAATTAAAACCCAATCCAATTATAACCAATTAAATTAAATTAAACTAAATTTAATTAAATTAATTTTCAAAATTAAATAAATCACTCACCTAATTTAAATAATTTCTTACCTTAAATAATTAAAATTAAACACACACATAAATTAATTGATTTTGTTTCCTATTAAAGCCATGCATAACCCTAATTCCCCTGCCCTCTCACTATAAAAATGACACAAAACTAAACCCTAAGACTGTCTGGCCTCCCTCACTTACACGGCTAACACACAAACATAAAGGATGAAACCCTAAAACACTCGGCTCTCTCTTTTCTTCACCACTCACGGCACAACAAAAACCCTAGCTACGAACAAAAACCAGCTAACTCACATATACACTCTGAGCCGAAACCCTAATCTTCATCTTCCTCACAGCCCTCATCCCTCACGCGTAAGCCCCATAACCTGCACCCTGTCCACGCCATTAGCCTCAACTTCACAGTCCCTCAAAACCAACACACCCAGCGGCCCACTGCCTCATAGCCTTCACCCCTTTGGTCCCAGGGAGAATATGTTTTATTGCTCACGGTTGAGGGCTGATGAAGAGTTTGGTTGATGCGTGACCATCATCTTCTCACCTCAATCAGCCCTCATCGCACACTTGCCTCCTTTAATTCACGCACATAACCCTGCCTTCAGCCACTCCACGCCACTTACTCCACGCCACATAAAGCCCCCCACAAACAGTCAGCCACTCCACGACACATACCCATTGCTTCACGCCACTGCCACTCAGTTCACAAACCTAGACACACGACCCTCCACACTCAAAGCCCTTGTTCATGTCCCACATCGCTAAGGAAGCAACAAGCCCTCAATCCACATTTCCATCCTTCACGCCTGAAGCCCCACGCACACAGCAACACCAATTCACGCCAAACTGCCACCTGCCCTCAAAATTCACGTTCATCAGCCACTTCCAGCCCTTCACGCCTCACGCATAGCCACGCCACACTGCCACTGCCAGCCCCTCACGCCTCACGCATACCTCACCTAACCTCACGCCCCAAACTACCTTGACCAGCCAAATCACAAAGCAACAAATCTCATAGCCTCTACACTTAACCGACACGCACCAACCCCCCTCAAGCCACCTCAAAACCTTCATGCAAGTGAGCACCTAACGCAGACACCGACAAAGCCCTCAACGCGCCCTAATCTCGGCAGCCCACATAAATTCCCATCACTGCACTGTCCAAAACACCACTGAAAACAGTCCCCGTATTAACCAAAAACTGCACCCCGAAGACTCCCAAAACAGCTGCATTCATCACCGTAAAACAACTTCGAATTAACCCAAAACTGCACCTAAAAACTGCCCCTAAACTGTCCAGAATTTCCCCTAAAATTATACCGAAAACCGCAGCCATAATCCCCTCCGAAACCTCCAAAACAGTCCCTAAATTGTCTTAAAATAGTAACCAGAAAATACAACAAAAACAGCAGCAAAACGGAGTGAAAACTGCAGCCCAAACAGCGAAACAGCGAGGAAAAAATGTTGGATTAGTGAACCAGAAAAGTTGCGGAGCAACAACCCTTCCGACGGCCGTCTAACGCGCTTCCGAGAGACGACAAAAGAGGTTAGACCTGAGGGCACCTTTTTATTTATTATCTTTCATTTATTTTGTTTATTATAAAAATATTATCGCATGAAAGTCGTTTGAGGCAGGATGTGATTGTTGGATGAGCGGAATATGTGTTCCCTTTTGTGGTATATAGGATGGAAACCCGGACGTAAATTCTGTAGCCGAATCTGAATGGACGGTAGTGCAGTTTGTAATCGGGATACAACGCCACGTACCACTTAAGAGACATGTATTTCGTCTCATCCAAACTTGTGTTTGAGCATGTTGTAGTTCGTAGGTCATTTATTTTCTATTAAAGCATGATTATGTGGTAAGCATTTATTCATCTTAAGCATGATTTAGTCGATAGAAAGTTATTTCTTTATGCATGATTATGTTGTTTTCACATTAGGGATTTAATTTATATTTATGCTTAGATTCTTATCTATTTTTCGCATTAGATAATTGAGCATGCTTGTGTGATGATTGTATGTTATTGTGTGTTTGCCGTTATGACAACTTTGAAGTATGCGAACTTAGATATATGTTCTCATTGTTATTATTATGCATGCGGACTTAGGCGTAGATTACCCTTGAGCATGAATGTTGAATAGATTCGGTTAGTTTATTGCACAAATCACATCATCACAAGTGACATAAGTAAGGGACCATTCCGAACCCAACGGTTTGAGGTCTTCCTTTGCGAGGGGTGAGTGCGGCCTTAAATCTTTGTCCCGGTTCACACCGGGTGGCGACTCCATGTTATTTCGTACTCCCAACTAGGCCGCGAGCCTAGAACAGCGTCGTCAGTTTCTGTGTCCTACAGTCTGGCGACTCCACTGGGGATAGAGAATCGGCCCCGAAATCATGTCTTGTGATGTGTATAATTTGTGCATTAGTTGACCATTTCTATAGTGGGTTGAGGGAGTTCAATCAAAGGCATTGTCATAAACCCGCATGAGAACGATAGTTGTATATCTTATAGAAGTTGCCCCTTTATGCTTTTGATAACCACATGCATATTATATCTCATATGTCGCATGCATCTCATGCATACACGCATCATGTTAACCCTGTGTCTTAAAAGCCATCATAGATATCCGTTGGGTTAGAGAAGTAAAAAAAAAGGGTTTGTCAGGAGGAGTTTAGCAAACATGGATAGCGGGGAAAAGGAAATCGAGAAACAGACAGCATTACGGCAATGATAGAAAGACCATTGGGGGGGCCCTTCAACAAAAAAAAAAAAAAAGAGAGAAAAGAAAAAAAAAAAAAGAGAGAAAAGAAAAAGAAAAAAAAAAGAAAAAAAAAAGAAGAAAAAAAGAGAGAAAAAGAAAAAAAAAGGTTGTTAAGTCCTTAATAGTTAGGCATAAGTCCAATGATGAAATCGTTTGCTTTAGGGTGAAATCTTAGAAACAATAAACTCTTGATGTGCTTTTATCTGATACTTTGAGTGATTGATCTATGTTAGACTCGTAAGCACTTCACTATAGGTTCTTAGCGGTGAAAACCTGAGTAGTTGGCAAGGTGACTAGTTGAAGAAATTGTAGGTCGGTGAATGACCGTTTGCTTAGATGTCTATCTTGATTTGCTTATGTTATGATGTGTGGTATGGTTGAAAATAAAAGAAAAGTCTCTAAAGAAAAAAATTTTGAACCACCTATAACCGATAAGCGTGAAGCTACCCATGGGCGAGTATTAGGACCACCATGAGGAGAAATGCTACCTTAAAGGGTAGGTGTGTTGAAAAAAGAGAAAGAAAAAAAAAAGAAGTTCAAAAAAATGAAAAGAAAAAAGAGAGAGACAAAAAAGAAAGATAAAACCATACCACATTGAGCACGGAAAAGCAATTGCGGAATATAATTGAGACATTTAGGTTGGTTTGACCCACCGATCCTGATTTTTGAAACGAAATCATTGAGTTGGCTTGCTTAAGGATCAAGCTGTGAAATAACCTTTGCACCCACACACTTTGAGTCTGGCATAGATCATTTATTCAAAAACTTAGATTTGAGTTGCATTGAGTGTTTTGAATGTTCTCTGGTTTCATTACTGGGCATTGCTTGAGGACGATAATATGTATAACTATTGGGACTATTTCGTAGCATGTGATATAGTATGATGATATGGAAGGCCCCACCATGTGGTTTATCTTGACCAAGTGCAAACAGTGGAGAACAGAAAGCTAAATCAAGACTATGAGCGACTAGTCTACCACCTCCTGAATCCGGGAGATAACAAGAAATTGAGCCATGAGACCAGAGAGAAGACTGTGCAATCACTTGGAGAACTGGCAGAAGACCTAACCCAACGAAATAGGAAATTCATTCATGCATGCAGGCATACACGTAATGCTTTTTTGCATTCTTTTTGTGTTTGTTTTGTTTTGTATTCACAGGTTTTGAAGAAGAAAAAGAAAAACGGCAAAGACAAGCCAATCAGAAGCAACAATAGTACAGTCAGTTTCAGAAATGAATCAGTTTTGGGGATGAGTCCCAGGGTTGAGGCCCATATCAGTTTCAGTCTTGGGGATGAGTCCCACGGGCGAGGCCCATATCAGTATCAGTTTGGGGCGAGGCCCACATCATTCTGGGGCAAGGCCCACATTATTATCAGCATCAGTTTTGCCGGGTATGGCACTCTGGGGGCGAGGCCCACATTATTATCAGCATCAGTTTAGCCGGGTATGGCACTCTGGGGGCGAGGCCCACATTATCATCAGCATCAATAGCAGGCTTGCCGGGTATGGCATTCTGGGGGTGAGGCCCACATTGGTTCAGTATTAGTTCTGCCGGGTATGGCATTCTGGGGGCGAGGCCCACATTGGTTCAGTATCAGTTCTGCCAGGTACGACACTCTGGATATAGATATATCAGATCAGTTCTGCCAGGTACGACACTCCGGGTATGGAGATATCAGATCAGTTTTGCCAGGTACGACACTCTGGGGATGGAGATATTACAGTAGCACTTCGGGTATGGAGACACATCATCGGTTTTGTCGGGTATGGCACTCTGGGAATAAAGCCCACATTCAGTATAGTTCGAGAATGAACAAGCCGAGAATGGCACTCCGAGAATGGAGCACAATTCGAGAATGAACAAGCCGAGAATGACACTCCGAGAATGGAGCACAGTTCAAGAATGAACAAGCCGAGAATGACAATCCGAGAAATGGAGCAGAGTTCGAGAATGAACAAGTCGAGAATGGCACTCCAAGAATGGAGCAAGGTTCAGGAATAAACAAGCCGAGAATGGCAATCCGAGAATGAAGTACAGTTCGGGAATGAACAAAGCCGGGAATGGCAATCCGAGAATGGAGCACAGTTCGGGAATGAACAAAAGCCGGGAATGACACTCCGAGAATGGAGCACGGTTCGGGAATGGATCACCTCACAGCACGGTTCGGGAATGGACCACCTCATAGTAATAGTTTGGGAATGGACCACCTTACAGTAACGGTTCAGGAATGGACCATCTCATGCAGTACAGTTCGGGAATGAACCATTACATCAGCATCAGCATCAGTTTTGGGGATGAGTCCGGGGCCGAGGCCCACATCAGTATCAGTCTGGGGGCGAGGCCAATATCAGTATCAGTTTGGGGCGAGGCCCATATCAGTATCAATCCGGGGCGAGACCCACATCAGTATCAGTTTGGGGCGAGGCCCACACTAGTATCAGTTTGGGGCGAGGCCCCATATCAGTTTGGGGCGAGGCCCATATCAGTATCAACATAGGGACGAGGCCCATATCAGTATCAGTTTGAGGGCAAGGCCCATATCAGTATCAGTCTGGGGTGAGGCCCACGTAAGTATCAGTTGAGGGCGAGGCCCACATCAGTATTAGTCTGGGGGCGAGGCCCACATCAGTATCAGTTTGGGGCGAGGCCAACATTAGTATCAGTTTTGAGGCGAGGCCCACATCAGTATCAGTTTTGGGGCGAGGCCCACATCAGTATCAGTTGAGGGCGAGGCCCACATCAGTATCAGTTTTGGGGGCGAGGCCCACGTCATCATCAGTTTGAGGGCGAGGTCCCTAATGTCAGCGGTATTGGGATGCGTCCCAGGGTCGAGGTGCCCCCGTTGTCGGTTGTAGTTCCGGGATGCGTCCCAGGGTCGAGGTGCCCACTATATCATCATATTGAGGGCGAGGTCCCTATTGTCAGCGGTTTTGGGTCGAGGTGCCTAGGGTCGAGGTGCCCCCGTTGTCGGTTGTAGTTCCGGGATGCGTCCCAGGGTCAAGGTGCCCACTACATCATCATATTGAGGGCGAGGTCTCTATTGTCAGCGGTATTGGGTCGAGGTGCCCAGGGTCAAGGTGCCCCCGTTGTCGATTATAGTTCTGGGATGCGTCCCAGGGTCGAGGTGCCCATTACATCATCATATTGAGGGCGAGGTCCCTATTGTCAGCGGTTTTGGGTCGAGGTACCCAGGGTCGAGGTGCCCCCGTTGCCGGTTGTAGTTCTGGGATGCGTCCCAGGGTCGAGGTGCCCACTAAATCATCATATTGAGGGCGAGGTCCCTATTGTCAGCGGTATTAGGTCGAGGTGCCCAGGGTCGAGGTACCCCCGTTGTCGGTTATAGTTCCGGGATGCGTCCTAGGGTCGAGGTGCCCACTACATCATCATATTGAGGGCGAGGTCCCTATTGTCAGCGGTGTTGGGTCGAGGTGCCCAAGGTCGAGGTGCCCCCGTTGTCGGTTGTAGTTCCGGGATGCGTCCCAGGGTCGAGGTGCCCACTACATCATCATATTGAGGGCGAGGTCCCTATTGTCAGTGGTGTTGGGTCGAGGTGCCCATGGTCGAGGTGCCCCCGTTGTCGGTTGCAGTTCCGGGATGCGTCCCAGGGTCGAGGGCCCACTGCATCATCAGCACAGTTCACATTCGGTGGTTCGGGAACTAAGCCCAGAGGTCGAGGCACCTCACCACCATATCAACTCAGTTCGAAGCAACAGGCAAGTCAGGTGGCAGCTGGCGAGCCAGGTAAGTAAAAATGCATTGCATAACTTTGATAGGATTGTCACTGTTACATATTGCACAAGTCCCATCAAAGTGGGGGCGACTGTAGGCACTGCATTTTTGCATATAAGGCCCGATGATGAGTCTCGTATGGAGACACTACCTCTTCAGTTGTGGAAGCTGCGGGAAACAGACGTTGGAAGGGTAAAGTTGGAAATCAGTATTTTCGTTGGATTTAACTCGCTTGTTTCGCTTCGGGTTCACTTGTTGGACCTCTATTTTAAAACACACCAAACCCATTAAATCACATCTCACAAATTAAATAATTAAAATATTTAAAATACATGTCACAAATTAAATAACTAAATTGAAATTAAACTAAATCAAATTAAAATCCATTTAAACTAAATCAAATTAAAACCCAATCCAATTATAACCAATTAAATTAAATTCACAAATTAAATTAAACTAAATTTAATTAAATTAATTTTCAAAATTAAATAAATCACTCACCTAATTTAAATAATTTCTTACCTTAAATAATTAAAATTAAACACACACATAAATTAATTGATTTTGTTTCCTATTAAAGCCATGCATAACCCTAATTCCCCTGCCCTCTCACTATAAAAATGACACAAAACTAAACCCTATGACTGTCTGGCCTCCCTCACTTACACGGCTAACACACAAACACAAAGGATGAAACCCTAAAACACTCGGCTCTCTCTTTTCTTCACCACTCACGGCACAACAAAAACCCTAGCTACGAACAAAAACCAGCTAACTCACGTATTGTTGAAGACAGTAAGCAAGTGATGAAGTCCAGCACATGCAAACTTGCATGCAGAAGTTTCCAAATTAGCCAAAAGCCACCGAAAGCAAGTTGAAAGTTTTGGCAAAGTTGGCAGTGTGTGTGCAAGCTGTGTGTGAGTTGTGTGCAAGTTGGCAAACCGCGTGACATTGTTCACGCGGTTTGATCAACTATAAAAAGAGCCCAGACCATTGTTGTCATCATCCCTAAATGTGTGAAAGTGTAGTGAGAGTGATTGGTGAGAGTTTTTTGTAAAGCTTGTATTGGAAGCTTTGTAATTCTTTTGTGGGTATATAAAAGAAGAGTTTTCTCTCAAATTATCCTCTATTCATGTGTGTTTAATCACAACAAGTGGTATCAGAGCTACGGTTCCACGGAGGGATCCCGAAACTCGGAAACGGAGATTCGGTTCGGAAAGTCGGTTCCGACGAAAGTTGTCGAAAATCGATTTTGAGCATACCATCGGACTTTTCACGGCGAGACGAGCACGGCAGTATTTTCCGGCGATCGATCGGAGGTCCCAGAAGCCGTCACGCGCCGTACGCGCCTAACAGAGAGCTTCTCACGCGCTCCACGCGCCACACGCGCAGACCAAGGAAGAAGACGATACACGTGGCGACACGTCAGCGTCCAGTCAGCGCACAGTCAGCGCCATGTCAGCGTCCAGTCAGCGCACAGTCAGCGCCACGTCAGCGCACAGTCAGCAGCCCAGTCAGCTGCCACGTTAGCGGTGCCTGGTAAATTTCAGATAGGTCCCTGAACTTTATGAAAATTACATTTTAGACCCAATACTTTCAGATATTTACAATTTAGTCCCTGAACTTTTTATAAATTGCAATTTAGTCCCTGAACTTTTCCGTAATTGCACTTTGGCCCCTTAACTTTTGGAAATTGCACTTTGACCCCTGTAATTTCTGGAATTTACAATTTGGTCCCTGTGTCGGATTTTGACAAACAAAGTGTCATTTCCACCATTTTCGACCATTCCGGACGCAACAGTGAGGTCCGTTTTTTTGAAATTCTGCTTAGAATTTTTATGATGGAGGGGAGCAACGGAAAAATGATTTTGTTAACCAGTACAAACTATTTCACATGGAGAGGAAGGATGAAAGACCTTCTGTATGTGAAGGACTATGATGGATCGGTATTTCTGGAGCAGAAACCAGAAGGTATGACCGATGGAAAATGGGCTAATCTTCACCAGAAAACATGCAGTACTATTCGTCAGTGGATCGACGATAGTATCGTCAACCATGTCAGTGAAGAACAAATGCACGTGTCTTATGGAGAAAGCTGGAGGAGCTTTTCCGAGCAAAGACTGGAAACAACAAGTTGTACTACATCAAGAAGATGATGGGTTTGAAATACCAGGAGGGTACAGCTGTGGCGGATCATATCAACGATTTCCTCGGAACCATGAAGGAATTGTCTGGATTGGGCATAGACTTCGGGGATGAGGTAAATGGTTTAATACTCCTTAATACATTACCAGAATCTTGGGAAACGTTCAGATCTACGGTGATCAATTCAGCCGCAGATGGGAAAGTCACTATGGAGATGGCAAAGACCAGGATCTTCGAGGAAGAAAAGAGGACGAGAATGCAGGAGTCAGCATCAGCCTCAACCTCAGAAGCTCTAGTGACAGAAAAGAACACCAGAAGGGGGAGGAGTAAAAGCCGAGGCCCAGGGAGATCAGACAAGAATCGAGGTAAGTCAAGAACTAGAGATATTGAGTGCTATCATTGCAAGAAGAAAGGCCATATGAAGAGGGACTGTTACAAGTTGAAGAACGAGCAGTCCAGGAGAGATGGCGACTCTAATCAAGAAAGAGTTGCTACTACCACCGAGAAAACCTCCAAAGAATTTTGCATAATGTATGAAGAAGCTGTTGTGAATCTTGCCAGCCACGAGACCAGTTGGGTGATAGATAGTGGCGCATCCATACACGCCACATCTCGCAGAGACTTCTTTTCATCTTACACACCAGGGGACTACGGTGCTGTAAGGATGGGGAATGACGGACAGTCCAAAGCCGTCGGTATTGGAGACATCTGCCTTGAAACAGAGAACGGGACAAGGCTAGTGTTGAAGGGAGTCAAGCACATCCCAGACATCCGGTTAAACCTGATCTCAACAGGCAAGCTGGATGATGAAGGTTTCTGCAGCACCTTTAGTGACGGATGCTGGAAGCTCACTAAAGGATCAATGGTCGTGGCACGAGGTAAGAAAGACTCAACCCTGTATTTGATGCATGCTAAGCTTTCAAATAGTAGCATAAATACAGTCAACAGTAATGAGGCAGCCGAGCTGTGGCATAAAAAGCTCGGTCACATGAGCCAAACATGGATGGAGATACTACGCAGGCGGAATGTTCTTCCGGAATTGAAGAACTCACACTTACGGAAGTGTGAACACTGCATGGCTGGAAAGCAGAACAGAGTATCCTTCCAGAGCTCCCCGCCTCAACGGAAACCAGAGGTACTAGATCTCATACATTCAGATGTATGCGGTCCGATGTAGACACGAACACTTGGAGGGTCACTATATTTTGTGACATTCATTGATGATCATTCAAGGAAGATCTGGGCATACACCTTGAAGAGAAAAGACCAAGTGCTTGGAGTGTTCAAGGAGTTTCATGCTTTGGTGGAGAGAGAAACCGGCAAGAAACTGAAGTGCATCAGAACAGACAATGGTGGAGAATACAGAGGTCCGTTTGATCAGTACTGCAAGACGCAAGGAATCCGACATCAAACGACACCTCCGAAGACACCTCAGCTGAATAGCCTAGCTGAGAGGATGAACAGAACCTTGTGCGAGAGGATCAGAAGCTTGTTGTCACAAGCCAAGCTGCCGAAGACATTCTGGGGGGAGGCACTCATCACAGCAGTACATGTTTTGAACATGTCCCCAGCGGTCGCACTGAAAGGTAATGTTCCTAACCAAGCCTGGACAGGTAAAGAAGTGTCGTACGGGCACTTACATGTCTTTGGGTGCAAAGCTTATGTACACATCCCAAAGGACGAGAGATCCAAGCTTGATGCAAAGACGCGACAGTGTGTCTTTATTGGCTATGGTCAGGATGATTTCGGCTACAAACTCTATGATCCTGTGGAGAAGAAGATTGTCAGAAGCCGAGATGTTGTCTTTGTTGAAGACCAGACCATAGAAGATATCAGAAAGGAATTGAAGACAATGCCCCAGCAATACAGAAATATGAATCCAGAACCTCATACACCGGTGCCAGTACGAGTTGAAGATGAGGTTCCCAGACATGAGGGTACATGTGATGAAGCTCCCAGAGATGATGATCATGATCAACCACCAGTACCAGAAGCTACACCAACAGTTCCACAGAGAAGGTCAGACAGAGAGAGGCGACCTTCAACCAAATACCTACATATGAGTATGTGCTGCTTAGTGACGGGGGAGAACCCGAGAGCTATCAGGAGGCTGTGGAAACAGATGACAGAGAAAAGTGGGAGGAAGCCATGCAAGATGAGATGAAATCTTTGCATGACAATCACACTTTTGAGTTGGTGAAATTGCCAAGAGGCAAACGGACTTTGAAGAACAAATGGGTGTACAGAGTGAAGCAACATGAGCATACTTCACAACCCCGGTACAAAGCCAGATTAGTTGTCAAGGGATTCAATCAGAGGAAAGGCATTGACTTCGATGAAATCTTCTCTCCAGTTGTGAAGATGTCATCCATCAGAGTGGTACTCAGCTTAGCAGCAAGCCTCGACCTGGAAGTTGAGCAGATGGATGTCAAGACCGCATTTCTTCACGGGGATCTGGAAGAAGAAATTTACATGGAGCAACCAGAAGGCTTCAGAGTCAGCGGGAAAGAGGACTATGTGTGCAGACTCAGGAAAAGCCTCTACGGTTTGAAACAGGCACCGAGACAGTGGTACGTGAAGTTCGAGTCAGTTATGGGGGAGCAGGGATACAAGAAGACTACTTCAGACCATTGTGTTTTCGTTCAGAAATTTTCTGACGATGATTTTATCATCTTACTGCTATATGTAGATGATATGTTGATAGTTGGCAGGAATCAATCGAGGATTGATAATTTAAAGCAGCAACTGAGTAAGTCTTTTGAGATGAAAGACTTGGGGCCAGCTAAGCAGATTCTTGGCATCAGGATCGGCCGTGATCGGAAAGCCAAGAAGTTATACTTGTCACAGGAGGAGTACATCGAGAAAGTACTTCAGAGATTCCAGATGGACAAGGCTAAAGCGGTTAGCACTCCTCTTGCTACCCACTTTAGATTGAGTACACAGCAGAGTCCCTCTACTGAGACACGGAAGGAGGAAATGAAACAGGTTCCATACATCTCAGCAGTGGGAAGTCTTATGTATGCCATGGTGTGCACGAGGCCAGACTTAGCACACGCAGTTGGATTGGTCAGCCGGTTTATGTCAAACCCAGGACGGGAACACTGGAATGCGATCAAATGGATCATGCGGTATCTTCGAGGCACATCCAAAATGAGGTTATGTTTTGGAAGCAGCGACAAACCAGTGTTGATGGGCTACACCGATTCAGATATGGCAGGAGATGTGGATACCCGAAAGTCTACTTCGGGGTATCTGATTACTCTCTCAGGAGGAGCTGTGGCATGGCAGTCGAGGTTGCAGAGATGTGTTGCACTTTCTACAACAGAGGCATAATTCATTGCAGTTACAGAAGCTTGCAAGGAATTGCTGTGGATGAAGACATTCGTCCAAGAATTGGGTTTCAAGCAGGAGAAGTACATTTTGTACTGCGATAGCCAGAGTGCTATCTATCTCGGTAAAAATTCTACATTTCATTCGAGGTCAAAACATATCGATGTGAGGTATCACTGGATACGGGACGTCCTGAGCTCAAGGCTGTTAGAACTCAGGAAAATTCACACCGACGACAACGGTGCCGATATGTTTACGAAGGTTTTACCGAAGGAGAAGCTTGAAATCTGTCGTGCCATAGCCGGGATGACAAAACTCTCCACATAGTCAGAGTGGGGAGATACAGAGAACTACGATTGGCTTGATCCCAACTCAGGGTACGTAGGCAGTCATACAGATGCAGCCAGGGGTGGATCCTTTTGAGGATCCGGTTTGGATGATTAATGGTCGGCTCAGATTTTGGGGGAAATCTTCACCGAGGGGGAGATTTGTTGAAGACAGTAAGCAAGTGATGAAGTCCAGCACATGCAAACTTGCATGCAGAAGTTTCCAAATTAGCCAAAAGCCACCGAAAGCAAGTTGAAAGTTTTGGCAAAGTTGGCAGTGTGTGTGCAAGCTCTGTGTGAGTTGTGTACAAGTTGGCAAACCGCGTGACACTGTTCACGCGGTTTGATCAACTATAAAAAGAGCCCAGACCATTGTTGTCATCATCCCTAAATGTGTGAAAGTGTAGTGAGAGTGATTGGTGAGAGTTTTTTGTAAAGCTTGTATTGGAAGCTTTGTAATTCTTTTGTGGGTATATAAAAGAAGAGTTTTCTCTCAAATTATCCTAACGCATACCTCGCCTAACCTCACGCCCCAAACTGCCTTGACCAGCCAATTCACAAAGCAACAAATCTCCTAGCCTCTACACTTAACTGACACGCACCAACCCCCCTCAAGCCACCTCAAAACCTTCATGCAAGTGAGCACCTAGCGCAGACACCGACAAAGCCCTCAACGCGCCCTAATCTCGGCAGCCCGCATAAATTCCCATCACTGCACTGTCCAAAACACCACTGAAAATAGTCCCCGTATTAACCAAAAACTGCACCCCGAAGACTCCCAAAACAGCCGCATTCATCACCGCAAAACAACTCCGAATTAACCCAAAACTGCACCTAAAAACTGCCCTTAAACTGTCCAGAATTTCCCCTAAAATTATACCGAAAACTGCAGCCATAATCCCCTCCGAAACCCCCAAAACAGTCCCTAAATTATCTTAAAACAGTAACCAGAAAATACAACAAAAACAGCAGCGAAACGGAGTGAAAACTGCAGCCCAAACAGCGAAACAGCGAGGAAAAAATGTTGGATTAGTGAACCAGAAAAGTTGCGGAGCAACAACCCTTCCGACGGCCGTCTAACGCGCTTCCGAGAGACGACAAAAGAGGTTAGACCTGAGGGCACCTTTTTATTTATTATCTTTCATTTATTTTGTTTATTATAAAAATATTATCGCATGAGAGTCGTTTGAGGCAGGATGTGATTGTTGGATGAGCGGAATATATGTTCCCTTTTGTGGTATATAGGATGGAAACCCGGACGTAAATTCCGTAGCCGAATCTGAATGGACGGTAGTGCGGTTTGTACTCGGGATACAACGCCACGTACCACTTAAGAGACATGTATTTCGTCTCATCCAAACTTGTGTTTGAGCATGTTGTAGTTCGTAGGTCATTTATTTTCTATTAAAGCATGATTATGTGGTAAGCATTTATTCATCTTAAGCATGATTTAGTCGATAGAAAGTTATTTCTTTATGCATGATTATGTTGTTTCACATTAGGGATTTAATTTATATTTATGCTTAGATTCTTATCTATTTTCCGCATTAGATAATTGAGCATGCTTGTGTGATGATTGTATGTTATTGTGTGTTTGCCGTTATGACAACTTTGAAGTATGCGAACTTAGATATATGTTCTCATTGTTATTATTATGCATGCGGACTTAGGCGTAGATTACCCTTGAGCATGAATGTTGAATAGATTCGGTTAGTTTATTGCACAAATCACATCATCACAAGTGACATAAGTAAGGGACCATTCCGAACCCAACGGTTTGAGGTCTTCCCTTGCGAGGGGTGAGTGCGGCCTTAAATCTTTGTCCGGTTCACACCGGGTGGCGACTCCATGTTATTTCGTACTCCCAACTTAAATCAAGTAGTAGTGGCAACACGAACAAGTTAGACCAGTTTCTCAATTTGAGGCCTCCTCAATTTCATGACACGACTGATCCCTTCTCTATAGAGAAGTGGAAGGATGACATCGAGCATATATTTAGCGTGTTAGACTTAACCGATCAAGAGAATGTTAAGTTTGCTGCTTTTATGATGAGAGGTGAAGTTGAGACCTGGTGGAAGTACACTGAGACGGTACTGACATATAGATTGAGATCACCAGATTATTGGAGAACAGATGGACCTAGAAGACCTTAGTATATCACGTGGGATATGTTCGAGAAAACCTTCAATGAGAAATACTTCTCTTATGCCTATCGGAGTGAGTAGCGTCGTCAGTTTGAGAATATGGTTCAAGTACCACTACATGAAAACTGCCAAATAGCGACGGAAAAATCCGTAGCTAATTCGTCGCTAATTGACCATTAGCGACGTAATAGCGATGAAAAAATTTCGTCTCTATTTTGTTGGTCGCAAAAAAAATAGTGACGGAAATATACCATTCGTCGCTAACGTTAGCGACGGATGGAAATTCCGTCTCTATATAGCGACAAAATTTACGTCTCTAATTAGCGACAGTTATTATTCATTCGCTAAATAGCAACGAAAAATTTTCTTTCTATTTAGAGACGGAAAATTCAGTTTCTATAATTTTTTTTGAAAAAAAAAAATTAAAAAACTAAAATTTTAAAATTTTAGAAAGGCGGGAAATTTAAAATTTTAAAAATATTTAGGGACGGAATATTTCGGTAGCTATAAATTTTTTTTTGAAAAAAATTAAAAAATTTAAAATTTTAGAGAGGCGGGAAATTTAAAATTTTAAAAATATTTAGCGACGGAATATTTCCGTAGCTATAATTTTTTTTTTTTTTGAAAAAAAAATAAAAAACGTAAATTTTAAAATTTTAGAGAGGCGGGAAATTTAAAACTTTTAAATTTTAGAAATGAAAAAATTTAAAATTTTAGAAAAGAAATTTTTTTTAAAATTTAGAGAGGTGGGAAATTTTATAATTATATATATATGAAAAATTTATAAATTGTTGAGATATGAAAATTTTAAAATTTTAGATAAGGGAAAATTTTAAAAATTTTGAATGGTATAAAATTTTAAAAAAGTGGATTTTTTAATTGTTATATATACATCTTCAATTATACAAGATACCGTAATGTCCACCACGAGCTTCGACACACCACCATCCATTTACGAAATTTCCACCGTTTGTTTCTTAAGAAATTTTAAAAGAGGGGATAAGAAAAATGAGAGATTGATAATGAGAGTTGAGGTATGAAAATTTTGATGGTATATGAAATTGAGTAAGAAAATTTTGGATGGTGTATTGGAGTTGAGAGTTAAAAAGATTATGATGTATATATAGAGGAAAAAAAAATAAGAGAAGCGGGAATTTTCACAAGGCGGGAAATTTTTTGAAATTTGACTAAAATTAGCGACGGAATAGATATTCTGTTTCTATTTAGCAACGGAAAATCCGTCTCCATTTTTTTTTAAAAAAAAAAAGTGGCGCCGAAAGGAATAAATTTTGGGGGATTGAAAATTTTAAAAATTAGCGACGGAATAGAAATGAAATAATTCTGTTTCTAATTATCAATAAAAATTAAAAATTAACTACGGAATTGATATTTTGTTTCTAATTAGCTACGGAATTGAAATTCCGTTTCTAATTAGCGACGGCAGAATTCCGTTTCTAATTAACAAAAAAATTTAAAATAAAAATAAAAATTTAAGATTAGAAACGGAATTGAAATTCTGTTTCTAATTAGCTACGGAATTGAAAATTCGTTTCTAATTAGCGACGGAATTTCAATTTCGTTTCTAATTAGCGACGGAACAATTCTGTTTCTAATTAACAAAAAAAAAATTAAAAAAATAAAAATAAAAATTTAAGAGTAGCGACGGAAATTCAATTCCGACCTAATTAGCGACAGAATAATTTTGTTTCTAATTAACAAAAAAAGTAAAATAAAAAAAAAATTTAAAATTAGCGACGGAATTTGAATTTCGTTTCTAATTAGTGACGAAATTTGAATTCCGTTTCTAATCCAGCTCCAAAAAAAAAAAAAAAGAAAAAAAAAAGGAAGGCAAATCATTTAAAGCAAAATATCACAAAACAGACCACATATTCACAAAATACAAAGGGGGTATCTGCCAATCTCCATTTCAATCGATCCCAAATCAAACCAATTCTTATAACTCTCACCTCTACTCATTCTAAACAAATTATCATTAAAAAACAAAAAAACCATCAAAGCATTACCCAGATAAAAAAATTAAATAAACCTGCATTTACAATCATGTACCGGAATCGGAGGGAAAACGAAGAGAGACATAATTGTAAAGATCAATGCAGGCAGCCACCGCCGTTGATCCATGAACCACCGCGTGTTCTCCGGCGTAGATAAACAAACATAGATTCTTGATTTTTTTTTTCCTTTTTATCAATTTAGTTTTAAAGTATATTTTGCAAAATATTTGCAAACTAATTTTCGGTTGATCACTTTCTGCGTCTGAATCTATAACTACTTAAACGATCAGTCATTAACTGAAAGTTGGCGGAGATAAACAAACATAGATTCTTGATTTTCTTTTTGTTGGTGGCGCGTCGCGTGGTGTGTATATGTAATGTTTGTAAAATTTAGAAGACCATTGTTGATGCAATTTTACTTTTATTTTGGTATAATTAATTATAATCTCGTGGTGCAAATTAAATATGATTTAAGTTTTAAATTTTGAAGATTTTCTTGGATTTGAGATCAAAATTTTAAAGTATTGTGTACTTTATTACATGATTTTTTTTTCTCAAACGACATTTTGACATCTAAAAGATTTGATTAAAATGCATGAAGTAGCGACGGAACAATTCCATTTCTAATTAACAAAAAAAATTAAAATTAAAATATAATTTAAAATTAGCGACGGAATTGAAATTCCGTTTCTAATTAGCGACGGAAAAATTCTGTTTCTAAACAACAACAAAATTTAAAATAAAAATAAAAATTTAAGATTAGAAACGGAATTTCAATTCCGTTTCTAATTAGCTACGGAATTTCAATTCCGTTTCTAATTAGCGACGGAACAATTCCGTTTCTAATTAACAAAAAAATTTAAAATAAAAATAAAAATTTAAGATTAGCGACGGAATTTCTATTCCGTTTCTAATTAGCGACAGAACAATTCCGTTTCTAATTAACAAAAAAAATAAAAATAAATAAAATTTAAAATTAGCGACGGATTAGCGACGGAAAAAATTCTGTTTCTAAACAAAATTAGCGACGGAATAGTAATCCGTCTCTAATTAGCGACGTATTTTCATTTCCGTCTCTAATTAGAGATGTGAAATTTTTTTTGTCGCTAAATTCCGTCCCTAATTTCATTATTTGTTTCAATTCCGTCGCGTTAAATTTTTGAAACGGGATATTCCGTCGCTAAAACTGTAATTTATTGTAGTGTACCAACAAAAACATTGATGGAGTATGAGAGATGGATGATTTCCTTGTCTCGCTATTATCTAGAGTCAATATGATGTGAGGATGACAAATGCGAGAAATTCAAGGGTGGACTAGGGGTGAACAAAATCGATTTCGATTTCCGTTCTGCGTGGAACCAGAACCTACCCGGAAAAAATCGGTTCCTAACTAAGTGGAATCAGAATACCCGATTAAATAGGCTACCGTATTAATCGGTTCTAATTCGATTCCGCGTGAAACTAGAACCTACCCAATTAAATTGGGTACTCTATTAATATTTAATCGGTTCTAATTCAATTCCGATTCGGTTCTGATTTACCCTATTTATTTATTATTGTCAAACTTTGGAAATACAATTATTTCTCACACTTGAATATTACATAATATTCATGGCAACTATCCATATAGAAATAAAACTATATATTACATAATATTTTTGACTCATAATATATCTTATAGGAATGGCCTAGGTTAAATTGGGTTTTGAATTGGGTTTGAATTTGGTTTATGAAATTGGGTTTAAATTTGGTTTTAAAACTGGTTATGAAATTGGGTTAATTTGGGCTTGAATTTGGGTTATGAAATTGAGTTTAAATTGAGTTTTAAAACTGGTTGTGAAATTGAGTTTAAATTGGGTTTTATTTGGGTTATGAAATTTGGTTTAAATTGGTTTTTTAAAAACCGTTGATGGTGAATTTCAACCTCGAGGAATTCTAAAACCTGAAGAGGGGTATAATTGATTTCTTCTCCAAAATCTGTGGAGGTCCAAGGTCCTTGTGGGGATGAGAAATAAGATGAATGACTCGAGCCAGTAGTTCAGAGGAACAACCAAGGAAGAGCCAGTTGGGGATAGGCTGGGATGCCGACCCGATTTGATTAGAAGGTATCAACTTCGACAGCACTTAAATATCCGTGAAGTCTGACCCGAGGTGGTCCCATAATTACCGATCTGACCTGGTAAAGAAGCAAGGAAGATGATCTAGCACCATCACATTGACATGCTACTCGGGGACTGAGGTCGGGGGTTACAGTATCTTGTGTTTGTGTATGGATGATGTAAACCCTACATGAAATTTTGAGCCTCAAGAAGGCTAATATGAAGGGATTTGGTCAGAGACTTTCCTTCTGACACACGAAACATTGTTGGAGTGGTTGAATTGGGAGCTGTCACATTGGCAGAACGTGTAGCAGATGATAAATGTGGAAATGATGACTTTTTGCTGACACTGATGGTTGAGTCAGAAGACCAGAGTTACTGTTTGCAGATTAGTTGGGGAAAATGAGCATGGGCGATAGTGACAGACTGATTGAACTGACGTCACGAAGACTCAATTTCAAGGGTTGGTTTTTGGTTATTTCAATTTAGACATTTAAAAACTGATCAAAAGCTAGCAATTAAAGAGTTCTTGATTGATAAAAAGAAAGCTTGTCGGTCCTTGATCCAAGAGCAAGAAACTATGAAGAATCGGATTGAGCTTTTCCGAGCCGAGAGGAGGTAATAAAATTTCATTTCTTTCTCCGTGTGAGGTAGAGCCAATCCGTCGAACCAGGGTAAAACTTTATCTTCTCTGTGATTTCTATTTTCTTGCTAAGTTTGTTTGGTTCTCAAACTAACCAAACAAACACTGCTTGAGGGAGGTTTGTTCGAGGAGTAGATTTCTTGAATTACTCTTGGAACGAAAAACAACCATCAATAAAATCTAGGTTTGAAAAACTGGGTTTTAATTTGGTCCGAAATTTATTCTAAATTCGATTCCCAAAACAGGTTCTGGTTCCAATCCATAGCAAAACCGTAATCGGACCATTTAAATTCAGTTTTCCATTTTGGAAACCAGAATCGGTCGGTTCCAGACCCGAAAAACCAGTCCGATTCTAACTGATTCTGGGTAGAACCTGAATGGGTGCTCAACCCTATGGTAGACCTAGACAGAAAATTAGATTGAGGATCTCAATTTTGGGGAAGCTGCCATACACCGTACTGGTCGACAGGGCTATGATTGAGAGAGAGTGACATCAAAATCAAGATAAAGAACATATCAATTTTTAGGAGACTAGAAAGAGAAGACGATATGAAATCTCTGAGGGGAGACAGGGTAAATCCAATAACATACCGTATTTCCCGTAAAAGAGTCATAATATGATATCACCTAAGGGTACACATAGTGTACCTTTTAGAGGACAGTTCCGTGGGAGTCAGATTGAGCAGGGTCATAGTAGAGGCACAATACTATATGTTGATCGGAGTGATGTGAATGTAGCATCTCGACCTACTGGCCCTCGTCGGTGCTATAATTATGGTCAGGAGGGTCATATCAACCTACAGTGTAGCAGAGGAAAAATATATTTTGAATTTCAGTAGTTTGAACATTTTGCTAGAGATTGCCCAACTAGTGGCGGATCTCGAGGAGCTGAGCCAAAAGTAAGAGGAGCAGTGACAAAAAGACGTGGTAGAGGGATAGATTCCAGTAGTAGTTATGGATGAGTCTCGGATTCCCATAGGATAGAGATAGAGGGAGTTCGAGTGGAACATATGGTGGTAGATGATAGATATCTCAGACACATGCTGCACCTGGTGCTGATAGGGGACTAGTCTTCGCTATGACAGAGCATGAGGCACGAGATGGTGGTGATATTGTATCTGGTATAGTTCAGGTATCAGGTATACTTGTTCGAGCTCTTTTTGATACAGGTTCTATGCATTCATTTATTGCTACTTCTTATATTTCTTGTCTCAGTAGTATAGCAGAGTTCAATATGATTCCTTTGATCTTGAGTCTCCTTCGGGGAAAGACATCATGATAGATACGATATATAGAGGAATGCATGTTGAGATTGAGGGAAGACAACTATTGTGGGACACAAACTGGGCGACGCATGCTGTCCCGGGCTCGCGGCCCGGTCGGGAGTACGGAGTAGCCCATGGGGGACTAAACCGGAGAATAATGGAGTCGCCACCCGGTGTGAATCGGGACAAAGATTTAAGGCCGCACTCACCCCTCGCAAGGGAAGACCTCAAACCGTTGGGTTCGGAATGGTCCCTTACTTATGCCACTTGTAATAAAATGATTTGTGCAATAATCTAACCAAGCCTAAGCAACATATTTCCAAAGACAATTTTACTCTTAAGTTCTCATACATAAAATAAACCATTATAACGACAATATCATACAATAATCTAATGGCATAGCTCAATTATATAATGCGGAAAATAAAGAACAAAACTAAACATAATGCGAATTCCCAACGCAAAGTAAATGACTAATCATGCTTGAAAATGAACAGCTAAATGGGCTAAATCATGCTTGAATACTATCTCATGAACACATCAAATAAATAAATGCAGGAATTCAAATGACGAATAATAAATAAATCAAAGCAACATAAAACAAAAGAATGTGCCGTTTACTCAAGCGGTACGTGGAGTTGTATCCCGAGTACAGATCATACTACCGTCCATTCGGAATCGGCTATGAAATTTATGTCCGGGTTTCCATCCGATATACCGCGAGAGTTGACACATCTTTCATTTTATTCCAAGGCCACAACATACAATATTTCGTAATACATGCATATTTATCTACTCAAGGGCCACAACATACATCATTTCATAATACATGCATATTTATCTACTCAAGGGTCACAACATGCATTTTAACATAATAATCATGCGAACAAAACTCAATAAATAATAAAGATAAAACTGAAAACAAGTGTGAAAAATACCCTCAGGTCTAACCTTTTTTGCCGACTTTCGGACTTGCGTTTCACAGAGATCGGAAGGGTTAAAGCTCCTCAACTTCTTCGGTTCACTGGTTTAGCGTCTTAGCTCACTCTTTTGCTATTTTGCTTGCTGTTTGACCTCTGTTTTGCTGCTGTTTCCTCACGGTTTTCTGGTCACTGTTTTGGTTGTATTTGTTCACTGTTTTGGCGATTTTTGGAGGCTAGGGGCTGCTGTTTTTGGTATTTTTAGGGGGGGTTTTGTGCAGTTTTTTATTGCAGTTTTAGGGTGTTTTCTGGACTGTTTTAGGGGACATATTGGGCGTGAAAACTGGGCAGAACAGTGGGGTGATTTGCGGCAGTGAAGGAGGCAGTGCAGTGGGGTATTTAGGCGTGCAGTGAAGGTGATGCAGAGAGGGCTGTTTGGCGTGAGTTTGAGGGGTTATAGGGGCTGTTTCAAGGTCTGTTTAGGCATGAGTTTGGGGCTGTGGAGGAGGCTAGATGCGGCAATGGGGCTGTGTGTAGGAGTGATGTGCGTGAATGAGGTAGATTGGAGGTGGTGTTCACGGTAATGCAAGGTCTTAGGGTTTTGATGTCTTGTATCTCTTATGTGAATGAACTAGGCTTTCCTTCTTGTGTATGGGCGTGAATTGGAGAGCTTTTTCTTTGTATTTTCGTGTGTGAGGGATTGGAGGGAGATGATGGTTTTGGTTAGGGGTTGTTTATATAGACAAGGGCTAGGGCTTCTCATTGTCTCACAAGGAAGGGATTTTGGCATTAAAGAGAGGATTTGATTTGGTGTTGGATAAGGAAATCAATGGATTGAGGGGGGGACAAATTTTTGTGAATTAGGAAGGTTGAATATTTGATTGGTGTTAATTAGGCATTTAATTTGTTAGATTAGGAAGTCAATATTTTTAATTGGTTACGATTGATTTTAATTAGGCATAATATTTCTTTAATTTAGTATATAATATTTTAAGTTAGGAAGTTACAATATTTTAATTTGGTATGATTATATTTTATGTCTTATTTAATTTGGTAAATGGTTTAATTATTTTATTTATTTCAATTACATTATTTAATTAATATTTAATTTAATTTGGGTGTATTTTAGGGTGATGGGCGTGTGGGCCTAGGTGGTGGTGGTGTGGGCTTTGTCTTGGTGGGTTAGGTATTGTGTTGGTTTGGTGAGTGGGTCTGGGCCAAGATTAAAAGGTTCTGGGTTTTTTAGGCCAAAGGTGCTTTATAATGGAGGTCCAACGAGCGAGCTTGACGCTAAACAAGTGAATAAGGATCTAACGAAATACCGATTCCCTTCCGACGACCGTTTCCCGCGATATCCTTAACTAAAAAGTAGTGCCTCCAACTGAGACTCATCATCGGGTTTCACATGCAAAAATGCAATGCCTACAACTACCTGTTGTGCTTTACCTATTAGAGATGGAAGACTTCGGTCTAATTTTATGGATGGATTGGCTGACAACCCATAGAGCCATTATTGATTGTAATGATAAAAAATGAGGTTTATAGCATACGACGAGGAGTTCAAATTAGTCAGTGATCATAGCCGGGTTGTGGCACCTATCATTTCTGCTATGTCTGCGTGTAAGATGATTAAACAAGGGTGCAAAGGCTTTTTAACGAGTATCTCTATGGCGAAGAAGGAGGAATCTACACCGAAATAAGATATTCCAGTTGTGAGAGAGTATTATGATGTGTTTCCCGATAAGCTGTTAGGATTACTGATAAGTGCGGTTTATACCCACTTATTCATGCATTCTTTGCTCATTATTTTGTTAGATCTTATATCATTTAAGGTATTTTATAGTTTCTTTTATGTTTGATTGATAGGAAGCATTGGAACATAGATCTTGGAGTAATTGTACATGTTTTGGGACCCTACGGACGCATCGAAAACACGTGGGAATAGCGAAAAATATAGAAATCATACCAAAAATTATGTCTGGCATCACGACGCAACTCATGAGCATCGCGACGCCCATTTTAGTGAGCTCCATAAAAAAATACCGAGAGTTCAGTGTCGCAACACTACTTCTGACGTCGCAACGTTGATGCAGATTCCTAGAAACTTAATTCGGTCTTGTTTTACATGTACAAGGACTCCAAGACTTCCCTATAAATATAAAGTACGTCCAAAACCCTAAAGGAGGAGAAAAATACACAACCAAGAGTTCTAGAAACATATTTGAGAAAGATCCAAGGAGGATGATTGAAGAGCGAGAGGAGGAGACAAAAGTAATGGCGTCCGAAGATGAAAGGATTCGATTCAAGTTTAATCTTCTTGTTTCATTCTTTTTAGTCTAATGATGTCCATTATGTTCTTGAACATAATTTCATTGTTTTTATCTTTAGTCATGAACTAACTCCATTATTCTAGAGGATGATGTAACTAATGCTTGAAACTATGTATTGATTGTCCATTTAACTTTTATGAAGTTTTAATTCAGTTTATTTATATTCTCTTGTGTTTAATGCTTCTTGTTTGTTGGCCACAAATTGAGATGATGAATGTTTAGAATCTATCGCTCAGGAGAGAAGGATTTTGAATAAGATCTATAGAATATAACCTAGGAGATTTGTAGAGTTCGAGAGAATCTACAATCCCTTTAAAGTCGTTAATAAAGAATTATTGAACGTAATGAATTGTTAATTACTAGATTTTTATAGGGATATCAAAGTCGGTAATTAATAATCTTTTCACTATTGATTGGGAGAGGGAGTGTAATACTAAATGATTCTTGACTTATAAATAATGCAACTGAATAAGGATTGAATGACATGACAAATACATAGAGGATAGCTAGGAAAAATCAGACTCTAGAATCTCTTTCACATTGGTTTCTCTTAATTAAACATTTTTAATATCTTGTTTATTTAGTTTTTAATCTTAATTTATAGTCTTTCTAAATAAAGTTAAGTTTATTAATTATAGTACTTAGTGCGAGTTTGATTATAATCCATGTAGGTTCGACACTCCGCTTATCATTTACTAAAACTTGACACTGTATACTTGCAGTATGATATAAAATATCACAACAATTACCTCCTCATAGAGATTTGGAGTTTTCTATAGATTTGACGCCCAATACCACTCATATTTCAGTGACTTTGTATCGTATGGCCAAAAATGAAGGAGCTGAAAGAATAATTACAAGAGCTGTTAGATCGAGGATTTATTAGACCAAAGTTTCACCTTGGGGAACACCAGTATTGTACGTGAAGAAGGATGGTACCTTAAGATTATGTATTGATTATTGTCAGCTAGATAAGGTAACGGTCAAAAATCGGTATTTGTTACCTTGTATCGATGTCTTATTTGATCAACTCAAAAAGCCTCGGTATTTTAAAAAAATGATCTTCGATCTGGATATCATCAAATATGGATCCGGGATGCGGATATTCCCAAGACTGTATTCCGAACGAGATATGGGCATTATGAGTTCTTAGTGATGCCATTCGGACTTCTAATACACCTGCAACATTCATGGATTTGATGAATAGAGTGTTTCAGCTGTATTTATATAAGTTTGTTGTAGTGTTTATTGATGACATCCTTATGTATTCGCCTTCTCGGGTTGATCATGAGCAACGTCTTTGATTGGTATTGGAGACTTTTAGGAGGGAACAACTTTATGCTAAGTTCTCTAAA